>VZRL01000721.1:0-82284 GCA_013397895.1 Origma solitaria
AAAAAAAAAAAAAAATCAGGTCCAGGTATAATATGCCAGCTCAGAGTGGCCCTGAATATGAGACCCCTGATGGTCTGCAGGACAAGAGTGCGCACAGGGTCAGCCTCACTCAAACTACTGGGCCTTGCTGATCTGAGCTGTGCTGCCATCCCCACCAGTGCAGAGGACAGACAGTTTTCTGCCCAGCAGGCAAGGCTGTGCAAGCTAAGATTGCACATAACCACCTCCAAATCAGCTTGTTGTACTGCCTGTGATTGTTACTTGTGATTTACAGTCAGAGCAGGGAAAGTCATTGAGCGATCTCCTTGCACAAGCACTGTAAACTTTCATCAAAGCTTAGGATAATGACCTGATTCCAGATGACCCTCTTGACTGCAGAGAATATGACTTCATATATGGTCCTCCCAGGGCAGCTTCTTCACCACACTGATCACACTTTGAAAACAAAGAACAACCTTATTGCCCTTGATCAAAACATCTTTTAACCCTTTTGACAGCAACAGAGTTTTCACGACAGGTAAGGTATGGTTTTACACATATCTCTGTTTGTTTTGATTAGCTTTAAGAAGTGAGAAGAAATGGTAGGGATAAGGAAACAAAGCTTCTCTTCTGATTGATTCCCACACTTTGGAAAACAGCCTACTTTTAATACATATTGCAGCAAAGGGCTTGACAGGAGGTGCTGGAGGGGTTTTCCAGGGCTATCAGGCATACACTCAACTAACACAAAAGTTAAGCCCACGTAACTGGTGAAACAGTGGAACATATTGTCCTGAGAGATGGTAGATGTCCTGTCTATGAAAACATTCAAGGTTGAATGGGGGTCTCAGAAACCTGATTTAGTTGAAGAAATACCTGCCCATTTCAAGGGGTGTGGGACTGGATGATGTTTGGGTCCCTTCCAACCCAAACCATTCTGTGATAATCCCTAGATGAAAAGCTGTTGCAAAATGAGATATTATTTACATTTTCTGGCACTTCATAGGTGGGCAGGCTGAAGAGCTCTTTTTAGAAAGGACAACAGCAAGTAATGCAACACAATAAATAGCATAGCTATTTGAAAACCGAAACCTCATGCATATGAGCACACACATTTTTGCATGGATTCAGGCTTCATAACAACCAGTCTGCAGAAGATTGTTAATATCTGGTTTGGGTAAAACCCAGGCAGTTGGCATCTCCTTGTTCGAAGTAGAGGGAAGAGCTGCAGTTCAAGTGTCAGAGGCAAAGATCTTCAGTCGGGAGGTAGGCAGGAAACATTGACTCAGGGAAGACTGAGATATGTGCAGATTTACCAATTTGCCTTCATTGCCTCACTTTCTCAAGTTTAGCTATAAGCTTTTCTCCCAGCCACCATGGCACAGGTGCATTTCTTTGGAGATGTAAGAGAAAACAGGAATAAACCCCAGCAATCAGAGCTGCAGGAAGAGCTGTTGATGACCCCATCCCAGCATAGTGCTGAGTAACTATGAGCATGCCTGGACCTGAGGCTTGGTGCCTCACAGGTCTGCTAGCACAGGGCACCCTCTGGCACCAGCCACCACAGCGTGTGACACCAAGGTCTCCATCAAGGGGCTCTCAGGTCTTTGGCCATTAGAGGGGAGCAAACACTGCAAAAGTGCAGGGAGGCACCACCTGCTGAGCAGAGACACAAAAGCAAGAGCAGGCAGAAGGTTTGCTATGATTCTTCCTGACTCTCTGGAACTGTTAGCTCTCCTCGCCTGGAGAAGCATGCCTTCAGGCCCAGGGGGAAGAGAGGATCCCCTGCTCTTTGCAAGCAGTCCATCTGTCTTCCTTCTGCTTCCCCAGCCTCAGGTGAGCTGCATTGTCTTGCAAGAGTCGCCCAAGCAAGCTGCTACAAACAGTTTAGGGTTTAACATCTGCACAGAATCAGAGAAAACAGTCCTTCCTTGCAGATCCCTGCATGATGTTTGACTAGAGGTCATTAAGAGACACAGCTCAGCAAGAGCATCTCTTTGTACCCTGGCAAAATACAGCTATAATCAGCAGCCCTCATACCTGTATCAGACCCTCACTGTACAGTGTTTGGGCATGGTTCTTCTGAAGGATGTGTGTGATGGTCAAGAAAGTTGGGCATTTGAGAACTATTGTGCATAGATCAAGACAAAGTATCGTCTCTTCATGCATACACACATACTTTAAAAGATGGCTTCTGGGGGACACACTGGATGTGTCTGCCTTCCCTCTGTCTGGCAAGACAGTGTTTCCAAGCATGAAAAAAACCAAAGCAGGCCCACTGAATGGGAATATGAGACCTCTCAGAAGAGATTACTTGAAGTCCTTACTAGTGCTCCAAGTTACTTCTTGCTCTCTGACCTAGTTGCTCTTACCACTGTGAAAGATCTTTGAATAGAAAATAAATAGGGACTATCTAATATCCTAAGGGTTAAACAAAATGGTGGTGACATCAGGGGATAATAACCCAAAGATGTAATAATCTGCAATCACTCCTCACGTGAATGCTATCAACTCCAAGGTATGGGTTACAAATCTCGTGAAACATTCATGATGCAAATCATGTCTAGGGAGCTCTTTTGTTGATACCTTATCATTTACAAGCCCTTTTGTTCTCTAAAGCATCTAAGTAGGCCCACTGGTGTTTGGAAACACTGATTAAGACAAGTACATTGAGTGGGCAGCTGGGCTTTTGCCTGGAGTTGCTATGTCTTCAAGTTTCATTTAGAAAACAATAGTTGAATAAACACATGGAATCCAGTGAACCTGAGATTAGCAGATAATCTGATAATTTAATTCATCAGTGTCTGTTTTCACAGCTGAAAATTTAGAGGCTGTGACTAGTCTAACTAACAAGTTCTTGAACAAATGCATGTACAAAAATCACATTGAAGGACCTGTGATTAAGATCAAAGGTGTCCTTTGAACAACCAAATCAACTATGCCTTTATCACAGAAGTCTCAATGCTCAGGCTGAGGTTAAGAACTTCAAGAGGCATTTANCATTCAAGGTTGAATGGGGGTCTCAGAAACCTGATTTAGTTGAAGAAATACCTGCCCATTTCAAGGGGTGTGGGACTGGATGATGTTTGGGTCCCTTCCAACCCAAACCATTCTGTGATAATCCCTAGATGAAAAGCTGTTGCAAAATGAGATATTATTTACATTTTCTGGCACTTCATAGGTGGGCAGGCTGAAGAGCTCTTTTTAGAAAGGACAACAGCAAGTAATGCAACACAATAAATAGCATAGCTATTTGAAAACCGAAACCTCATGCATATGAGCACACACATTTTTGCATGGATTCAGGCTTCATAACAACCAGTCTGCAGAAGATTGTTAATATCTGGTTTGGGTAAAACCCAGGCAGTTGGCATCTCCTTGTTCGAAGTAGAGGGAAGAGCTGCAGTTCAAGTGTCAGAGGCAAAGATCTTCAGTCGGGAGGTAGGCAGGAAACATTGACTCAGGGAAGACTGAGATATGTGCAGATTTACCAATTTGCCTTCATTGCCTCACTTTCTCAAGTTTAGCTATAAGCTTTTCTCCCAGCCACCATGGCACAGGTGCATTTCTTTGGAGATGTAAGAGAAAACAGGAATAAACCCCAGCAATCAGAGCTGCAGGAAGAGCTGTTGATGACCCCATCCCAGCATAGTGCTGAGTAACTATGAGCATGCCTGGACCTGAGGCTTGGTGCCTCACAGGTCTGCTAGCACAGGGCACCCTCTGGCACCAGCCACCACAGCGTGTGACACCAAGGTCTCCATCAAGGGGCTCTCAGGTCTTTGGCCATTAGAGGGGAGCAAACACTGCAAAAGTGCAGGGAGGCACCACCTGCTGAGCAGAGACACAAAAGCAAGAGCAGGCAGAAGGTTTGCTATGATTCTTCCTGACTCTCTGGAACTGTTAGCTCTCCTCGCCTGGAGAAGCATGCCTTCAGGCCCAGGGGGAAGAGAGGATCCCCTGCTCTTTGCAAGCAGTCCATCTGTCTTCCTTCTGCTTCCCCAGCCTCAGGTGAGCTGCATTGTCTTGCAAGAGTCGCCCAAGCAAGCTGCTACAAACAGTTTAGGGTTTAACATCTGCACAGAATCAGAGAAAACAGTCCTTCCTTGCAGATCCCTGCATGATGTTTGACTAGAGGTCATTAAGAGACACAGCTCAGCAAGAGCATCTCTTTGTACCCTGGCAAAATACAGCTATAATCAGCAGCCCTCATACCTGTATCAGACCCTCACTGTACAGTGTTTGGGCATGGTTCTTCTGAAGGATGTGTGTGATGGTCAAGAAAGTTGGGCATTTGAGAACTATTGTGCATAGATCAAGACAAAGTATCGTCTCTTCATGCATACACACATACTTTAAAAGATGGCTTCTGGGGGACACACTGGATGTGTCTGCCTTCCCTCTGTCTGGCAAGACAGTGTTTCCAAGCATGAAAAAAACCAAAGCAGGCCCACTGAATGGGAATATGAGACCTCTCAGAAGAGATTACTTGAAGTCCTTACTAGTGCTCCAAGTTACTTCTTGCTCTCTGACCTAGTTGCTCTTACCACTGTGAAAGATCTTTGAATAGAAAATAAATAGGGACTATCTAATATCCTAAGGGTTAAACAAAATGGTGGTGACATCAGGGGATAATAACCCAAAGATGTAATAATCTGCAATCACTCCTCACGTGAATGCTATCAACTCCAAGGTATGGGTTACAAATCTCGTGAAACATTCATGATGCAAATCATGTCTAGGGAGCTCTTTTGTTGATACCTTATCATTTACAAGCCCTTTTGTTCTCTAAAGCATCTAAGTAGGCCCACTGGTGTTTGGAAACACTGATTAAGACAAGTACATTGAGTGGGCAGCTGGGCTTTTGCCTGGAGTTGCTATGTCTTCAAGTTTCATTTAGAAAACAATAGTTGAATAAACACATGGAATCCAGTGAACCTGAGATTAGCAGATAATCTGATAATTTAATTCATCAGTGTCTGTTTTCACAGCTGAAAATTTAGAGGCTGTGACTAGTCTAACTAACAAGTTCTTGAACAAATGCATGTACAAAAATCACATTGAAGGACCTGTGATTAAGATCAAAGGTGTCCTTTGAACAACCAAATCAACTATGCCTTTATCACAGAAGTCTCAATGCTCAGGCTGAGGTTAAGAACTTCAAGAGGCATTTATGCACACCTATTTTTGTTTTCTGAAGTGTTCACTTAAGAGAGACTTTGTACAAACAAACATTTGGTATTTCTCAACCAGAACTGGTCCTCTGCTTTAAATAAGAGTAAAATAAACCACAGCACAATAACAACATTATTGCACTCATGAAATTGCCAATGTGAGCTGTTGCCTACATTGATCATGGTGCATAAGAGCTCTCCACCCTGCATTCTCAAAGATATAAAGCACCTTCTGCTTTGCTAAACCAAGTAAAATTGTCCCAGGGTCATTCACAGCCAGACTTTGCCAATGGCTCTATGTTGGCCCCACTCCATTTAATAATTCTTGTGCTCCAGTCCCCAGCTGAATCATCTGCTCTCATAGTTAGCAGAAGTTACACCAACACCAGACACACAGAACATCACGTCTTTCCTCTGGTTGAAGTCTTTCAAGGCTGCAGAGTCTAGGTAAATTTGCCAACCCCAGACGAATTTGAGAGCTCAAAACCAAAGTTAAGCACTTTGCTTTGTAAACCCCCCTGGCTACAGAAATGGGACTAAAATGCTATTCCCAGCAGAAAGTGCTTGTTTCTGCCTTTTAACTAAACTAAACTAAACTAAACCAAACCAATCTGCATTCATTCTACTTGATTCTCTCTTGAGACCATTTTGATCCCCTGTAAAGCTGGGATTGCCACCACCAGTTATTCGCCTCTTTTTTGCAGCTTTTTGGAGACCCCCTTATGAAACATCTTCGCAAAGTCCTGATAATGACAGCTTCCACTCCTTTACCTGGTTTTGAACTGATACAGACAGAGGACTGCATGTTTAGCAAGGTATGACCTGTGAGGAGAACAGTCTTCAAGCCTTCCCTCAGCATTTGGGGTTTTTTTCAACCCATTTGTTACAAAACTTACTGTAATGCAACTTCCCTGATCAGACCTAACCTTTTCTTACAGTATAGGTGCTCACTCCTTTTGCTACTGGGCAGTCCTGACAAAAGGTGGATGGGATGTAATTCAAACACCCAACTGTGAAAGGTATCTCTGCACTGCCCAAAAAGTCTGCAGTTGTTTCTTCAGCTCCTCCCCACTTCCTAACCCAAACTACAGGCAGGGTTTTTAAGATCAGCTGTTACCAGTTTTGTCTCCTATTCTTGCCAAGGCCCTTAGCTTCTTATCAGTTTAGTTTTAATGAAAATTAACCACTCAGCCCTTCTTCCCAGTTAATTTAGCTTTTAAAAAGACTATCCTTAATAGCAGTCCATGTAGATCATTGGTGGTTTCAGGGCACCGCCTTTAATGTTTCCCTGCCTAGAGCCCAAAATCCAGCATTACCATTGCCCGAACTCATGGATGACTTTACCCAAAGCTTTGCAGGAAGGGCACTGAAGTTCAACTCCATCCAAAGCGTCTGTTGCACTCTGTTGGCATTATAACACAGGATTTACAACTTGCAGAACATGTAATGTTGTTTCTTTTGTTTTTTTTTTTCCAGCAAGATACACAGGCTAATCAGTGTTGCTTTCGAGAATGCTTTGGGTATTATTTTTCTGTTTATTGACATACTTTTCTAAGAGCAGACATTAGATATATGGGGCTGCTGTTATCCTTGTGAACACTACCATTCTATTTTCAATTACTCCTCCAACCTTCCTTGTTATCTTGGATTTCACAAAAACAATTTCATTTAAACTACAGATAACTGGTTCTGTGTATCAATATGAGCACACTTCCCCCTTCACAATCAAGCAGGATCCCTCTGGTTTTCCAGGATTGCCAATAACAGAAGAAAACTCAACTCTGCAAAGCTCTTTACCAAAATAACTGAGTTTTACATCAGCACATGGTTTGATCTCAAAAGAATTTACCTTATAGAAACACTTATAATTGAATTCAAAGGAGACAGGATTAGGTTAGTCAACAGCATTACTACCATAGCACTAGCACAAATTTCTTACTAAAAAATAATTTTAAAGTTTTCCTTAGAAAGATTGCTACAGCAATGCCTACTGTGGACACCACTGAGAGTAGGTCTAAGAATCTGAAAAATAACTAGTCCCAGCTGCATCCCACCTGGAGTCTTTTACAGCAGTAGGTAGAGTGGTCCTGAGGGGGGTAAATGGGCTCAGCTGGAGAGGGAGAAGCATCTTAGCAGCAGTCCCTGAGCAAGAGGGAAAAGGCTGAGTTAGAAATGAGAAGCTTTCTGAATCCCAAGACACTCATCAGCTAATTGGAGTGACTGGCTGCCCTCAGCTGTCTCGAAATGCATAGTGCCCAAGCTCCTGGCTGCTGTGTAATGTCTCCTCAGTGTTTGCAAGGATTGGGGGAGCCCTTCCAAAAGCACAGCTTGGAAGGGACCATGAGCATTTTTGGTTTTTGAGATCACACCTTGCCTGAGTACCTGGGAGAAAGCTGCTTTCTGTTGCACTGCCTTCAGAACTCGCTGTGCTGTTCCATCTGCCATGACACAGGCCCAAGGAGGCCCTGGTGGGGACAGAGGGGTGAGCTTGCTCCAACAGTGGCCTCAGTGGCAAAGGGCCACTGCTGGAGCCTGGGGACTCTCAGAGCTTGGCTCACGGCCTTCCTCTGTGGGAAATATTTGTAACGTGGAAGCATCAGAGGAAAGAGTTGCCCACACTCTCAAGAGCATCAGAGAGGTGGATGGGGGCCGTGAGGGAGATACCCACGAGCAGAGATGAGAAGCTGGGGCTGAGCCATGCACAGGCAAAGGGAATGGGTTCCTGCCACAGAGGTGTTCTTTGGTCACTGTCTTTAAACAGTGGGTAAGTAAAAATCATCCCCTGTAGGCTTTCCTCTGCCAGGTGGAGCGATTTCACACTCACCAGCAGAGGGAGACGGCTCCTTTTTATGAGACAAAATTTGTTGACAGTTTGGTGCCACCACCTTACTAGGCCAGAAAAAACAGATGAGGAATTGATGTGGCCCTTCTGCAGCCCACAGACACATTCTCCCATGGAGATGTTGCCAGTGGCGTGCAGGGACCCTTCCAAAGCCAACACTGGGGCTGGAACAGCAGTAGATTATGAGCTGGTTGCAAAGTCCTTGAGGGGAGCAGCCTCTGAGGCAGTGCCAGGCCCTGCTGTGTGCCCCAGCAATGCTGCAGCCGCTGGCACTGGGCCAAGGACAGGGATTGTAACAGGAGCCTGTGAGTATGTGGCTTCACCCCTTCCCTGTTTCCCCCCACAAGGAGCTGCCCCCAGCCCAGGGTTGGGGCAGAGCTGCACAGCCATCACCTGGAAAACACACTCATTTGCAAATCCAGGGTGTTTCCAAGCCAGGATGGCTCCCAATCACAAGGGCTGCCATGCCTCATGCAGAGGTTTGTGAGGAGCTGTGGGGCCGGGTGAACCTGAAAAGCTGGCTTAAGTGTGCCCCAAACACCTCCCTGCTGCGTTCAGGGCCCTCGCAGGGAGACGCTCACACAGCAGTGAGACTGGGGGTGTTGCTGCATCCTGCGGGTGCTGCTGGATCCTGCTCATGCTCCCCCTGTCCTGCCAGGAGCAAGATGGGCAGAAGGCAGCTTTGCACTGTGCACAGCTCAGCTGGGATTGCAGCTGCTGGGTGAGGCTTCTTCAGTCCTCTGAGAAGTATTGACTCATGTCCTACTTTTCCTTGAGGGGAAAGAAAGAAAGCAAAAAAATGCTTACTCCCTGCTTGCTGCCTCATAAACCACAGTTTCAACTTTTTCATTTCCCAAGTTACTCCACAGCCCTACGTGCCTGCCTCAGTACCTATGACAGGGAGGGCACTCAGTAACTGAAGGCACTGTGCCCAGAGATCAGGCAGCAAGCTGAAGGCAGAGGTGCCTGAAGGATAAAGCTCACCTACATCCCTTCCCCCACCATGGCTTTTAATGTGTGTGACAGGCTACTCATTATTCCTAATTTAACTTAATAACTAGCTTAAGGCTTTGTTTTACTTTTCTTCTGTATTCCATACTGAAAGAATAACAAGGAGAAAAGTAAAGAGAGAAAGATATGTGTTTAATAGGAAAAGATTTACAGAGGACAGGAATAAAGCTGGAAAAGCTAGAGGAGCCTTCATCTTTAATGACTATATTAAAATATTTCTATGAAACCACCTCAGAACTTAAAGAATGGCTCCTGACAGTTTCTAAGCCAGTACATAGCTTTTCCTAGGGATGACTCTTTGCTGCAAGAGTGCCTTTTGAGTGTCCACTTCTTACTCACAGGGTCCTTGGGCAGGTTAGTGCTTTACTCCACTAGGAGTAGTTGTCACCAAATTGTGGAATAATTTTTTAATAGACTATGTATATCTTGACTCCCTGGCTAGACATGCCGTCTAACTCTGCAATGCCTTTGGAAATATAAGCTGCCATGAGAAGTTCAAAAAGTTAAGAGCATATCTGGTAGGAGACCACATGCTAATACTGCACTGGGTACTCGCTTGAACTTCTTTCTGAAATTGTGAATAGCAAGGAGGAAGCAGAGGAAAATAGACTCACATTTTTGTAAGCCCAAACAGGTTCTTGGGTCTCAAACTTCTCTGTCTGGTGTTTTGCTTGCAAACAAAGCAATGTGCAGGTCTCTGTCCTCATCAGGCCACAGTGCCCCCCTTGGTGCACCAGTTTGCAAACACGGTGTGTTTGTTGTATCCCTCTTCTTTCTTCAAGTTCAAAACAATCCAACATTGTCACCAAGCCACAAGCTTGCCAACTCTCTTGCTATATTCAGCCTAATCTAAACATCCAAACTCTCACGTAGGCAGCAGTAATGATCTCCTTCTTCCACCTCAGAGATGACAAAATGCCCCACCTCCACCCCCTTGTCCAAACTCATCTGCTAGGAGATGACAACAAGGTCACCATAGTGCAACTGGCAGCAGGCAGGAATGATGAAAACTTGTGGCAATATATCTCTTTTATCTGAAAATAAACCCCAAATCCCATTAACCTCTTAATTTCAACTTGCAGACAGAAAGGTGCCAGGCAGTGTTCCTACTATGCATCTACAATGCCCATTTTCTTCCTAATACCTGTTTGCAGTTCACCTTGCTCTGATCTCCCTCTGCCTCCCAGTAGGGACTATTAGACCCCACAGCCTCAGCTTAGAGGGCACAAAGGCACCTTCACCTCAGCCCCTCTGCAAGCTGATGGTTGAGGATGGAAGACAGTATTGCCTGGCCTCAGGAGAGCCCCCACATCAGAGCCAGGCACTGCCCCAACCTAGAGTATCCCAGGAGCCTGGCCAAACTATTGTTTCACAGGTTGCACGTAGAAACACGTCTTTCACCTGGAAAAAGAAACAGCAAGCAAGAGCAGAGCCTAGAACCACCAGTGAGGGCAGCTGTAGCAGTCAGGTTACTCTCCAACTCGTGCCAGCACTGCATTGGCCCCAGTGGGAGTATGGAGCAGAGCCCTCGATCCTCAGTGTGGGGCACTGCCAGTTGGACAATGTTGTGGGCAGGTTGTGCAACTGCACCCTAGTGTAGGTTTGCCTTAGAGTCCAGGGTGAGTAAAAACACATTAGATATCACTCCATACCATGCCCCAAGTGGGGCAACAATATTGTCCATTCACATCAAAATGAGCAGGCGTTTCCCTTTTTTTCAGAAAGGGCCGAGCCTGCTGCTTCTCTAAACATGGTGTATGGCCCACTGCCTATGACCAGCTCTGCGCTATTGGCTGCTGATCCTGTGGTCCTGGCACTTTCATCTGTTCCAGATTCTTCTTTCATCACAGGTCTGGAGATACCATGGGCATGGGTGTGTGCCACATGCCAGCAGAGGAGGGAAGGCACTGCATGAAAGCCTGCAGAAAGGCCAAAAAATTGCTGATGGAGGTATGTGGCGACCATAGCAGCAGTAATGAGAAGAATAAAACACTTTAATCTTGCTTGAACAACTTCCTGTTATAAGAATCACAGGTTCACATTAAACCAAGACCAGAAAACTGCCACACAGGAGAAAGAATATAAGTTTATTTTAAAAAATAATAATTTAGCTCAAACACAAACAGGATTGCAGAGTGTTGACTGAAGCAGGCAGAACAATATTTACCCATAGAACTTAAAACAGACCAATTTTTCTCTCTTGTAGATGGTACTTGTGGTGCCCTCCCCTGTCTCTGCTTCAGGTTCTCATCTGCACATAAAGGTATCCTGACTCCTGAGGCTCTTAGTAACCAAGGCAGAGGAGAAATGGTGTCTGCTGCACATGAAATGGTGTTCCTACCTCCAGAGCCTCCATGATCCAAAAAGCCAGAAGAGCAACACCAGCATCTAAACCAACGTGCAATACAAAGGGAACAACTTGCACTCCTCCCTGGAAGTCTACCTACCCATGCCCCATTCCCAGCATCCTGGCCAAGTGCTCCCACCCACGCCTGAATTCACCCCCCCGCCCACAAGTGCTGTACACAGAGGTGTGCACACAGGCCTTTGCAATACTTCTCCCTCCCCACTCTCTTCCTATCCAGACCTGTGGATCTTTCACCTCTCTCTGTGCCTGCATGCCATACATTTCTTGGCACAGCAGCAGTTCATTTCACAGTGATGGGATATGCCCTGGAACGCACTGGCCGCTACTGCAGTTTTTTCTCGTCTGTGAAGTGGCCTTTCATGCAGTTGCCATTCTGATACACAGGACTGGCCCTCTTCCTTCTGCACCACACCACAGATTTGTAGAGAACAAATCCAATACCACCCAGACACAGTAAGAGAAGAGCCAAGATGTCCAGACAGAAGTACTCATACAAGGAGAGGTCGTAGACAGCAGGGCGAAGGTAGGGTGCACCATCGTGACGAAGGATGTACTCCAGCCAATACACTGTCCTGTTGAGAGCATGCATTGGTCTGTCCAGGTGCAGATCTGAGATGTGCTGGGCCGCTTTTCTGTAGCTGCAAGGGAAGAAGACAAGAAATTAACCTTTTGACAGAAGCTTCATACCTGAGAAGTGGTCTGAGACATCCTGTGATGCTTTCAAGTCCCAAGTAATATCTTGGGAGAGGGGAGAATTTCTTCCATTCTTCTTCTGAAAGCCACTCTGATGGCACTTGCCAGCCACAGAGGCACAAGCCAGAGTGTATTTTACTTGATGTTTTGTTAACAACACTGACAGTTTGGCTTGCAAGTACCTATTTGGTGAGTTCATGTGTATTGTGCTTTTGGAGGGGAGTTTGCACTCTAAGACCTCACCCAGCATCAAGCAAAAGTTACACACTTGACAGGTGGCAAAACCCTTCAAGGTACCAAGTTGCAACACCTCTTAATGGGTAAGAAATACAAAATATTTTTAAAAATCCATATCTCAGAGAACATTTAAAAAACCAGCAGTTGTACATGTCCTATTAGAAAACAGGAGCCCTGTGTCACTGTTCTATTCCTGCTGCAGCTCTAGGAAAGAGCAGAGTATATGATCGTCAGAAGGAACAGATGGAGCATTACCTGCAGTTCCCTCTCTCTTTCTACAGAAAGTTGTTTGAACAAGACTATGCAGGTCCCAATGTGAGGCTGTGATCTCACATTCCCTAATGACACGCTGGCATTAAGAAAAGAAGAGGTCTGTTCCCCATCTTCTCACCAAACTTTCTAAGAACATTCCAGTCAATCAAACAGGACTAGATCACATTCTCTAGCAGCAAACACTTGGAGTATTTCCTCCTGCACTGCATCTAAGGCAGGGATTTTGAGGCACTGACACATCTCGCCAGCTGAGCCATGCTTGCAGCTGTGCTTGGTCCAGAAGCCACCACAGGTCTTGTAGGGGTCAACACAAAGACATGCTGGTCCCTACACACTGTCTGCACCAAGGAAGAGCTTGATGCTTCCAGATGTCTCACCTGGGGTCAGAGATGACTGTGATGACAGCCTGGTAAAGCTCCTCTTCTTTTACTCTGCTCCAATCCATGAGGATACCCATGCCCTTCGCCTGCACTCTGGTCATGATGTCAAACTGGTCCCCATAGAAAGGAAATCCCACCACTGGCACACCATGATAAATTGCCTCAAATACACCATTCATCCCACAGTGGCTGACAAAGGCTTTCACATTAGGGTGGCCTGCAGGTAAAGAGACAGCAGCAAGTCAGTGCCTTCCATGTTGCAACAGGACTACCAAGGGGTTCCTCAGTGTTGATGTATGTTTAGGGAAAACCCGGGTATGCTGAGCAGAGAGGATGCTACCCTTTGGGAATACATCTGGCTTTTGGCAGCCCAAAATTTGCTGAGCCTGGAGGAGAAGGGAGATAGGAGCCAAGCAGCTTCAAGCAGGTGTTAGGTGAGGATCATGTTTTGTACAGATCAGACACACAAGAAGCAACAGACTTAGACCCACACAGGTGCTGTTCTCCTTATATGCCTTTGCTGTGGTTTGGGCTAAACTCCAGGGATGTTGCTAGTGGCACACACAAACACAGAACCCAGCCTTACCTAGCAGGTCATTCTGGGGCAGCCACCCCATCATCAGCGTATTCTCACCCAGGTTTCTAGGCTTCTGACCAAAATATCTGTGGGAAGAGACAGAGGAAGGAAAAAAGAGAACAACAATAAATTCAATCAGATCAAGAGACAGAAAGCAAATTCTGTGATTTGAAATGAATCACCCCATAACACTGTTTTTCATCCAACTCCAGTGAAAATTAATCCCATTCCCTTTTCACCTCCACACCACCCTTTGTGGGAGGCGAGCAAATGCACCAGCCATCTTCTCCACCAAATCGCTTGGAAGAGCTCGGATCCCGATGCCAAAGGAGACAACAACGACACCCGCCTCTGCTGCTTCCACCCAGAGACGCAGATCCTGTGGGCAAAACACACACAGCTGCCTTGAAGTATTGTTGCAGAAAGGCCCTTCCCACTTCTGCTTCTGTCAGTAGAAAACTGTCCACAGAGAAGATGAAGCCAAATCCACCTGGAGCACAAAGCTACATGGTTTTCACCAGGTAATGAACTCTAAAACCACTGTGATTTCTGCACCCAAACAGGCAGAAATCACTTGAGCACCTGCTGGTCTTGGGAGTCTGAGGGAGGTGTCCAAAACCTGTGTTTCCTTTCCTGCATTGGAGGTAACACAATTACTCTTTGACAAGAAAGGTTCTAAAAACATAGGGTATCACATAGTAACAGCCAGAGCAGAAAAGGAAATTGGAATAAAAAGAGGAAGGCTATTTTCCCATCACCACTAAGACAGGAGGCCTGTCAAGGTCTCTAGATGCAGGCTGATACAACAGACAAAACATCAGAGAGTCAGGAGCAACATCTTGCTGGAGAGTCCCTACAAACTCTCCAATGTCAAAGGCTCCTGGAGGTGGCAGAAAGTTTTGCCATCTTGACAAGAGACTTCTACCCATCCTTGATAGCCACTTGCAGGCAGTAGATTTAGTTTTTAATCGCTGGATAGAGAGGTAGCTACAGATCCAGTAAACCCACAGTTATTTGTCCTTCATTTACGGGCTACCTGTAATGCTACATAAACAGGTCTGTATCTAGAACAGAGTCCATACTTTTTTCAACAAAGGCCAGAAGATAGCAGGGAGAAGAAATCAGCTACTACAGCTGTTGTGGAGCAAACACAGACTATTCCCTTTTATACCAGGTCAGGCTGAGTCTATTTCTCATTATGAGTTCTGTCCTGCTTCAAGTTTCCCATGTATCCCAGTCAGGAGCATTTTGGGGAAGTTTGATAAAAATCTATCTTTGAAAATAGATACTTCCAAAAATAAGCATGCAGGAGAACATGGATAGTACCAAAAAAAAAATCTGTTATTAGAAGAAAAATAAAGTTATTAGTTCAGAATATTAATAGTAGTCTACAGGTTAAGGTATCATAGTACAAAAGAGGTACAAAGCACATCTTAGTGTTACTCTGGGGATATTTCTCCATTGTCCTATGCTTCAGAGACACACGCCCATCTTAGCAGAAATGCTTAGAATGCCCTAAAACAATCCAAGAATCAAAAAGTTTACAACAGAGAGATTTTGGTTCTCCATTCTTATGAGTTTCACATCCTTTGAGCAGTAAAACCACTGAAACTCCAACAGAGAAGAATGTGTTAGTTTTCCAAGTAAAAGTACAATGACTCCTAAACCAGATGATTATGCTATCCATTTTAATTGGACCATAACACTGATGTTTCCGGGGAAGCATGGTTGATCACCAGGTATTCTCGCTTTCTCTCAAATACGTATCTATATTTCACCAAGTCCTAATTAGAAGCACTCAAAATCACAGTGTTTCAAACAGGAGGAAATAACCATCTTAATTACATAACTCTGCTACATTTCAGATAGGACATTCTTTAAGGTACACCTGGACCTACAAAGGCCCTCTCTTCTGCTGGTATCTGAACACAGACATGCCTTCCTGCTAGCATGACAGCCACCACTGACTGCAGGACTCCAGACTCATCTCTATCATTCTTTCCTTAGGTGCCCTGGGATCTGCTCTGGAAGCTGTGAAGCACATGAGTAATGCCCTAGCAAACAACTCCCTTCTTTATAAGGCAGGTGTGTGCACGGCCAGGTTGGACCGAGACAATGTTTTGCAAGAGCTGTTAGGCAGCCACCCTCTGACACAGCTTTCGGAGCACCCTACATGTGTTTCATTACCTGCAGGCTGTGCCACGTGGGAAAGGCTGATGTGCAGTCAGACAAATCTGAAGAACTTTTTAAGGTACTTTTTTTTAACTGAAAAATACTGACATCCACAGTATCAGTTAAAGTTGCCATGAGAGATCTTGACAGGCCTCTAGTAATTTGAAAGTTGAAATATTATCTCCGTTTCAGACCCTTAGTCAGGACATCAGGACATCTTGACTGCCCAAGTTTTATTACCCAGGTTTGTTTCCCCTCAGTGTTTGTAAAAGTGGTAAGACAAGTCCTGCTCTGTTCCAATGCTGTCTTTAGCCAGAGGCTTTAGGAGCTTGTCCTTCTGAATTTATTACTGAGATTAGTGAGGCATAGGCTGGGGAAAGCCTTGAGAGGAGTTTTCAGGGTTGGACCTTGAGAAAAATGGGATGATACCCCTCAGTTTCCTACACTTTGGGATTCTACATTGAATTTGATCAAGGAACAAGAATAGCTCTCTCCTGTGGTTTCTTAAGACTACAAGCTCAAGGGCAGAAATGCCCTGTGAGAAATAAGGTGAAGGAGGAAATTCTGGATTAACATGTATCAGTGATGAAGCAAGGAAGATAAATTGCTCTTCCCATTTCCACTTTAGCATAGGAGCAAACAAACTATTCATGATCAAGTCCCAGGGGCAACATTTCCATCTTAGGAATTCCACACACTATTTTACATGGACAGTGAGGCCAAATCCCACTTCAGAGTGGACAACTTAATTCTACATCCTCCCTGCAGCCTGACAGCCCTCACTGGTCTCTGTCTCCCTCATGCATCCACAAGCTCCAAAACCACAGCAGCTTTCCAGACTCTTGGGGCTTCAGAACTTTTACAAGGTTTTTCCAAAGAAGATCTGTACGAAGTAGCTTCCTCAGTTCATATGCGATCATAGATCAAAGCTTTCTTGCACTTACCACTGGAAGGGGCTTTGCAGGCTCAGCAAGGATTCCCCCTGTGAAAATGACATGGGGGAGCGTTGGACGGGGAAAGTCCAACACCACATCATTGCAGAGGAAGAAAAGACTAGTTCCATGAACAAGGTCCAACATGGATGTCTTGGGCTCCACCTTGTGCTTCTCCATGAGGCGTTCAAACTTGGGCAGGATGACCAGTTTTGTAGCCACACGAGTGATTATGTAGACTAGGAGATTCCAAGTCCTGCCAAAGAAGCCCATCCTGTCTGTCATCAGGGAGTTGAATTCAGGGACATAGGCAATGGGGGAGGTGGCACCAATCTCTGCTGGGAACCAGAAACCAGTGGAAATCACAACATATTTGACTTGTAGGATGTGGGCCAGGATAAATCCACACATCTCATTGGGGTCCACCAAAAGCAGGTCAAAGTGCTCCCACTGGAGTTTCTGCAGTAGGGTAGAGTTTCCCAGTACTAGGTCACAGTTTTCCAGGTACTTCTCCAAAAATGAAAACACCTCCAGAGAGGTCATCTTCCCTTGAAAGACACGCTTTATCTTCTCCTGCACCCAGGCATCTGCACTCTCTGTGCTGAAGATACCCCAGTACCTCTGCACGCGGAAGCCAGGCAGGGTGGTTTCCACATCCCGACCTTCATGAAGTAGCAGCACAGGGTCATGGCCCCGGTCAGTCAGTGCCTCTGCCACCCGCATGAAGACTCGCAAGTGGCTGTCAAAGACTATGGTGGGCATAATCAGCACCTTGGCACAGTGAGATGGTTCCACACTGAATGCACTCACTAGGAAAAGAAGAGCAGCAGGACACAGTAGCACCTTCATCATCTTCATCACTGCAAGGAGACAAGCATGCCATTAATGTAGTATCTCTGTCCTGCACTCAGCAAGTAACAGCTGCAATTATAGCTGCAAGCGAGAAGCTCCTGAGCTGGGAAAGGAGAGCAGTCTGGAGTTCTTCACTGGGGAACATCCATCCCCATCCACCCTGCCTTGCCTGTAAAAAAAGAAAAAGCCACGAAAAACCCCAACAACCAAAGTCAGATATCAGGGTGTTATCAGGGGAGTTTTCCAGAAAACCTCTTCTCTGTGCTCCTAAGGCTCAAAAACTAGCAGGCTGACTTGCAGAGAGTTACAGAGGGAGTGTGGCTGGAGGAGCTCTGCTGGGTCACAGCACCAGCAGGGACACTTGCTGCTCAGTCCCTGTTTACCGCTACAGAACCAGCTCAGCTGGATTTCATTTTTATTTCTGTCCAGCCAGAACAGCTGGTTCTCTCTGAGCCCTTGATGTCTGTGCAAGCTCTCAGGGAGGCCTGCAGAGCTTGGTGGGAATGCCATGAGGTATGCTCTGGCTTTGGCCCTCACATGGCTGGCAAGGCACCTTGCTCAGCACAAATGGGGCAGGAGCAAATCCAGGTCACAGCAGGATCCGCTGCGAGGAATCGCAATCCCAGAGAGCACAGCAACAGTCTGGACAGGGAGCTGCTCCACTATGGATCAGTAACAGGAGGCTCTGGGGAAAGGGCTGGGAAGGGAAAGCAGGTGCCAGGATACTCATCCACTAGAACAAGGCAAACCCAGAAAGCAACTCCAGAGATAACATGCAACACCTGTGGCACACTGACGCCCCTTAGTCACACTCCTAAAGCCGTCATCTCCTCTTCAGTTTGGTGAAACACCCAAAATTTCTGTTGTGTAAGGGATGTTGCTACATCACTGGAAGCGAACGCGCCTCACCCACACCTAGCATTATTTTGGGAGAAGAATTACGTGATAATTATTTGGGAATAGTCAGAAGCAGAATAGTTTTCTGAAGACCCAGTTCAGACATGCTAGGAAGCAGCAGTGGGAAGGGGAAAAAGTTACAAAGGGAACAACTAGAGGTGGATTTTGGATGGCCCCAACACACTAAGCCCCTGTGGGGCTGCAGGGATGTGGTAGAGTGGAATTTGGTACAAGATTCTCTCACAGCCTTTCCACTAGTGCTTGATCAATTAAGTGGTGGGAAAAAAGGTAATGGACAAGATTCTGCTAAATACAATCTTCAGAGTACCCTCAGCAGCTGGGTATCTCTGGCAAACTAGGCACTAAGGGTGCAGATATGGGAGAGTAAAACTGCCCTATTCTTCCTTCATTGCTTTATTGTCCCATATGGGAACAGGACATGGGAAAGAAACAAAGCAGCTGCTGGTTGGGACCCTCCCCTGTTTCAAAGGCAATTCCTGCTAGTGCTTGGACTCCTATGGTCAACTGTGTGGCTGTGCCTGCACAAGTGATAAGAAACATTAGGAAAGCTAACAGATACCAAGGGGGTAGTTGGACCCACAGAACAAGAGCTCCAGGAGAATGTAGACAAAGGTGATGGGCTGCAGAGAAGAAAGCATAATCTCTGCAAGGAAAGTAAGAATCTGCCCAGCATCCTGCCTCCCTACCAGAAGGAAACAGGCTGGCCTGTGACAAAGTGTTGGTCACAACACAGCTACAGCCCACAAAGCTGATCTAGTTCTCAGACTGAGAGGCTCAAGGGGAACTTATCCTGCCCAACACCAGGGAAGGTAAAGCATTTGGCTGTGACATTCACAGCAGATCCAGAGCACATGCCGCTTCTGGGAAGCAAGGGAAGGATGGCCCTGTACTCCTGTTCTTCTCTGGGACAGCAGGGAGTTAAGGACAGAAGCAGGTATAGGCTTGTCCTGGGGCACCTAGTGGGTCATACATGCACATAAGTATGCCAAGAAAAGTAGAAGAGGTTTTATATGTGGGGTAGGGTGTTTTCTCATTGGGCAACAAGTAAAAGGTGAAGAAATAGTACAGGTAAAAGGAATAGTTGTTCAAAGAAAAAATTTGTCACCCATTTTCAGCAGGGACCGTGTTCTGCCATGGACCTATGTGCCAGACATTTCTGAGACCCTCAGCTCAGCCAGGACCCTCTGGGGGCAACCAAAATCCAAATGACAAATAAGTTGTCAATCTCAGCCCTCAGGTCAGGGGCAGATGCTGACACAGCGAGACTTGCAAACTGCTCTTGGTGGTTTCATCCCTTCCAAAATCAGGAGCAATCCCTAAAGGTGCTGGCTCAGGAACCTCTTCTCCCTGCCCATGCAACAAAGGAGGCGTAAATCTTGCTAAGAGGTGAGAGGATGCCAGGCTGCAGAAAGAGACCTTTTTTTCCTACTCCAGCTCAATACCACCAGAGATAATCTCCGCTCTGTCCATGTCCGGAGAGGCACCCTGGTCACCCTAGAGCTGTGCTGGATACACCAGACACATCCCTGATTTTTAGTGCTATTGGGATATAATGAAGGCATAACCAGCAGCACAAAGGGCAGTACTCTGCTCTCTGTCCCTTGTTCAGCAACTAGTCATTGTTGCAGTCTCAGGTTGATAGCAAAGGGGAAAGAAGCCCCAAACGTAGGCAAGGGCTGAATGGCCCAGATGAGGGAAGGCTCAAAATCCACCTGCTCACCTCCCTGGTTTACCTCTCACTGACACTGAACAAAGCTGCTCCATGAGATTTGCAGCAGGATCCTCTAGCCCAGGCAGATGCTGTGGCCAGCACAACACTGTCTGTGGCATGGGGCACAGGCTCAGCCCAGTTCTCTGGCTATGGGAGCTCAGCTACTGCAGGCAGGTAGTCTTCAACAGAAACCTTCAAACACCAGGGTATAGGAATGAGATTCTCTGGGAAGGTGAATTCACAGCTTGTGCCTTGACAGAGGTGCAAAATCCAAGTAAATGACAGATCCCACACCAGGCCTGAGAGCAGAGTAGACAGAACCACCTCCTTGTTTGTGGTCTGGAAGTCCTGGGCTAGTGGCTACATCACATATATACTGCAAAAATAACTCTGCCACTGCAAGGAGAAGGCTTGTAAAGAGAGAATAGGCCCTTCCCTGTTTTCATGACAAGTGCTTGGCAGAGCCATGCCAGCTGGCTGATTTACAAAGAGCAATGCCCCTAACATCACAGTTAACACTGGCAGCCAGAGTAAGGATTCCAGAGAACTGTTGGAAAAGCCCATGCCACAGAAGTTTTAAGTTTTACTGCTGTAGCATGCAGGGCAGAGCAGGCACCTCAATAAGAGCAGGACCAGAGCTTGCTGCAGTGGGAAGTGAGATTGCCACTGCAGGCAGCAGCATCCCCCCCCCAACCCTGCACACCTGGCCACCTTCAGCTGCTAGAAGATTGCTTTCAAAGCCACAGAAATGCATTGACATTGAAATGTGAGGCAGTAGAAAGGGAGCAGAGAGAGCACAGCCCTCTGAAATGCCCAAGACACCTCTTACTAGGCTGAAATTTGTCCCATGATTTTGCCCTGTTTAATATGTTTGACAGAGTATGGCTTTGGTATTAATGAAAAATTACACCAATCAACTTAATTGAAATAACTGAACAGATACAGCTCTAATTTAATCCAGGTGCCTTTTATTAGGATGAAGTACTAAAATCTCCAGCAGCAAGCAGTCTAGGCAAAGAACCCCACACAGAAAGGGCAATGAACAGGCTCAAATGCAAGGGCTGCCATTTACATCTCTCCCTCTCCCCCACTTTTTCGTATTACCTAGTTCCTGCCTAGGACCTGGAAGCCTATATCCATGGGGCTGAATTATTTCCCCTCCTGCATCCTAGTCCCTATGCAGATCTTGCCTGCAATAAAAAATATTTTCACTGCAAGCTTCTTAGGAGTTAAC
Organism: Origma solitaria; assembly: GCA_013397895.1. NCBI lineage: Eukaryota > Metazoa > Chordata > Aves > Passeriformes > Acanthizidae > Origma > Origma solitaria. The sequence continues at coordinate 21,354 of VZRL01000721.1, forward strand.
AAAGCAGCAGAATTCATTGAAAACCAAAAGCAAAAGATATCTTCACTTGGATGCTCAAAACTCTTCCTGGAATAAGATACTGAAGTTTGCCTGTTCTGTTGGGTATGAGCCAGAAAAACCAGGACCATCTGCTACCATCACATTGATGATAGCCAGACTAGCAGCAGCTAATTTATGGAAGCCAAGACTCTGAAAGCAGGCATGCATGCAGCTCCAAGAGCAATTTTGTCACTGCAGGAAGATGTTGCACTACAAGCAGGAGCTGCTCGGGGGAATCTCCAGTAAAAACCTAGAGGATACAATACTGTACAAAGCAAACTTAACAAAGCACAGGTTGAAATAGGGAAGTTTAATGATCAATCACATCTAGCCCAGTGCTTGGTGGGCTTTTGTGCGCCGGTGTTGGTTTATCACAGAGTCTGGCTTAACTAGAATCACCTGGGTAAATAACACTAACACATTAATATTAGCACTAGAGTATACTAATATTCATATTACAGTACACCAATACTAGCATTAGTAAATGATAAAGAAACAAACTATCCCCTTCAAAAATATGCATCCTCTGGCAGTCTACAACGCTGAGGTTTTTTAAAAATATTGTTTGCACACAGAAGGAAATAGTGCACAGATGATCTGCTCAAAACAACATACCTTTCTAGCATTTTGCCTTCTACACATTCATGGCAGCCCACTACAAACAGAGAGAATTAAGGAAGTCAAGATCCCCAAAGGACCAAAGGGAACAACCACAGCAGTGATCAGGTCAGTATCAGAATAACTTACACTTTTCACCACATTGGTGCTACTGCTGCCACAAAACAGCACCAGAAGTGCTCTGGCTCATCTGTTTTGGACAAACATTGATGGAGTAGCCAAACAGTTCCTAACTTTTGGGACTTCGGATCATCTTCAACATCCTTCCTGTCTCAGTTATATGGAAGAAGTTCTACAGGCAAGGGGGGAATCTGTGGGGTAGCAGGAGGTTGCCAGACCATAGACCCCGCCAGCAAATCATGATACTACAGGAAACACTGGTCCATAACAACTGAGAAAAGAAATAAATCTGTATCTCAGCTTGTCACAGTATTTGAACTACACCTGTCTTCAAGACCTTGATCTGGAGGATGATGTCAGACACCACACATCTGCTTCCCCACCTGGCCACTCATCCATCATACATTAAATCTGTCTAGGCAGTAAGTGAGATTTCCCCCATTCCATATCCACAGGCTTCCTGTTTGTCTTCTGAAAGGAACAGAGATGGTTTGTGACACCAGGGTGCTCTGCAATAACAAGTTCTTCCGGACAGCCTTTTCCTCTTTCTTATAACACGTTTGCAAGACAGAAGCAGCTGATGTGAGACTCTGCTCCTTGTGAGTGGTCTGAGGTCTGCAGTGTGGAAGCTAGTCAGAACATTATTTGTAATCCGTGGATGAAAGAGAAAGAAGAACAACTTGGGACCATTTCCAAATAGTCATGTGAGCCATATACCTCAAAGTGAGAGCACATGACAGAAGCAGTACATTATTTGGTCTTAAGAAGAAACTATGTTTGTATGACAGTCAAGTTAAAGAAGTTCTTCAGACTGCAGAGAAAACTGGGGAGATACAGGTGGCACCAAACTTCAGAGAAGCAGTCAAGAGGAGTGGGGAGGAAAAGAGTCTTCCCATTTACTGCCTCGCCACTTCAGCTTCTTTCTGCAGAGAAGCGCCACATTAAAAGGAAAGTTATTAAACACCCCAGAAGGTTGTGAAATCTTGTGTAGAAAGCTCTGGGGACTGATAAAGTCCTGACAGACAAGTCTGATCACATTTGACAGAGTTACAGGAGTAGAGAAGCTAGGGGTGAGTCTTATCTTCAATGAAATAATTGACGCCCTCATGTAAAAAAACCCCACAACCAAACCAAAGAGCTTCTTGGCTCTGAGCACACCAAAGGAATGAGACCTGGCTGAGCTGCTGTAAACAGAGGTTGAAGAGGGATGCATAGGAAGAGGAGGCAGAACAGGAGATGGAAGATACTCCTGAGATGCAATCTTCTAAAGGAAGATGAAGCAAGTTACACAAAAGCACTCTGAAGCGTGTCCAGGTGCCAAGGCTCTGCTGCTGTGCACTGAAGCAGATGCTGAACTCTAGCTCATCAGCAGCCTCGCTGGAGCGACCCAGGCTGCGCACAGGCGTTGGGACAGAGCCGGGGCCGGGCTGACAGCTGGGAATTCAGACCGACTCCCTGTCCCCGTCTCCCCGGCGGGGCAGCGCTCAGGTGCCTCTGCCATCAGCCCAACAAGCTCAGCCCAGTCCTACAGCGCTCACCCGGAGCGCGGCTGGCAGCCACCGCCGACGGTCACCCCGAGCCCGCAGCCCATCCCACCCACCTCACCACGCCGCAGGGCGAAAGGACCCTCCTCGCACGGCAGCGGGGCAGGACGGGACGGCCGGCAGACGGGCAGCGCCGCCGCTGCGGAGCCGAGAAGCCTCCCCGGTGGGACGGAGCGAGGAAGCAGCGGCCGCAGCTGTTACCGGGCCGGCTCCTCCCGGGCCGCCCGCCCCCGCCCCTGCCCCTCCGCCGCGGTGCCGGCACCCACCTGCAGCGAGTCCCGCCGGAGCGCGGACCGAGTGAGAGGCGCGGCGGTGCGGGAAGTGGGAGGGAAGAGAGGGAGGAAGGAAGGGATGCAGCCGCCAGCCGCCCGCCTTCCCCTTTCAAGCCGGCGGGCGCGGGTGGGGCCGGGCTGCGCAGCCCCGGCCCACGGGCCGCACCCCGGGCCAAGCCGAGCCGAACCCGGCGCTGTGGCACAAGGGCGGGGCGAGAGGGGGACGGGACGGGCACGGAGAGGCGCGCCTGCTGCCCCGGCAGCTCGACGGGCAGCGGGCAGCGCCCGTCAGCTGCAGCTTGTGCCTCTGGCCAGGCCGGTGCGTCTGGACGCCGTCAGAGCATCGCTCCAGTGACCGCTGCTGGGCCCTGCCCGGACACCCCCAAGGCCAGGACCCCCTTGAGAGGAGGGCGGTAGGAACAGAGCAGTCAGGACGGCAAAAGGGAAAGGGATGGTGCACAAGATAACCGGGATGTGAGGGACAGTGTGGGATGTCCTGTTGGTCCAGTTCCAGCACTAATCACAGCTGTAACGACACCACTGTAGCACAGGGAAACGAGGCCTCTGCACCAGGGCAGCAGTGGAGCAGATGTGGGTTAAGTGTGTCTAGCAACTGCAAAATCTTGTGAAAAGAGCACTTTATCCCAGGAGCATCAAGCACATTGCTTTGAGAGTCTCACAAAGCATTTCCCACCCCAACACTTGTTGCACTTGCTCAGTCAGGTGCTGATCTCCAGCGAGGCTAATGACATTCTTTGCATCCTCTGCTGAAACTTCAGATAGTATTACACCTTCTCCTACAGCATCACGTTCAAGGTGGAAGGCTGTGGCAGTGTTGGTTACAGAGCAACTAAGAGTCCAATGCCCCTGGTGCATCATCCCACCTTTTCCATAGCATAGTGCAGGGGGTAAAATTGAGCATTACAGCACACAAGATCTCCACAAGGCCCTACCTATTAGCAAGTTTCTTTTCCTTGCACATAGAGGAAGAAGAAATCCAAGGGGACATAGAAATCACTTATTTTAAGTAGGTCTATACAGGGTTTTTAGTTATGCTTATTCTTCTTCCCATATGCTGGTGCTGCTTGTGTGGCCAGCTGCCATACAGCTAATTTGGCAGCAATATTTGAGAAGTTGTGTTGATATAAGCAAATACTCTTCTAGTATCTTATCCAAATTTCTTGCAGTCACTCAGCTGCCAGCTGCACAGGTCACCTTTCACTGCTGAAGGTCTGTTACATGCCCACAATCATGTAAATAAGATGACAAGAAGTGGTTGTAGACAGATACAGACAGTCCTGTTACCCCCAAGCACTGGTACCCTCCCCTTTCCCACCATTCCGTATCTTTAACTACCAGATCCACACAGACTACAAAGGGAGCAATCTTTATTTTCTGACACATTAAATTCTCACACTTTATAGACCTTTTTAAAAATATCAAAGCATAAAAGTATTTTAGAGTTTCAAATGTAAGTTCCTGATAAACAGAGAAAAGAGGACAAATGACAAGAAAGATGATGTTCAAATCCCCATGCAGAAAACACTCTTCCCACCTTCCTTTGGCCTCTATTACTTTCTTGTAATAACCATGGTCTCCTGGGCCCCTCTGCACTGTAACCTTGAATCCAGGCCCCAGTGATTGTGCAAGCCAGAGGGGAAGTCCTGAAAAATGCTCACTGGAAAAAGTTGCCACTCATGTACACGGGGGTGGCTCATCAAGTCTCATTCAACCATCAATTAGGTGACACTGCTTTGCACACAAACACAGCTTCCTGTAACAAGGCCTTCTCGTTGGCACCCTTTAGGGAGGGAATGGAAACATGGAAATCAGGCCCTGCACTATCTCTCAGTGGCTGGCAGTTTCATCACATAGCATAAGCAGAGCTCACAGCCCACTACTCCACTTCCCAAACATGCACTACCACTATTCAATTCGTACTGGCTGTGGGCTCAGCCCACTGCTCCTCAAACGAGTTAACTTAACCCACCTAACAGAGGGCAAAGTATTTGGGTGAATATTTTCTACCAGATGCGAGCTGCACCTAAGTAAGGAGGCAGCCACACAACTGGAGTGAAAGCAAGCCCACCCCTCAGCAGCAGTAGGCCATTATACTGTCAGTTGCTCATGAAATCTCAGTTTAGGCTGCAAGTTTCTCAACCTGTTTGTGGCTCCCCAGACTGGACATACACTTGTAGCTAGCACTTCACACCTTACAGCACCAGGCTTTATTTACCTTAGGGCTAAGGGGAAACTGGCATTTTACTTCTCAAGAGGAATTTAACAGATGGAAAATGCCTCAAAGAGCAAGTGATCCAACTCAGAAAAGAAATTTATGGCATTAATGATACATTCATCTCGACTTCTAACAAGCTGCAGCTCACATTGCTAGTAGTAAGTGTAAGCTGGCACATTTTATGTTCAGAGCAAGGATGCCACAATGCAGCCAGAGCCTCTGAAACAAAAACACTGCTTATCCAGCTCTGCCTTTTGCTAAGAGTCCTCTATCTCCTCAGTCCCCTTTCCCTTCTCACGAAGTGAAACTTCACAACCCCCATGCAGCCAAGTTTCTGTACAACTCCACTCCCCAGCTACACTAACAGAAGCGTTACTGAGTGCCAGGGCAGTACTAAAGACCTTAGTCTTTCTGACAATAGCCCCCACTTTGCAACTGCAATCAATATTGTTACTCAATTACTAAGACATATTTAGAGACTGCTTCTCCAAGTACTCTGGTTAGTGGCCTCCACAGGAGTGCATGGAAGTGGAAAGTAGGTATTTACTGCAAGGTGAAACCATAAAAGAAAACAGAGAAGAGGAACCCTGTCACACTATAAGGGTAAACTTGAAATGTCAGGTGGGGTTGGGGATTACAGCCAGAGTGCTCAAATTAGTTGTTCTTACAGTAACCAGTCAAAAGCAAGTGACAATACTTGCCTTTTCACAGGTATTAGAGTTAAACCGGCTGAAAAATAAATGGGAAGTTAAAATACAGGACAATGATGTCTCTTTCTTCTACTAGATGGGCGGGAAACCAAAAGTAAAAATCAATACCAGCCTTTTAAAATAAGACTGTAGAAAATATAAGTTTTGGAGGTCACCCTAGTGGTGCCAATAACACCAGCTCAAGGATGGTTTCAAATTAGGAGACTAAAACAAAATTAGAAATAAAAGGGGAAACATTGAACCATTCTCCCACATCCCTACGCTGGAGCTGCCTGCCCCACAGGGGGCTAGGGGAGGTAGCATTCCAGGCAGGCTTGACATCCGTAATGTCCATCTGCCCATCCAAGATGTTCTGATGAGCAGATGGTTTACGAATTCCTTACGAAAAGGAAACATTCTCAGTCACTTTCAAACTTGACGGAATTGACTTGGGTTGATATAGTGCCTCCACGGTAGCTGCCTCTTTTTTTCTTTGTTTTCTCATGGCGGAAAGATTTGCCTTTAGTGTATTTCAGGATATTGTTAGCCTTCTCGCCCCAGTCACCAGCTGCTCCTTTCTGTGAGAGATGGAGGGGGAGAAGAGAAAGAAATTCAAGTCAGTACCCAAGAGCGTAAAGGCAATGCTTTACACCTTCACCGTAGCTAGCAAACACCAGTACATTCACACTAGAGCTGATACCACTCTCCCATGCACCTCCTGCTACTGCTCACATGCTCCTCCTGGTGGAAAAAGTTCTCACCAAAATCACTCCCCACAAGCACACCAAGGCTGCTCTGCAGACATGTACCTGCAAAGACTAAGTGTTACCATTCTGGCACTACCTAGCCCTACCTTTGCTTCAAATGAGTTATCAGCCACACGGGAATCCACCTCAATCTCTTCTTCTCTTACACGGCGGAATGGAGAGGACGCCTGTTGAGAAAGACAGCGAGATACGGTAAGCATATAAAAACACACATTCCCCTAGTGACAACCTCCTTCCTTGCCCTGCAAATACAGAGCCCTGTTCACATCACCTCAATCTTTAAGTGTTTCTCAGATTCATGATTCTTTCCCTGCTTCAGATCAGGCGGCTCAGGAGTGCTCCTGTGCAAGCATATCCAATCAGCTTTGGCCAGAATAGTATTATGTATTTATGTGCACTCCCTGGAGTTCTCCACACAAAGTTTAAATGCTTGAGGAGAGACTAAAAATACAAATAATCCTGTGGGCCCAACCTCCCAGAAAAACCCAAAACAAGCCTACTTCAGAAGACAGAAATGCCTCTTCAGCCAGCTGCCACAGTCCACCCTCACTCACCCGTTTCACCTTGGGAACTGTGTGTGGTGTTTTGGCTTTGATCTTTGCTTTTTTACTGTGTGGTGTCTCTGGCTCCTGAACATCTTCCCTCTTCTGTTTCTTCCTGATTGTGCCTGTTAGATGTACAGCAGCAAAACTTTAAAGGCAGTGTGGGGAAAGGTAATGGCTTCTGTTGCCCAGAAAGCAAACCCAATGTTGACACAGGTGTCAGAATTGGTCCGTGCATTACTTCACCCAGAAAACAGACTGCTGTACCAGACACTAACAGAAATGCTAAGTCAGCAAGGATCTTCCCATCCTATCCTAATGGATAAAAATAATTTTATGGAATAGGGTAGCTCTATATTAATGATTTCATGCACTTGAGAGAGTTCTGTGGGTCAAAATTTGCCAGATTTTGGATTCATACCATATGCACCTGCACACATCACTAGTTGTTTTCCTCCTGGAGGGTTAAAGATTGGGATTGTGTACTGGAACATCAACTGTGGTGTCCCACTCCACACAGACAAGGTCCTCCAGCAGTCTGCTTTGCTGTCACTAAGTCCTGTGCATGCACAGTTGGCAACTGACAAAACTATATAGAAATGTACTTCACATTACCACAAATTCCATTGCCAGCAGCTATGCAATACAGACAAAAAAGAACCCACCAAATTCAAAACTAGCCCTTCCCCTTATTACTGCACAGATGGCATAATCTAATAACACACAGATTAGACGGAGTATTGTTTCAGAAAGTCTTCTATTCACACTTAGCTCAGTAACACTGCCTGACAGACCCACTTCCCAGACTGTCAGTAATACCTCCATTGGCTTTTCCAGTCTCTTCTTCAGAGCTGCTTTCACTGCTACTACTGCTGCCACCAACTAGCTTAGACTTCGTATTGTTTTCAGCTGCTGCAGATGCTTTTGCTTTCTCTTTGGAGGCAGTGCCCTTGGAACCATTCTGCATCCCTTTCGCTGCCTTTTTGGGCTTCCCATTCTCTTCACTGGAACTGTCTGATGAGCTGCTGCTACTACTAGAAGCAGCTGCCTTCTTCCCCACAGTTGCTTTTGCTGCCCCTGTAGATATTGAGCCTGGTTTCCCTGCTGGTTTTTCTTCTTCACTGCTTGAGCTATCAGAGTCAGATGTGTCTGCTTTGGGAGCTGGAGTAGAAGGTTTGGACACTGGCTTAGCCACTTTGCCAGCTGGTTTAGCTGGAGGGCCTTTCTTCTTCTCATCCTCAGAACTGCTGGAGCTGCTATCTGAATCAGAGCTACTTTGTGCTTTTTTTGTGGCAGCTGGTGACTTCTTTGCTGCAGGGGTTGCTGCTTTAGTTGTGGGCTTCACAGGAGCTGCCTTCTTGTCAGAACTATCAGAATCTAGAATAGAAAGAAAAAGAACAATCAAGACTAAGTCCCATTCCTTCAATACAAGGCTAACATACAGATTCAAGGTATACACAATGATACACAATGCACTTCATTACCTCCTTGAAATAACACTGCAATGGGTATTCCTGTCCAACCGCACCCTCAGACCCTGCCTAGAAACACAGAGGTCTGAACAAGAACAACATGCATGTAGAATTCTCCTCTCCCACCCAAATACCTGAGCTGTCTGAGGAAGAACTGGAGTCTTTCTTTGCTTGTCCAGGCTTGACAACTACTTTTGCTGGTTTGGAAGTATTTTTAATCACAGGTTGTTTAGCTGGGAGCTTATTTACTACCTTCTTTTTATCATCTTCAGAACTAGAATCTAAAAAAAAAAAAAAAAGGTCTTTAAGTTAATAGGCTTCATGTGCCAGTTACTTTAGTAGTAACATGTATGTAACTCATGGGGGAGTGAAAAGCAAAACGGCTTGTGGCTCAAGGCTAAGCCACTAGGTAACTGCCAAGCATTTGATGAACACTTGACAGAGGACAGCCTTCATCTTTCACGTATCTTCTTTGGGAGAAGTGGACACAAACAGTTTAAGTTCATCATTAATGCATGCATGAGGAAGTAGATATTTGGAGACTAATGTAGAAGAGGTACAGAATAAAGAATTGGAGAAAGTATCATTATCATAAAATTCAGGTAGAAGAAACACTGAGAAAAGAAGCTATGTGGTAAGGATCCAAAACCATACAAAAATTAAGATAAAGTTGACAAAAAATGCAAAGTGAGGCAGCAACAGCACAGCATTTCCTTTTAACTACCCTCTGTATCAGACGAGTTTAGCAGCAGTGGGAGAGTACAAATACATATTTGCATTGTGTTACATTAATATGGAATACTGAACCTGATCTATTCCAGTATTTCTGAACACTTTAATAACAGCAATCAAAAACTTGACAATTTTGAGAGAAACGAGGCAACAAAACCAGAAAACACAGCCTAGTGCTAGGGCTAGCTGTCTGCAGACAGACTGGAAGCTGCCACCCAGTCCCTGCCATCACACCAAAGATGCTGAGATACACCAGAGGAGAATCTTAAACCTAGAGGGAAATGTAGCATATAGGGAACTTATATGGGCAACACCAAACCTGGTCGACAGGAAAGACAAAGCACACTGCCCCAATTTCTAGGGTCACATTATGAGAAGGCAGGCATCTTTTAAGTCTATTTGGAACTTCATATGGTGATTACATTTTTACTTCAGAAACTTCTCCAAACACAACAGAATAACAGAAACCAAAAATCTCGACACAGATGCTCAAAAAGAGGTTAACCATTAACCTTCGGGGAGAAACCTGATACACGGTTCCCCACCCCTTCCATCCAGCAATTAAGCAGACCTTTCTGCACTTGCCAATGGTCTTGTCCCATGGTCAGATTCCACTCTGCATAGCAGGCTGCTGGTTTTCAATTTCACATCTTGCTAGCCATGGAGACTCTGAAGATTTTGAGCCATACACTAAGGATCTTACACGTACCACTACAGAGCAACTTGGCCAGTAAAAACATCAACATAAAAGAATCAGAACTTTATTTCTTGAGTTACCTGAGTCACTGTCAGAACTGGATGCAGCCTTCTTGCTAGTCACAGCTTTTTTCTGGGGAGCAGGGATTGTTTTAGCTACTAATGCTTTGCCTGCAAAAGCAAGTTTAAAATTAATAGGCCACATCCACACCAAACCTTTGTCCCAAGATCCAAATCTTTCCAGATGTGAAAAAGCTCCATTCTCAATACACCAACCATTCAGCCAGCCCACTGGAAACTACACAAAAACTTGGCTTATTCCCACTAAACTCTATCTTGATGACTTTTCAAACCAGCATGTACAAAGTAATCCAACCTGACCACAGTTCAGATCCACAAGTTGTACAGAGTGTTGTTTGGGATGACTTCAAATTAATCAAAAGCTTCCAGAAAAGCAAACAGCAACAGAGAGCAAAGACAAATAGCTTTTTTGAGAAAGCCAAGACCTTGCCAAAACCTTGTTGGCACCATGTAGTACTTCCCCTGCAGCCTCTCCTCCTCACAACATACCTGCTTCTGCCTTTGATGGCACCTGCTCTGCCTCATCACTACTGTCTGAAGAGTCACTGCTCTCAGCCTTTTTTGCAGGGGCCTTAGCAAGGCCCTTCTTTGTCTGTATTCCTTGAGGAGGTGGTACAGCACTGTACTGACCTATGAAGAGACACAGCAATCAGATGCTTGCATGATAATGTCAGCAGCATGAAATGTTTGTTGTAGTTAGAATAAAGTTCTTCTGCTATTCACTTCCATTTATTCCTCTTCTGTAGCTACAATCCAACACTAGCTTATAAACTGAAAGATTATACCCACCCCACTGCTACCTCACTGTTTCTACTCTGAGTTTAACTCTCCTCTTGGGGTTCAGCCGACCCAACCATCTCTGCAGAAGTTTTCTCTGCCCATTTAGAAGAACAGGAGCTTGTCACCAACTTTTTCAGAAAAAACCCAGATATGTCAATTTTTCATTGTTTTCATTTATTGCCTTCTCAAATCCTCCAATTAGAGAGTCAGACTGACCTTGGATGATTGACCCTCTACTCAGACCACCTCTCTATTGGAATCCTAAAGACATTATACCATACTGAACAGAGGTCCATTTAGCCCATCAGCTGGACTGCAACTGAACAGCCCTGGATACTTCACAAAAAAACCCCTCTTCAGCACTTTTTACATACCAGACTTTGGCTTTTGTTTTGCAGGTGGCTTTTCATCCTCTGAGCTGTCAGATGAGTCCTCACTACTGGAACTTTCCTTGGCACGTTTGGTTTTCCCTAGACACGCTTGAGTGGCTGCAGGTTTTGGCAGAGGTGATTTCTTGGGAACAGCCTTATCAAAAGAAGTACACAATAAGAAAGGAAGTTGCAGAAATCTTGTGGGGACAACTGGATGTGTATCTTGTTTCATTCAAAACCTGGCTTAAAAGCAAATTCTGAAGACAAAGAAAGATTAACAGAGATTCTCAAATACAAATTTTAGGAAACGTGACCATGGTTATCTTTCTAGCTCCTCTGCTGTTGTTTTTCTGCTCCATGAAACCCAAACAAGGAGCTCCTCTGGAAAGAGGGGCAGAGAACTGACAGAAATTTAGCAACTGCCACGTGATGAAAACAACTATGATTACTTTTGTGTTGCAGAAAACATTTTTAAGTACTCACTAGTAGAAAACGCAAAGTTACAGACAGCTAAACATGAAAAGACTCAGGGCAAAGTGAACATATAATGGAGACATGCTATGGTTATGACACAACAAGATGTTTTCCTGTAAAGGAGCAGAGAAAGCATTAAGGAGGTATTAGGGAAGAACGCAGTGCATGAAAAGATGCTAGAACATATAATCCCACTGTATGAAGGAAAAGGAGGTATAAGGGTTATGTTGAGCACAGGATCTGTGTAGTCTGTGCCTGCCAGATGGTAACACCCAGTCTTACTAAACTTCCACCCTGTTTATGAAGTTTTTCATGGTCTAATTTACCTTTTTTGGTGCAGTCTTTTCCTCATCAGAATCTTCACTGCTGCTGCTACTGCTTGCTGCTTTTCCATTGACAACCTTGGTGGCTGCAAGGGCAGCTTTACTTCCTTTTGAGAGAAGTAAAAAGGGACATTACAGAGCATGCTACGGTAGATGAGGGATAAGTACACTGAGTAGTGAGTATCTTAGAGAGAAAAGAACCACAGAAGCCAATAGGGCAGATTAAGGTAGTACTGCAAAACCATTGGTTTATCCTACAACAACCTTAAGAGAAAGTCTTCTGAAAACTGTCTCTTCCAGCTCAAAGGAAGTTCCAAGACTAAAGGATAAGTAAAGATCTTCCCTGCTTTTTAAGGGGAAGACACTGGCAAAAGCAAAACTTAAAACAGTTAAGGTTGCTGACTACAGCTACCTATTCAAACAATGCAATGTTCAGGACCAGATGTTTTATTTGCACTCAGTTCTACACCTCTATGTCAGAAGAGACTGGACTGGAGTGCAAATGGCAGTGAAAGCAGATTTTCAGACTGCTGTGTTAATATATACAGTCCCTAGTACTCCTCCTCTGCTTTTCTGATTTTGCACTTTACTCACGATACACAATAAAAGGTACCTGATTTAGGTGTTGCTGGTTTTGATGGTTGCTTCTTTGGTGCTTCTTCATCCGAGCTGCTTGAGTCAGAGCTGGAACTCTCTGCTTTCTTCTGAGGCTGGATTTTGGTTCCAGCTGGCTTCACCACAGGTTTTGCACCTTTCTGAACAACAGGAAGAAAAATTGATTAACCCTCATAGTTGTGAAAAGAAAACAAGGCTAATAAGATGGACACATACATGGAGCACAGAAACAGCCATCTTTCACAGAGGTTACCATTTTGATTCGAAAACACCACTCTGTCTAGTGGTCAGGGTCTGAAAATCCCTGGGTAACAATTTTGCTCTAGAAAACCTCCCAGAAACACATGGGAAGCTTCCTCTGCACATCAGTCTTCAGTTCTGCCTCCTCAAAATGGGGCAGCTCTGAGGCTGGCGCTGTTCTCTTCCTTCTACAGATCACAGTAGCTTGAAGACTGAAAGCACTGACTGTGCAACTCTAGCTGGTCTCCTCTAGTGTACAATGATATCACTCTTCCTCTCCTGACATCGTTCTTCCTCCCCAACATTTCAAGACCATGATTGCACCAAGAAAATGGAAAGAAAATATTCTCTTTTTACATAAACATAAACATACACAAACATACACACACACACACGTACACATACATATATCTATAAAGATTATACTCATTGTAGTAACTGTAAATTAATCTTTCTTTGCAAAGAAAGTAAGCTCTGACAGTCTTAGGATAAAAGTAAGGAGCAGACCCAGATACGAAACAAAGTGGGTGCTGGACAAGAAATTAATTTTTTCCAGGACCAGTCCAAATGGCACGTTGTCCACTACAGAAATGTCTTTTTGCACTGCACCTGCAGGAGCCTGGGCACTTCATAGTTCAGGACAAGTGAGCCCAATTTCAGACAGAATTCTGTTGGTCAAATTTGCTATTATTTATCACTGTCAAACATGTATTAAACATGCTGGAAAGAAAAGCCAACCTTTGCTGGCTTCTTCTCTTCTTCCGAGTCTGAATCATCACTGGAGTCCTCACTGCTGCTCTCTGCCATCTTGGCTGCAGGAACTGCTTTTGCCTTGGGCACAGCTGGTGCTTTAGCTGCAAATAAGGGACAGCATACATTGATGACAATTCACAATTTCCATGTACCTACATCCCGCATCAGTGGCTATCAGGGCAAAAGGATGTATTAGAGTCATTAAACCACGACTGAAGTTCATAACACTAACTTTCTTGAGCAGTGTGTGGCAGACTGCTCCAAAATGGGTAAGCAAGAAGATAAAACCAATTCTAGACTTTATCTTTGTCATGCACAAATTTAAGAGCGAACTTCTATCATCAAAAAGGCCAGCCCACAAATAAAGAGCACCTCCCAAAATGAGAAAATATTAGCTGGATCTGCGCACCTTCCAGCTTAAAGAAACCTGCTGAAAAACTACAGACTTGTGCTTGCAAAGAGAACCACTGCAATGCTGTGTTAAGGTTCCCAACACCTGTACGGGTTTTTGCCAAATCTACTTCCTGGTTACTGACTGCTTTTTAATAATGTGGAGCAAAAGAAATAATATTGTCTCATGTTACACTTGCAATTGTCCTTATCAAATAAAAATCAGATCTAACTTCAAATTCATCTTTAGGATGGCTCCAGTTGAAGACATTTTCTTCCTGTGTCTCTCCCTCTCCTCATTTATTCTTTCCCTCCTGCAAATCTACTGCTAGATGCACACAATCTAGTGTACAGTATAATTAAGGGAAGATATAAGAACAGATCCAGATAAAATGGGAAAATACACAGCTCATCATATAGTGAAGTGCAGTGGAGAGATCTATTTTTGATAGCACTAGTAGACGAGGTTGAGAAAAAGGGTAGCAACCTCACACAAGCAGCACGTGAATACAGATGCCTGGCATTTCTCTAGAATGGCTAAAACCTTCTATGGTCCCTTCTACGGGACACAAACTCCGCTGTGCCCAAATTATAACAAGATAAAGAGATCACCCTTACCTGGAATGAGGATATCCTACATGTCATGAGCAAAGGACCTGCCAAACCTGAGATCAGTCAATATAAATCTAATCTCTAATAGCTGCTGAAAAACCTCAGAAGAGCTGCTGAAACTGAGCTCTAAAGACACGTGAGAAGCCAATGCCAAACACAACCCCGGTCTGCACCACGGTCGCTCACAAACCCACCTGGCTTCTTGGCCGGGGGTTTCTCATCCTCCTCGCTGGAGCTGTCACTGCTGCTGGCAGACGGCTTCCTCTTCGCCTGGGTGCCGTTCGGGACCAGCTTTCTCTTCTTGGCCGCTGGAGACCTGCGGGCAGAAGGGCTGAGCGGGGCCCTGCGGGGCGCGGGCCAGGCGGAGGGGCACCCGCACCCCGCGGCCGGAGGGGACTTACCGCAGCCAGTAGGTGAAGATGTCCAGGAGGGAGGCCGCGTTGGGGTCCTGCTCCTTCTAAAGCGAGAGAGGCCGTGTCAGCCAGTGCCAGTCAGTCGGTCGGTCGGCCGATCGACCCCATCCCATCCCCGCTCCCCCCCGCTCACCGCCTGCGCCTCCCTGGCGAAGGCGCGCGCGGCGCCCTGGCAGCCGCTCTCGCGCAGGAACGCGAGCACGAGGGGGAACAGATCGCTGGGCACCGCGCGCCGCTCCGCCATGACTCCCACGCCGACACGTGCCCCGCGCGCGCACGCGCCAACGCCTGCGTGCCTGCGTGCGTACGTGCCCGCGCGCTGCCGTCGCCGCGGCCCCGCCCCTTCCCGCAACCATATTGTTCGCGCCGCGCAGCGTGGGGGTTTGCTCATGGCACGGATGGACCTCGGGGCAGGGACAATATCGGCGTTAGGGGATGGGGAAAGGGTCCCCCGCAGTGTCGGCGCCTGTGTCAAGGCAACACGCGGTTCCGAACGGGTGTCTATTGTGCAAAGGCAGGAGAGGAGCTGGGAACCCGGGAATGCCCACACCACTCTGGAAGAGGGAAGACTTAGATTTAAGTCCACTTAAACCCCACCAGCTTACTCCTACTCGTAATCCATTTCAAATCACTGAAAGGAGAATGCTAGGGAGCAGGAGTAAGGAGCTAGGGGAATGCTGGGGGGCAGGAGTAAGGCTACTCCAGGGAGGAGAACGAGCTGAGAGCTGTGGGCAGCCTCAGTGCTGGCAGAGTCCTCAACACGGCGCAGCCCCTCGTGGCTGGAGCACGGCAGGCAAAGCTGGCTGCTGATAACAGCATTCACCTGTAGGCTCAGGGAAGGTGAGGTATGAAGCTGCTGAAGCCGTATGGGGAACGTACTGAATGTTCATACTGAATCCGTACACGAATAAAGGAGGGAGTTGGTGCCAAAGGAAGGACTAAGGTAAAAGTAACGCCATGATCCTAAAGCGGCAACCTGTAAGAGAGAGAATTTGAGATAAGGCTTGAATATGAGAGACAGTATAGGCTTCAAGGAGGTGGGGCTAGAGATAGGGCATGAAACAGGTACGGCTCAAGTAAGTGCTGAAGACTCAGGCTTGAGCTTAAATGGAGCTTCTGGACCTATAGAAAAGGGTGGATGTGGAAGCCCCTGATGGGGCTGAGCAGGACAAGCTTAGCCTGTCAGCATACTCAGAACTCTGATAAAGATGAGATTTCATTCACCTTTTCTATCTTGCTATGGCTTTAGTCACTTTTCCTGGGGAGTTTTTTTCCTGTAAAACTGAAGGCTTGCACTGGTGGCTGTAGCTCTCTATTCCTGCCTTTGTGATGGATAGTGCTTTTCTTGATTTTCTTCACTAGAGTGTGCTATGAAGCTTGCTGAGGGCAAAGGACGAAGATAGACCTGTGCTTGAAGTCTAGATTTAGGGCTGACAGGTGCAAAGAAGCAATGGTAGGTAGGCAGTGTTTTGCTTTTTACATTTCCCCGACCTAGCTCTCTGCACTTAAATGTTTCCAAATATTGCTGTTCTGTGCTGTGTGGGTGTTCTGTCCCTCAGTGCCTAATAAACACACACACAGGTGGGCTGTTCTCAGCAAAGCAAGCCTGTTGCTGGTGTCTCTGGAAGGCCCCACGTTTGCAATTGTGGGGAAGTAAAAGTCAGCTCTTGTGGCATTTTGTACTGTTAGATTCTGTCATTTTGTACAGGTGCTGTTGCCTGTGTTTTAGAAAAGGGGTGTTCAGCTGAGGCTTGGTTAAATACGTGTACTTGTTTTCAGATGCCCCTGACCTGTCCTGCCCCCTTATGTGTGGAATAACAGGGGGCTGTGATGCAGAAAAGAAACTGTTGGGAGGAACTAATATTTCTTAGTTTTTGTAGTTTCCCTCTACAGTACTCTCCAGCTGCAAGCTTCATCTGCAAAGCTCAGCAAACTTTTGTGCTTTTGCCTGCATTAGAAAGAGATATAGCCTTTGCTGGTTAAACTGCTGTTACTTTAAGTCCTGCTGTCTGAAGTAACTGCTGTGAGGAAGCAAGGAAATCACTCATTGTTTGCTTCACCAGCTCAC
Organism: Origma solitaria; assembly: GCA_013397895.1. Classification (NCBI taxonomy): domain Eukaryota; kingdom Metazoa; phylum Chordata; class Aves; order Passeriformes; family Acanthizidae; genus Origma; species Origma solitaria. Next base: position 38,201 of record VZRL01000721.1, read on the forward strand.
TTTGCTTCTCCTCTGGTTATTAGGTATCTTCCTCTCCTGCCTGGCCTTTGCCTGTTAGGTCTGTTCTCTGTGCAGTATGGCAGCTTCTCTTCAAAGGTGTGTGGCTCTCTAGGTGTGTTCCCCTGTGTTGTCCCTGCAACTGTCCGGATGACCCGGCAGGGAAAGCTGTTTTGTTCTTGTATTCTCCAAGGCAGTAGTGGGAGATCCTGGGATCTAAAAAGTAAATTCAACTGATTTATGTTACTGCTTGTGAATTCCTTTGTTCCTCTCAACTACTCCTCATAAGTCTTTTCAGTCCTCCCCTTGGCTGCCATCTCTTTTTTTTAAGGCTGCAGGGAGAGCTATACGTAGAATCTTTCTAATGTTATGGTGACTAAACTGCCCCCAGCACTTGAGGTGAAGCTGCCCCAGTGCAGAGGAGAGCAGGACAATCCCCTCCCTTGCCTGGCTGGCGATGCTGTGCGTGGTGCACCCCAGGACACGATTAGCCTTCTGGGCTGACAGGGAGCTGCTGATGCATATCCACCTTGCTATCGACCAGGACCCCCAGGTCCATTTCTGCAGCACTGCGTTCCAGCCTCTCATTCCCCAGCTCGTCTCAGAAGAGAGCATATCCCTGAGAGGTCTCTAGTCTTTCCACTCTTTCCATGACCAAGAAAATGTGAAGAGAGGGTATTCAAATGGATATTCAAACACTTATTGAATCCTTTCCTTGTTACCCCTTGTAAGTACCTAGCAAAAAAGCAATGGCTTCAGAAAGAGCAATCTCGTCCTTTTCTTTCGACAGGGATAAGACAGACCCTTGAGAATAATGCTACACATGCAGCTGTGTTCATATGCTGCAGTGAACTGAAGTGCAGAAAGAGTTATACAGTTAATTTTGAACAAGGTAGGATGAAATACTCCCTCTATTTCCTCTCTCTCTTTTCTTTTTTAATTCTTTACAACGTTTGTAACTGTCCCTTAGGCCTGCCTACTGTTCTATGGTGTGAAGGAACTTTTGCCTTGATTTGTCATCTGAGTTTTTAGTTGGGGGTTGCTGAAATAACACGCTAGCAGTTATTATACTTAAGCTAATTTGTGGGGGCACATTAATTTCACTGTAGGGACTTGGGAAGTTTAAATGCTAAAGAGGTTTCCTGTGGGCTTTGCATTGATTAAATAAAATGCATAGTATCCCAAGTGACACTGACAGCCATGGAGAAGCCCTGTGGGTTCCCAGGAAGCTGGAAGCTGACTCTGCTAACTCTCTCTGTGATACTGTGAGGCTTTAAAGAGAGTGAATTTAAAACCTTATTTCATAAGAGCATGTTGAAATCCTCATATCAAATCAGAGAGATTATGTTGTTTTTAACTTTATACTGGAAGTTAGAAGATACACAGCTTAACAAGGGAAATAATGTGGAAGAATCATACTTGTGGTTATCCATCTGTTTTCGTAGTTCTTAACATATACTTGCTCTTCTGTAATAGTAAAATAAGTTGCCTAGAGACTCTAGTTTCCAACTGGTAAATTTTTGTCTTTCACATAAATCTCAAGCAGGTCTGTATTTGCACACTTGTCCAGTGCCTGTGTGTTCTTTATCTCGTGTCAGTTTCTGGGATGATTCAGAGGGGAAAGTTATGGTCTCTGCATACCTGGAGCTTGTCATAAGGCTTTATCATCTGGAAGTACTTTTTGTCCTATTATTTCTCTATTGTGAGAGCAAACACTTTGGTTTTGGAAGACAGGCTGTGGCACACAGTTTGTAAGTTTAAAGTAGGTTTTCAATAAAGCAGTAACAAGAGTTTGACCAACTTCTAAGACAGAGTTGATTAGTGGGAAATAGTTGCTTCCTTTCTGATTGTAGCCACCTCTGTTCTAACTTTAGTGATGACACTAAGCTGCATACAGAATGTCCATTGACTGCTTGGGAATGACTACCTTGACTGGGAAGCCAGATTGTAAGGGGTCTGCTTTTGCTGTGCTGAAGTGCATCAAAGAAAGACCTCACTGGTGCAAGTGTTTTTTCTAAGTTTGCAAAGGAATAGGCTGGATAATTTAGGCAGAATCTGTTGCTTTGTCTTCAGTGACAAAATTAGTAAGTTGAGTCCTACTCTCTGAACAATAACAGTGTAACTGCTTATTGTCTCTCTTGTCAAACATGAGCATAGTCTTATGGAAACTGGTAAATCTCATTTGGAAGACAGCATTTTCTAGATGAAAATGCAGAACATCAAGCTACTTCATTCTGTAGAGAACAGCTTGGCTTCCCCCTAGGAGTTTTCCTTGCTCACAGAAGACATGTCAAAACCTAAGTTAGGGATGAGTATAAAGCAGGTATCGCTTGTTCTCTTCCACAACTATTGCTCCAGGTTTCTGGTGACCAAGGATACGGAGTTTCTGTATCACTATAACACAGCTTTTCTTCGTTGTAACCCTGTTTCCTCGGCCATCTCTAAGACTATGTGATTGAAAACAGCTGGGGAGGGCAGTTTCTCTCCTGGGAGAAGAGTCCCGCCGGGTACAGAGAAGGCGAGGCACGGCCGGGCAGGAGCAGCCCCGTGCCCGGCTCTGCAGGGGGCGCCGCGGGCGGGAGGCGGGGCCGGGAGGAGCCCGGTGCCGTGTCCTGTGCCGTGCCGGGGGCGAGGGAGCGGCCGCGGGGCGATGCACCGTGTTGCTGCGCTGGCGATGTGAGGCAAGGGGAGCGGCCCTTTCCCCGCCAGCCCCGGACCATGGCGGCCCCTGGTAGGTGCCGCGGCTGTCGTCCCGGGAGCCGGGAGAAGCGGCGGGACTTCGCCGGGTCGTGCTCCGCGGCGGGGCCGGGGTGCTGTGTCGCGCTGTGCTCCGGCTGGCCGGGGCTCTCCGGAGCTGCCCCGTGCCGAGGGGCCGCTAAGCGGAGCGGAGCCCTGCCCGCTCCTCCTGCGGGGCGGTGCCGCTGTTCGGCTCTGCGCGCCCTTGGCGCTCCGCTGCTGGGGAAGAGGGCTCCGCTCCCCGAGTTTAGGGAGCCCCGGGGCTCTTCAGAGCAACGGTGGCTCCTTTCTTCGTAGCCGGGCTGCAGCGCTTTCTAGTTTGCCATGCTTCGCTTGGCTTCAGCTCAGGGCAGGTGCTGGCAGAGCTCTCCTGCGTCTTAAATGCACTTGGGCATGGCAGATCAGCGAGTTCTGAGGGACGGTGTTCTGTAATCTGCCTCAGACCGCCTTTACCACTTGCATGCTTTTCTGTGATGTTTTATAAAGAAGTCAGTTCTTCCTACATGCGGCTTTATCCTTCAGCACCATCTCCTTTTGGGGGTATGGCTTGGTGCCCTTCCCCACAGTGGCACAGGCTCACGAACTGCACTAGTTTGCTGTAATTGAAAATGTTTTAGCTAAAACATATGTGCATAGAGCTGCAAACTCAAGGAGGAGAGTGGTTTAGCCTGTATTGTGTAAGTTTTGCTAATGCCCAATTTGCAAGTTCCTCTCTTTGGAGGGAAGTGTGTGTGTTTTAGCTAAAAAAGGAAAAACGTGCCCTTCTCAGAGTGTGAAGTAACATTTGCGTTTCATAGACGCGTATCTCCTTGTGATGTAAAAATAAGCTAAACGGAGGCCTCAGGAGACTTGTGGGCAAAACTACTTTTCTCCTTATAAACAGAAGGTGATTTCACAGAGACTCTTAAAAATAGAACAACTTTAGATTAACTTATCGTAATGCAAATCTCTTGTTTTTCTCAGTGAAGCTTGGTTTGCAGAAATTTTATCCCCTTTGATTCTGCTATTTCCTCTTGCTTGTTTGCAGCATTTTATTTAAAGTGAAGGTTTTCTATTCCAGTCAAGGTAAGAAGTCTCACTAGGATGTTAATAATTATTGCATGTGATCATTATTACTTTGCATTCCATCTATGCAAAGAACGCATTTATTTAATCATACAACACTTAAATACACACACTTCAGATACTGAAATGTGGAAGGTGCTGGGGACTTCTCTTAATGGCCCACCAGCAGTTTCTATCACCTCTTTGAAGTGCTCTCTCTTTTAAGAATTTGATTATTAAGACTCTTTGAGTTGCGTTTCCTTTATGCCATAGACTATTGTCTTTCATGGAGAGTGAATTCCCATTTATCAAGGATTGTTAATTTGGACTGCAGTATTTGTGTATCCTTCACACACATGAATCCCAAACAACACTGGAACATGTTGCATAATGCCTTTCTTATGTAGTCAGAGTTGGATTTTTTTCTAGCAGATGAAAATTGATTGCCACTGCATATGATCATCTGAGTTGAAGGATTTAGTCTCAGTTTTTTACCTGGTCTGTGGACAATGAGAAATCATGGTCTACTTATGAGAGGTATGTGAAAGATGACACACAAAAGTTGCGTATTATTACAGGCCCTGAATATTCTTTATGGGACCCACAAGTACAATGGAAAACTTTATGATCTGTAAATTGAAAAAAGGTCAAACCTTTTGGCTTATGGAATGAAATAATAGATAATAACAGTTGATACTGTAAAATGTAGTCTAACCCAGAGCTGATATGCCAACTTCCCACAGTATTCTTTAGCTATTTCAGTGGTAATTAGAGCCTTATGATATGGCCATAAATGACTATCCCATCTTTGCTCTGAACTTGCATATCATCACCTTACTGCTCGCAGACCTAGTTTGGAGATGAGCCTGATTCGTTTGGTTCTCAGAGAGAGACTGTGAAGCCATGACACAGTCATGCATGCTTCTCTTGCCATGGGCTTCTGTGATTTTTACTGAATTTTGTCATTCTCTTCCATTCTGTGTGCAGTTTGTAAGCTAGGGAAAGTTTTGTATTGTGTTGTTTATGCTGTTTAATCTGTGGGGCTTACACCTCAATTATAGGTCTTAGGCATTTCTACAGTACTGGTTTGTAATCTCATCAGTCTCTTACCACTCCTGTATAATGAGGTGTGCAGCTACACTGAAGAGACAGCTACAGGTGGAAGGGAGTCCAGAGGTTATGGTTTGTCATTGCAAACTGCAACAGAACTGCACCTTCATGATTTTCTATGAAATAAATGAACATGGCCTGCAGTATTGTTAATAGTGTTGACATTTTATAAACAGAGGCAAAAGTATTTTTAATACTCTTAAGTTTAGGAATCCAGTAACAAGGTATTGTTGAAATTTAAACTAGATCACACTTGAGAGTATGAAATATAGACTTGTGCCAGCCAATCATTTTTTTTCATCTTGCTATTGTATATAGTGTTCGTATATTTTTCCTTTAATTGAAGACTTCCTTGTGTTTATTTTTCCAAAACCAGCCTGTCAAAAACATTGTCAAAGCATCCATCTAAGGTCAGGGTTTCAGGAAATAAAATGTTTGCTGTTCACCAAAGGTTTTCCATATACACGTACAATAGGCAGAGTATATGTTGTGTTTTGAACTGTGCTCTGTGAGTTTTTCTGATGTGTGGAGGATTGTGAAAAGCCTCCCTGAAATGTTCTGTATTCTCCATTTATTACACTATTCCCTGAGGACTGGACAGTAGTTGGTGCTGTAAAGGGAGCTATTTGGTTAGACAAATAACAGCATGATCCAGGAAGGAGAGTCCTGTGTCATCCTTCTTTTAAGTGTGAATGTTGCAATTGAAGTTATTTCTAGATTTTTGGGGTTTTTTTAAAAGCAGTCCCAATGCTGATGTAAGCTTATTTAGCTCTGCAAGATCCACTTCCAGTATTTTTGCTTATGAACATAGAGCGTTACTTTGACTCTTCAAGTCGAGTCAGTAATTTTATTTCTCAGTTCTCCTTTTAGGAGCATTGTTCCTCAGTTTATTGTATATGTGTAAAAGGCCTTAGGAGCTGAGGTAAGAAGGCCCAAGGAGAGCTGGCACAGCTCTGTGCTCTTGTAGAGCAGTGCTAGCTAGGAAATCAATACCTTTCCTAAACACTAGGTCAGGTTCCTTCCTGCTGGATGCAAGGGTTGCACTGCTCTGGCAGGGAACTTGCAGTGAGTCTGTCAAGTTTGCATCCTTTATCTACTTCTAGGAGAAGGGAGGGATTCTTGCATACTTAGTGCCCTTGCAGTGCAATGCATGTTTAAAGTCAATGGCTCCTACACCCTGTCTCCAATCACAGCTGCTTCCTTTCATTGAAAGACTGGAGAAGGGCCTGTTGGCTCACAGGTTGAGTTGTAGAAGCTGTGTGCTTCTTAAAAGTGAATTATAGAATTAGGTGTTCCTTTTTAGAGAACGTTAAAATGCCCAGGAGGCCACTACTGATTTTCCCAGAGACTGGAGGTGGGACTTCTGCCAGAGAGCACCAGGGTAGGACTTGAGGAGCTTTGGGCAGAGCTCAGAGAGTTGTTGCATGGTATCCCCATCTGTTGAGGTAGTGCTCAGCTGGCCACACACTGGTGCAGTGTGTGGGCTCCATTCTCAGCAGACAGTTGTGCTGTCCTTTCCCACTGTACTGCATGTCAATCAGCACAGGGCAGTGGAAGCAGAAGTCTGTGGTACATCTCCCTTTCTAGAATAAAACTTGAATTCTGCTTGGTTTTCCTGTTTTTGCTCATGTGATTCTGTTGTCTTTGCCAGGTGGTGCTTAGCCACCCCTCAGTGATATTTTGGCAATAGTGGTGTACTCACTGGTGTGAAAAGCCATCTTTTTTCATAGCACTGCACTCGTAGCTTAAAGGTCCCAAGGTTTTGAGTCATGAGGACTCAGCTTTATGAGTTTTCTGGATCCTCTCCTTTGGGAACACTGTCTCCTACAAGCCTCTATCTGGGGTTCAGAAGCTGTATTCGCTCCCAAAATGCAGGTGTCCTAGTGAATGCATCTGCACTGCACTGTCCATGTTCTCCATAGCTAGGATATCATCCTTTCACTGCTAGAGATTTCTTTATTTATGCAGGTAACCATGACATTACTGGTCGCGCACAGAGCACATCTTTACTTCTCAGCTGTATCACTTCCACTGAAGTAGTTTAAAGTTGCTAATAGTGTAGTTTAGGGCTGGGGTCCCTCAGCCTCGACATTGTTTCAGCCTTAATTTCTTAATGACGGTTGTGGGGAAGGTGGTAGAATAAAGTCTTTGGAGGCTGTGCGATTCTGGTTGGTGACTGCAAAACTGTCATCTCCACTTTTGATAAATTTGCTCAGCAGATCCTCTTTTTGGGTGCCAAATTTGAGGCATTGTCTTCTGCTTTAATTGGAAAAATCTGCCTTTGCTTGCTTCGTGATGAAGATGGGTTGAAAATGTTGACACTTCTAAAGAGTCAAACTGAAATTAGAAGAAGACAATTTGTTAACAAGATTTGAAATGCTCGCCTCTGAAATTTACCATGGGACCTGAGCTGTAAACCTCAATTTTGGGTAAATTTCTTCACTGGTAAATGGGAAAATTAAATTTAGACTTAACAGTTTCCTTGAGATTGGTGGGTGAGCACTGCATCATGTCATACTGGTTCAATTTGCATCTGCTCTTCTTAGCAAGCTGTTAACAGTTTTAAGTACTTTCATTCCAGAGCGCAGAAATGCATGAGTCTGTAGGTAGAAGCTGTCTCTAGAGAACTATGGAAGAAGTCAACTTTGGTGAGTGTATTTTGAGCTGTGTTATGGCCACCACGATTATATTAGTTCTTCCCCTCTGAAGAGAGGCTTTGTCATTCCAGAATTGTTGAGAAAACTTTCTGTGACAGTTTTGAGGAAGGATGCTAATGCTGCCTTGCAAAATGTCTGAAGCCTGAACAACTCACAGCTGTCCTGTGAGCACTGGGGCTGATGTTCCCTTAGTTGCATGCATACTTTTCAGACAGTTTGCTTTCTGCTGCAATGAGAGCAAATATCTAACACCACAGGGCCATAGTGACTTCCTGTAAGCATTGTGTGACCTCATTTAAATAAAGGACTTTGTTATTTTAGGTGTGCTGTTTGGTGTATGCTCCACTTGGTCATGTTCTGATCTGCAGTTGTGTAGCAGAGACTCTATAATTGCCTAAAATGATTTTAACTTTACATGTGAAGGTGAATTTCCCTTTTCAAGCTAATTTGTTTTGAAGGTCTTGTTTTTTGTGGCTTTTTTTTACCTATCAGAATGCTTTAAATCTGTAAATCTCTATGTGTAGTTTCACTTGAAACGACATAGGAAATGCTCTTCTTTGTAGGAAGGTTTTTTGAGAACGAAAAAGTTACTTAAATTTAGTAGAGTAGGTGCAAGTAGGAGTTCATCCACCCTTATAAATTGTTTTGTGGTTGTGGACCCCTCATTTTGGATGGAACTACTATTCCTTTGAAATGTTTTGTTATTTCTGACAGGAGTTACTGTGCTGTGGGTTTCTTTGTTGCAAAGGTGGGTCAGTTCAGGGTTTGAATTTAATCCTTTTTCCTGTGATTATCTTGCACCTGTACAGGAACCCCTGGAGAATACGATGTGCTGATTGTGTATGCAAGTGATGCCACTGAATGGTGTCAGTACCTCCAGAACCTCTTCCTCTTGACTCGGCACATTCGAAAGCATCGGATTCTGAGCTACCAGCTGGAAGACGACTCTCCCATCTCCCACCAGGAGCTGGACCTATTCAGCAGAAGTCGGAGTATCATCCTTTTGCTTTCTGCTGAGCTGGTGCAGAGTTTTTATGTCCCTCACATCCTGCAGAGCCTTCAGGAAGCTTTATGGCCCCCGTGCAAAATAGTCAAGCTGTTCTGTGGTGTTACGGACTGTGACGACTATTTGACCTTTTTCAAGGACTGGTCTCAGTGGCAAGAACTCACAAATGATGATGAGCCTGATGCTTACCTTGCAGCTGTCAAGAAGGCTATTTCAGAAGGTAAGACCATAGCCATAGAGTTGTGCTTTCTGGTCAGGGGTTGGAGGAGAAAGATGCATGATATTGTTTATTCTTATTTTAATGCTGGTAATGTGCTTTACTTAAAGAGAAAACTAAAGCAAATCGTTCAAACCTTGTAAACTAGGAAGTTATACAAGGAGATTTTTCTGTGTCTGGTCAGTTAGTCCCTAATTGAGGAGAGCTTACCAGTGACTCAGAGAGAACTTCTAATTTTGAGGTTGTCTTGGGTGGCTGTTTTTGAAAGCAAATTGAAAATTAAAGCTTTTTATACTTAAAGTTCTGCCTGTGCATATTGTCGTCTGCAGTTTATTGACCCCAGTCAATAGAAAATTGTATTTTATTTATTTAGTTTAAGGAAAGGAATTATCTTTTCCTTCAGACTTGTTTCTCTCATACCAGAACCAAAATAAGGTCGAATATGTATTCTCTAGCACTGGGCCAAAAATCAAAGATGTAACCATACTGGCAACATATCAGTTTGTTACGTATGATGAAAAGGCAGAGATTAATTAAAGAATTGCACTGATGGCCTTAAAAATAACCCAGTCACTCTGAAAGTGATCACTTTGTAAATTAGTGCAGAGGGCTTAGCAGCAGAGATGTGTTAACAGCTGGAGATTACACATGCCCAATGTACTGAGTTTTAATTGATTCTGAACTGTCCTAAACTCTAGAAGACTGTGTAGAATTCCTTTCTCATAGTTTCTGTTGAAATGAAGCGGGAGAGCTCTGGTCACTCATGCTGGTCTGGGTATTTTTATGACATTGCCATAGGTGGGGTTATAGTAATCTTTGTTAGCCTCATCAAGACTGGAATCCCGTGGTTGCATCTTGGCTTAAGATTTATCTCTATTTTGTGGCATAAATGAGGCAGTGTGTCTAGTGTTGTGTCCATAAAGATGTGTTATGCCAGGATAACAACTGCAATAATCATGGTGACAAATTTATCACAGTAAAAATAAATATTGAAAATCATGATCTTGACCGAAATGGTTTCCCTGAAAAAAGACAATTTAGGGATTATGCTGAAGATGTAATTCTCAGGTAACCAGGTCACAAAAATCATTTCTTAGTACCTTTTAAAAATCTGCATAAGATGACCATACCTCTAAAACATGTTTTCCCAAGGCTAAAGCTAAACCAAACCTAGAGTGGCTCCTTTGCTTTCTGGAAGAAAGTGTGGAAGAAGACAGAAAACAGTGGCTGAACTTTTATACTCTGGAAAATAAAACTGAAGGGAGATTAAATTAGCCTTTCTGACTCTTTCTGTCAAAAGCAAAATTTAGTTACTGTTTTCCTCCAAACTTTGGTCTAGAACACAGAACCAATATTTTATTGATTTTAAATATGCTGCTCAAACTTGGGGCGGTTTGAACATCTCACTGGATTATTAGTGTTAATGATGTTACTAAACATATCCAAGGGCTGTCGAGCCAGACAGGGAGTAAGTTCTAGTCTAGTTGAAGAGTGTGTGAGAATACAAAGGGATGTTGATTCTGAAGTCTTTTCTCACAGCCGGCTCTTGCCAGTCTTGCTGCATTCTGAGCAGCGATTTAGTGGGCTGTCTGGCTATTTAGTTGGCTGGCTGCCAGAAATCCATGGCAAAACTTCTTAAGGTAAGGCTCTGGAGTCTGACTTATCACATTTGGATGTAGAGTCCTTCTCCATCTGTGCTGCAAGTTGGCATATGCTGAAACAAATTTTGCTTTGGCTTTACGTAGATAGTGTTTTGAAAGGGAGATTGTACTTTGGATTTTTGTTGCTGTTTCTACATAACAAAAAAACCAGCTTATTTTCTGTTTTCTCGCTTTAATAAGCATACATTCATCTCAAACTGACTCCAGGATATCCGGAAAATATTTGACTGAGAGAAAAAAATGAGGTAAAACCAAACTTATTTGCAGCGGAGTCTGCTGTAACATGTTCCAGATTGGTATACAAAGATTCAGAATTTCTGGACTTGTGTTACTGGTTACAGGAATCATAGCTGATGTGGCTGTCATCTGCATGCCATGTCAGGTTTTTGGTTCTTGCGCATCAGAACAGTTGCAAAGGTGAGCCATCTCCTTTCGCTCTGACTCTTGTGAAGGAAGAGCCTATTTGAAATGGGCTGCTTTCATGGCCAAAGTATTTGGATGAAAGTATCAGCTCCTCCTTCTGTGCAGGGAAAGAAATGACTCTATGACCTCTTCCATTGTATGATTCTACAGGCCATGTTTTGTGAATGGCCTCAAATGCAAATGTTCTAATGTTTCCTCTGAAGAGAAGACAGCCCCAGGTGTACATAGTTCCTTTTTGGGGTGAAACTGTGAAAACTTTCTTCTTGACTGGTAAAAAAAGTCTCCCTTATGGTTTGGTTGCAGCATGAGTGACTTAAAGTAAGAGTGTTTGTCACAGCAGACCTCTCCCACAGAGAAACACAGCCTCTGCTCTGGTCTTACTTAAGTCACAGCAGTCTGAATTTTTCCTGAGTAAGGTAGCCCTTAATTCTTACAGCACTTAGCAGAGAAAGTTTATGACCATATTTGAAGTTGTTTGGGTCGGAGTGTCTTCCTGGGAAGTACTTCTCTTCACATGCATTCACCAATACTTCTAACAGCAGTGTCAATACACACTGAAAAACTAGGCCTGATGCTAAAATGACTCAGCTTCAGCTTCCTAATTGGTGAATTCTGAGCTAGTAAGACATATGGCACAGGACCCAGTGAGGGCAAATTCTACTCTAGAGGCTGCACACTGGCCCTGTGCAGGCTGTGCTGTTGCCTCTAGCACAGCTGTTGGTTGCAGTGTGTTTAGGGCGTCATGGGGACATGACACCCCCAGACATCACATGCTGAAACCTATTTTAATTTTTATTAGTTTAGCATGAATTCAGAAATGAGGAAGCACTCATCTAGCCTTGTTGAAAATGGTGTGCTGATGCTGACTCTTGCTGTCTTGTAGATGGGGTATTTTCACTTCTAAAGTTTTTTAATTCTGGCAAGCTAGAGAGCCTATGAAGGTTTGCGTTTGCAGGTACTTCTGTTATCTGTAGGGAAGTTTTCAGACTATGCAATAACTGTGCTAAGGACATGGAAATCATAGAATTATTAAGGTTGGAAAAGATCTTCAGGATGGAGTCCAGCTACTAGCCTAGCACTGCAAAGTCTACCACTAAACCATGTCCTTCAGTACCACATCTACATGTTTTTTTGAATGGTTCCTGGGATGGTGATCCCACCATTTCCCTGGCCCTGGACAGCCTGTTCTGATGCTTGACTGCCCTTTCAGTGAAGTAACTTTTCATAGGATCCAATCTAAATATCCCCTGAAGAAACTTGAAGATCTTCCATCTCGTTCCATTGCATATAGCTTGGGGAAAGAGACCAGTCTCCACCAGTCTACAGCCTCCTCTCAGGTCGTTGTAGAAAGCAGTAAGTTCCCTCCCTGAGCCTCCTTTTCTCGAGACTAAACAATCTTGCTCCAGATGTCTCTGTGCATCCAGCTCAGGTCCAGTGGGGCATAGTCACTAGCCAGGGTGCAGTGACCAGCCTGATAACTTAACCCCTCTTGTCTGGCTTGTGATAACTCTGTTGTGTGCAATGAGCAGCTGGGCCACACAGTCGGAGTCAGTGACCTTTCTCTTCGTCATGTGTTCTCAAAGTGCAGCTGTCCTTTCAACTGCTCCAGTTTATTTTAGTCCCTACCTATGTTGTTTTGAAACATTTCAAATTTCCCACTTTAAAATCTGACATTTCCAAAGCATTTACTAATTAATCAGTGACTTTGAGCTTTCTGTGTCCAAGCCATCTCTTGCAGGTAAAAACACAGGGAAGTCCATATCTGCCTGAGATGGTTAAGGTGATAACTGAATGTGACTGAGAGAAAAAATTTGCAAGGTGCAAATTTTATTGCAGGGTGCAGCCTTGGCTGAACAGAGCTCTTGTGCACTGGGACAAGAACGAAAGATAAGTACCAACAAACCTTTTGTAAAATAAGAGGGTCAGACATCTCTGTAGGGAATTATACAGTGAAGATGGAGGGCAGTAGGCAGTTAAAAGGAAGATGAGAATTTTTTCTGAGCTCTGTAGATCAGGAAGAGCTGAAATGTTACTCCACCTACAGAGTGGCTCATTGAGAGATGCCAGACACCAAGGCAGTAGGCTTTTTTGAGAGAGAAATGGTGTAAGAAGAACCATATAACCTGTATAATTCCTGAAGAACCTGTATAATTCTTCTTCCTGTTCATGTCAAGGAATTGAATTAAATTCCTGGCTTTCTTCTGTTGCACTGATGAAACCGCAGATGAAACTTGAGAGTATATCACAGAATCATTCAGGTTGGAAGGGACCTCTTGAGATCATCTAGTCTAACCTTTCTGCTCAAGCATGGTTGTATAAAGCAGGTTGTCCAGGACCATCTCTAGTTGGGTTTTGAAAGTCTCTGCCGGTGGAGACTCTGCAGGACTTCACAACCTCTCTGAGCAACCTGTTCCAGTGTTTGACCACCATCAAGAGTAACAAAATGGTTTTTGGGTTCTGATGGAACTTCATGCATTTTAGTTTGTGCACATTGCCTCCTTTCCTGTCAATGGGCACCATGGAAAAGAGTCTGCCTCCCTCTTTTTCATTTTCTCCTATCTTACCAATATAAGATCCCTCTGAGTCTTTTTTTTTCCAGGCTGAAGAGTTTGAGCGCTTGCAGCCTCTCCTCTTATGAAAGATGCTGTGGTTCCTTAATTATCTTTGTGGTCCTGTGCTGGATTCAAGCTGTAGAGATAAAGCAACCTTGTAATAAGCTACTTAGAATTTAAGGTCATGTTGGACAGATGTTCTCAAGTGTTTCTCAACTTAGAGAGATGTTGTAGTACATGGGAGACTCCCTTTAACTTTATGCTTCTGTAATTATTTGATTGCTTACTTTTGCTAATAGCTTCCATATAGGGTTAGAGACCTAGATGCACAATGTAATTTTAAGTTTGGCAGGAACTGCCATGTGGTGTTTACTTCTGGGTCTCAGTGCTCTGTGGAGGAATATGTTCTTAGTAGTCCTATCTCAGCAAATTACATCCAGCATTTCCTTCTGCCAGCTTACTGGAGTGGCCTTGAAGACATGAGGTGGTACCATGCAGTTCTCTCTCCCTCCTCTTGGAAGGGGTAAAATTAAGTGAATTCTTAAAACTGTATTTGTCTCTGTTCTGTTGTGCTGAAACCAAAGATAAGGTTCTTTGACCCTGCTCATTGAAGAGGAGCGGGTGAGGTATTAGTCAGCCCTCTGGGTGCAAATGAGAGCCCTCTTTGTTATATGGGCGCTTGGCAGCCTGGCTGGTTCTCACTGCCTGTCAAGGAGAGGAAACTGTGACGCTCTTGCACAGGAATTCAGGTTGAGAGAATGTGCTGGTAGCATGCCTCTCCGTGCAGGGTATATGGGTATACATGACTGATGCTGGAAACTCAAAGACTTACAGAGAGCTGGTTAAAGCAATCGGAGAAACCTTAACTAAGCCCCCAAGTGATACTGAGAGTTCTTTGAGACAAATGCACGGATGTTCTTACCCAACTGTAGCATATGGGATCAAGGAGTTAAAATAGTCTTCCCAGCTGCAGGATTGATGAATTGTTTGTCATCAAGGTGTTTCATAAAGTCCCAGTTTATTTACATAAAAAGAAATACTTGATGGGTTGTCTTTCATGAGAGTATAAAATTCAAGTAGTGCTAGCATAGGTGCTTACTAGTGTTCTAAACAGAGACAATGAAATGATAGCCCAGAAATAGTAAAGGACAGAAACTGTTGTGTTTAAGAAGCTTCAGACTATAATAGTTTTTGTGCAGCTTCCAAATACTAATCGTATTTCTCTGTGGCTTGTGGTTCTAACAATCTCCTCACAGGTTGCTTTATGATGATGTCTGAGACTAATTCTAGGTATCTGCTAATGAGAACTGCAAGGCTTTAAGAAAAGTTCTTAAAGTGTCTGGTTTAAAGTGCTTATAGTCTCTGGGCTTAAGAGCCCAGTAGCCATCACTGATCACATTCAAGTGTGGAACAGCTGAAATAATTTTTGAAAAATCTTGGCAGAAGTATGTGGTCAAGCCAAAGATGTTTTAAAGAACAGGTCTGAAGAGAGGTATGGAACAGAATTCAGGTTATTTCACAGACCTTTCTTGTGTACTTGGACAGTAGTTTTGCTTCCAGGGTTCCATTCTGTACTATTTTCATGGCTGTTTGTTATTACCTCAGAAAACTTTTGACCTGTTTTTCAAAACTGAGTTGAGAATAACAGTGGATTTTGAGTTTCCCAGGGAGGAGTTTCGTCAGTGGCATAGGCTGATCTTAGCATGGAGTGCTGCAAAACCATGTCTGCCTCATTCTTCACCTTTCATCTGTCTGGGTGATCTGGTGTGGCTTTGGACTGTAAGGGTGGTATTCCAAGAGAGATTATTTGAAGGAGAGGAGGCCGTGACTGCTCTTTCAGTGGTCTTCGATCTACTGAAGCCATCAGTGATATCCTGGTGGGATGTTTCCGAAAGAGCTGCCCAGCTCTCTGAGGTGGATTTCCACATTTGTTGGCTTTTATGGGGACTGTCTTTTCTGTCATGCAAGCATTACACATTGTGCTTAAATTGAAGTAAGGAGGTACTGCAAGAGGAGATAATGACTCAGCAAGTTGGATGTTCATGTTTCTTACCTGTGGCTTCTCAGGAAGACTTGAATCAGTGATGAATATAATGTGATTCTTGGCACCCTTAAAAGTCATAAGGCATGCATATGCCTTGTCAGTATGTGTTGTCTCTTTCTGCCAGAGATAGTGGAAGTGAACTATTCCAGTCTCTCTTGCTTGAGATTTTGGTCATGTACACAATGTCTGTTGTCTGGGTGGCCAGAATGTGGCTTCTTTGTCTGAAGCCTTTCCTATTTCTGTCCTGTTCATGTGCACCCCAGGGAGATCTTTTGGTTTATACACTTGATTCAGTCACAAATTGACCACTAGATCTGCAAGACCCTCAGCAAAACTTGATATAGTAAAATACGTCTTGTTTCCTTTTTGGAGGATGAGAAATAGTTTATTGTATTTTCCAACTTTTCACGACATACGAAACATGACTGTGTTCTTCTTAGAACTGAAAATCTGTAGGTGCTGTGTTTGTAGATGAGCTGCTTGGGGTGAGGGGTTTGAAGAGAAGGAGGAGATGTCCCATACTCTATGTGTTCTGTATGGACAGTTTTACAAAGTCTTATATTTTCCTGTGTGTTTTCTTCGCACTTGCTGCTTTTCTACACGCCTCTCTGCGCTCAGTTGAAACGGGAAATGCTACTACAGTATAACCCGGTTCTGAGGGTTTATCACAAGATGTTTCTCTAATGAGCTTTATCATTTATCTTGTTGGTAAGCAGGGGCTCTGATGTTAGCATGATGAAAGATAACCTTCCCTGCTTTCCCTACTTGTCAGTATTTTGCTTCTTGCAAATGTAGCTGGAGTTGCTCTGGGAGACTTAATGTCCTTGTTAGCACTTGGGAAAGAATCCTGGCCGCTTGCAAACTTCATGTAAAAGCAGGAGCTCTCTTTGAGGGGCTTCCCTCTTGCTCTGGGCATGGTGAGGTGAAAGTCTGAGGCCTCATGAAAGCTCATTGTCTCAACTGGTTGATGGATAGAATGGGAAGTGTTTACAGATACCAGTGAGGGGCTGGTCTGCACATGGAGGACCTCTAGAGACAAGCTGTTGCCCATTTGTGCCATTTGCATTAATACCTGGGTGACAGAGGGGTCTGGACAGACTGCTGACTTCTTCCAAGCATTCACATGTCCTGTGGTGTAAGGGCTGACTTGTGAGAAACCACAGCTGTCAGCTCCATGCCGATAGCCCGCCAGCTTCGCCAGGAGGAAATGGATGACAGGGCGAGCTGTGCATGCTCTGTAGCAGCAGGTCAAAATAACTGGCTGCTTCATAGGAGTTTCTAAAGCTGCTAAATGGCTCTCGAAGCACCCATCCATGCCTGTATTTTCCCTGGGCTTTTCCCTGGGGTGAGTTTCTGCAGGGCAGCTGTGCAGGGAGCCCAGCAGGGCAGGCAAGAAGGGTGTGGGGCTGTTCTCTGCAGCTCAGGCACTGATGTGTCCCGGAGGGGGGCATGTTCTTCAAGGGGAAATGTGGTTGGGTTTCTTGGACCGCATCTCCTCCCCTTGCTGCTTACTTCTCACAAGTATTTCACAGGCTGTCAACTGAGGCCTAAGGTAGCCTCTGCTTAAGGGGGAGCAGAAAAGAAGAGCCTTTTATAACCATGAACTGTTGACCTACAGCACCTGCTCATGGGGAAGCTTAATTCAGGTATTCCCTTAACTTTAATGAGTCTGTTGATCTTCTCAGTGATGGCCTCTCTAGCTTGGGTATTATTACATTGTTATAACTGCTGAATCTGTATATGCAAATAGGTTGTCATTACTCAAGTATCGTAGTGAGTGGGAAGTCTGATCTAACAGTGCTTTAGAGCATGGATATTATCAAATGTCATGGGATGGTTTCCTCTTCCAGTGCTTGCATGTTCATGAATCTGTCGCTACCGCATGATTGGAACTTGCAAGATGATTCATAGCATCACTTCACTGCTTGTGTGGGAATTTGATACTTTGCAATTTCAGTATTTTCTGAATGAAAAAAACAAATGAATAATTCATACCTGCAACTCTGAGTGCCTGTTCTGTCAGCTGTTAATCCAATTACTGATTAACATTGCTTGCTTCTTCCTGTATTGCCTAACAGCTCTGTGTTCACATGACCTTCAGGCAGTCAACTCTGTTACAAGAATGCAGAAGTGCAATGCCAGAACTTCTTAAAAGCACTAGTTATTCTTTATCTGCTAAATAGTTTCTAGTTTCAAATAACACTGTTAAAGCAGAGAGACTGGGGGCCTTGTTTTCTCCTTGCCCCCCCATCCTTGCTTACTGTGTATGTTGTAGCTGAGATACACAGCTTTAGTTTGATTTTTCTCTGAGAAGGACTGCGTGTTGGCCAAGTGAGGTAAAAATTACCACACTAAGGACTCCATATTGGTTTGGGGGTGATGCCTTGAGGATCAGGATGCTGGCAAGTGCCCATTTGTGCATATGTTGCAGGAACATCAATGTGTTGCTGTGTCTTGGTCATCATTAGATCTCTCATCTGCTGTGAGCTTAGTCTTTCTGATTTAGTCATATTGGAAGTAACCAACAGAGATTCCAGACACTGTTCCAGTAACAGTTGCCTCTTCTCCCCAAAAGACAGGGCATCTTGCTCTGCATGTGCCAAACACCTGATGTGTCAGCTATCATGTAAGGGAAGGATGTGGCACCAGTGCTTTTTCTCCTGTGTGCAACAGGGCAGTCTGGTACTCCCAGGTGGGAGTAGTCCATGATTTCTCTAAGAGAAGGGTTCATAAAATGGGTCTGATTCTTGTAGCTGATGGCTTTAAGCAGTATTGATTGGAATACTGAGTTGAGGAATGTAATTCCTCAGTTAATTTTCTCTAATACTTGGTACCACTGTTTGAAAATCCAAAAGACCGCCTTTAGCCTTGTGTCCAAGCAGTTGCTTAGTCAAATCTTCTGATTTGGTGCAGTATTAAAATGTGTTTGCTAAATTACATGTATTCTAGGTTTGTTTAAGAAATGCTGATGTTAGTGGTCATGCCTTGAATTTAGAGCTGCAAATTTTTGGCTCTATTCTGTCTACAGCAAACATTAAAGCAGTCATCTACTTGTACTCATGTGAGTAGGCTTATTTGCCATGTGGAGAGTTTCACATACTTAGTTAAGTGTGTGTGCACGACTAATTGTGAAAAAAAATTCAGCTGAAAGGTTTGTTAAAGTTCTGTGGCTTAAAACTTACCTCCTGAAAGCAAAGTTGATTTCACATAATTCCTAAAATCCCATTTAAGTGTATAGAAAATATTTAAAAATAGCATGTGACAAAACATTTCAAATATCCTAAGTTTAAGTCTTTAGTGGTGATAATAATGAAGTCTAGATTTAAATTCCTGGCTGACTTCTAGCTTCAGTTTGAAACTAGGAGGACATGAACTCCTAATGGTGGCCCACTTACAGTAACTTTGGGTCTCTTGAGTTCTAGAAAATTGATGTACTCAGAGGTTGGTTGATTCTGGGTAAAATCTGAGTTTTTGGCAGCTTCACTGGATGGATTGCACAGGTTAGACAGCACAGTTGTTCACTTAGGTCTTTCTCATCAGGACTGAGCATTTAAGATAGAATATTTCTTACTAATATAAAAACTCTTACAGTCCAGATCTGAGATTTTACCTGGTAAATAATTCCCACTATTCTTTACAGATGTGTTTTATACTAAGTAGTTAATAACACAGAACTTCCAAAATGTTGTCTTAAATCCTTGGCTGTTTCACAGTCCTCCAAAGTTTGGGAAATTCTGGCCACAGGAGATAGTTTTGAGAATTCATGGTAGTCTTCTGACAAGATGGAGTCAGTGACTTTCACCCTATGTTCTGGGAGTTGGGGGTGGGGGTGGGGAAATGGTGTGAACCACGTGAATCGAGAAGTAGAAACTAGCTAAGAAAGTGTTCTGTACTAAGTAGATACAGCATTGTCTTTTGTTTCCTTTCTCTTGTTGAGAAAACTATTTCCTGGCAGGGATAGGTAATCTATTTTTATTCTGGCTAGGGTTTTTTCAGCCAGTGGTATCAATTCACTTTGTTTGCACTTCCATCAATATCCATGCTGGTTTTGGGAGTGAGAATATTGTTTTGTACACACATATTGCAGGCTTACATCTGTTTATTCTACTCGATTCTGTTTAGGTAAAGTGCTGTTACTTTTCAATGCAAAGGTTCTGGTACTTTTAAATTTCACTCTTGTATAGATACTGGAGCTTATAGTTCTTGTTCAAGGAACAGAACCCCTTCAGATTACTGCTTCACGTTTTATTTTTGATGCAATGTTGAACTTGGGAGTTGGGATAAGCAGGATTGAGAAAATGAAAGATGTTGCTGAAATGGCAGAAAAGCTGTTTTTCATCATTTTCTTTAGGAAAGTAAGACCTAAAGGCTGCTGCCCATCCTGCAGTGTATCAGAATGCTGCTTGAATCAGATTCATTCAGATGCTGGTCATTCTTATATTAGACATTCGCATGCTAATTTTCCTGTCTAACGTGAGAGGGGACTATCCAGCTCAGCAAAGAGTGGCATTGTTGTTTGTTCCTTAAGCATATTTAGTGCCACTCTACCACTTCTATGTCTGTGAATTTCCCCCTCAAACACTCTTAAGGGGAAAAAAGAGGAAGAAGCTCTGTAGTTTCTCTTTCTTCAACTAGATCCCCTTTTCTGACCATTACTTCGAGAGGAATAGCAAGTTCTACCCCACCACCTTCCTGGCTATTTTTCAGGGTGGATGTGTGTGATAGGCATTTTCAGCAAAGGAGTGTGATGTAACAGGACTCTGTATACTTTATTTTAGACTCGGGCTGTGACTCTGTGACTGATACAGAAACAGAAGACGAGAAGAATCCCGTTGACTCTTGCAGACTAGCCATGAGTGAAGAACGTGGCTCATCCAAGAGCACTGGGGACCATCCAGTGGTGCAGCCCAACCGCATACAATGTGGGGTACTGTATGTCTACTCCTTGGGCTGTGTTCTTACTGTGAGCTGGTGCAACCCATTATGCTGCTTTGTAATGGTCAGCTTTACAGGCCTGGCCTGAGACAGGTTCACAATCTTCCCTTCCTCCTTTCTGGTAGCAAGTGGAGTAAGGTGACTGTAATGAGCCGATTGCCTCCACAGTCAGGATAGGTCTAATAGGACAGTTCTGGTGCATGCCTTGTAAATGACTCTGAAGAGCTTGGATCATGGCTTCTTGCTGAAAAGAAGCACTTCTTAGTGTAGCATCTCCTCAGATGGAAAGAGTCTAAGTTTCTTCCTTTTGTTTCTGTTTAAAATGTGGCTGTGCTGCTTAAGGGATGAGATGGATGGAGTTGAAACGAAATAATTTTATAAATCTAGCCTTAATCAGTTTATAAATCTATCTAATAAATCTGGAGATTTATCAGTTAAATGGCTGTATCTGTGCTGGTGCAAGCGGTAACAGAAGCCACCTGCCCAGTTAGTTTGAGACTGGAAGATGCTCCTGAAAATGATTCAAAACTATGAAAATGATAGATGGTAATTCATGTGTTAGTTCCAATGAGAACAAAACCCGTAGAAAATGGACTTAACTAAATAAGTGTTTTTATGTTGTGAACCTGTGTGTTGTAATGCCTTTTTTCTTAGGTGGAGACAACAGTTTATATTATCATGAAATGTAAACTAGATGGTGAAATGAAAACTGAAGTTGAATTTTCTCCAGAGAATGCATCCTCTGTGCGTGTGCTGGCTGAGATGGAGAATGAGTACACAATCTCTGTGAAGGCTCCAAGTAAGCTGGATTGACTTTCCCCCCTGTCCTTCCTTCCCCATTGCTTCCTTTCTATATCAGCCTGCCTGTCCTGAGAAGTGCCAGAGGGATACGGGTAAACATTGCAATGCAGAAAAACTTGAGGCTGGAAAATCTTGAACTTGCATTCTTGCCCGTGATAGTTTTGTGGTGAGGAACTGAGAGCCTACTGGTTGTGGGCTTTGTTTTCCCCTCAGCAGCAGTAGGATTGAAGGGTGGAAACACCTTGCTGGGAGTTCCAAGAGCAGATTGCAGCTTGTATAGCTCTTTGAACTTAACTGCGTATTATGACCACCACCACATTAGCATTGGCAGGGCACCAAGAGAGAAGGTAAGTGCCAGTAAATAATTGGATGACTATAACAGTGTGTGCTTAATGTGTAATGATCTCTGTGATCAGAGCTGAAACTATTTATTCTAGCTTGCCTTTTAATTTAGTTATGTTCTGTCACTCCATAAATATTTACATTTATAAAACTGAAAGTTGTCTGAACTTTAGGTTTGCAAAACTTTAGGGGCACGATTTCACAGCCTTAAAGATTGATATTATTTTCCCAGCATTATTTTATTTAATCTACTTTGGTCTGTCCTCTTGAAGAGTCATTGTGCCATTCTCTCTGAGAATAGAGACTAATAGTCATTATAGCAGCTCCCATAAAGTCAGTGAAGTGGGTTGATTTAAAGAAGGTGACCTCACCAATATATAAAGCTTAATTTGATCTGTCATAAGTCAAGACTTACGATATAAACACTGACCTGGAAACTAACTTGTACTTTGAATTATAAACATGACCTTCACATTGATGGAGCGTACAATGTAAACTCTGCAGTTTCTAGCAGTAAGAGAAATAACTTTTGATTCCTTTGTATTATTAACTGTTTCATCATTTCCTGAGGTGTTAACTCAGAAAGACTAATGTCAGTGGGATTAAAAATATCTTTTTCAAAGAGAAATGTCAGACTTACAAATGCACACTAGACAAAACATCAAGAAGCTCCAACATGCAGGTAGAAGATAATCCTGTGCATAAAGTTGCAAAGCTGGAATTCTTTTTGACTGATTTTATCCAGAGACTAGTGAGGCTGACAGAAGTTGGAAATTCCATAGTGACTTTTCTGACTTCTCTCCTCTTCTTCCCCAGCTTTTGTATTTATGCTATGGCTTTATAAACATGTAAAGAAGAGAAGCCAGGGGTGGAGAGATGTGAGGCTTTCTCATTAGTGGTGAAGTACTTTTAATATTAGTGGTCCAGTCTACTCTTAGCAGAGACCTAGCAGGTTATGTGTACTGACATAGCTGTAAAGAAGGTAGTTCCAAAGTACTTTGCTATCTAGTGTCCAGACCAAGATCATGGCTCTTCATGAAGTCAGGATAGCCGAAAAGGTTTTGGTATCCATCTGGCAGTATATCCAAACCCCTCCTGTCCTCACAGTATGTCATGCAAACTCATGCCCTTTGTTTGTTTGAATGGTGATTTCTGATCTTTCTTTTCAAAGATTTAACCTCTGGGACAGTGCCTCTGCAGATATATTCAGGGGACTTGATGGTGGGAGAAACAAGTGTCATTTACCATACTGACATGGAGGAAATTAGCAATCTGTTGGCTAATGCAGCCAACCCCGTACAGTTCATGTGCCAGGTAAGGACTTTAGCAGACAGCTCCTTTGGAAACCAGCTCTTTCAGAGGCTAGACAAGTGGGCATGAGGAAAAGTGCTTGCCATGAAGTAGCTCTTCTGAAATGAAAAATGCAAGGTTATTTAGGGATTTTCACATAACTCTAATATCCCCTTTTATCGAAAGCATGGATGTTTTTTCTGTCTCTGGAGCACATAGCTGGCTAAGGTGAGTCAGGTTATCAAACTAAGAAAAAAAATGCAGTCAATCAACCCTCACATTTAGAACTTGATGACTTCAAAAGATTGGAATGACAGAATTTGATACAATAGAAAGTACCATAAAGAGATAAATTGTTTTGGAATTTGTACTGAGGCGTTCTTGAAGATCTGAATAGTAGCAAAGATTCAGATTAGCTGGAGGAAGCACAGTAACATAAAATGATTCATTAATTCTTAGCACTTTCTTCTTCAGTAAAGCCAGTCAGTTTTCCTATTCTGTTTTGCCTGCTTGGGGTACCTGAATCCTATTAGAGGGGTAAAGCTTGCACAAGGAAGTTCTCTGCTATGTTGCCCTACTGCCTGCCTGCATGTCCTTGATCTGCCAGCTAGTGGAAGCCTAGAGTAGCCTTGTTAGTCACCAATATACCTGGGGCAGGGGAGGCTGTGTTTCCCTTGCTTTTTAGTTCAAGTTGTGTGTTGGTACTGGTTGGTGCCTCTGCTTAGGGAATATGCATGCTTCCCAGTGGCAAAGAATCAGAGTGTCTACCAGAACAATTCAAAATGGACTATTTCATACTTAAAGCTGGAGTGACACTTCATCGGAACAGTTTCAGGAGTATACCTTTCTATAAAGTAGGAACTAAGTTTTCCGTGCTTCCAGTTGCATGAGTAGCTTTCTCATTGTGCTCTGTCTTGTTGTGGAATATAGAGTTCTCATCTGTTCAGCTTGAAGATACTCTGTTTCTGTACCAGGAAGCTATTCAAGTTCTTTGCTTGACCCAAACATTTCTACCTTCCATGTTTATACCTACTGTTTCTGTTTGTGTTAAAAATACCATATAAATCTCACCTTCACTGAATCTCCAGACTCTATCAAACAAAATAATTTTCCATTTATCTGTAGGCCTTTAAAATTGTGCCATACAGCATAGAGGCTCTGGACAAACTATTGACTGAGTCACTCAAGAAGAACATTCCTGCCAGTGGTCTACACCTGTTTGGAATCAACCAGCTGGAAGAAGAAGATATGACAGCAAGTAAGTGTCAAGATTTTTGGTTTATTTTTAGATTTTGTTTGTATCAGTTTTTACCTTGAAGCACCTTAACAATGCAGTGTGTGGTACCTGCACAGGCTGTCCCAAAAACCTTGGATCTCAGCCAGGAAGCTAAATTTCTGGTGATGTCTATAGAAAGGGATTGCCATTTGAGTCAGGTGACCCTTTTTTATTACCTGTATCATTCTCATTTCCCTGCACTGTGGCAGATGCTGCTATGTAGACAGCTTCAAACCAGAGTGAAAAGATAATGCTCCCCAAATGTCTCCTGGATTTTTTACTTTGTTCTTTTCTGTCCCATGTGCCATTTCTCCACAGCCTAATCCTTTTCCCCAAACCCCGTAACTCTAAGGTGCACAGTGGGCACTGAGCAGTTGGGCTGGTGTGCAGTCTTTTTGTAATAATGATTGAAGAAGTCCTTGCAAACCTGTGATCCTACATACATTTAAGCTATTATAGTGTCATATTCCCCATTAAAGGTTATAGGACAAGCCTGGAGATGCATTAGATAATTTGTACAGTTATCTTCATTTTGAAACTATATATATACTTTTCAGGGATGTCACAACTACTTTGGTCTGTGTGTTTGCTAGAAATTTTGTTTCTCACCTATTGGCTCTATTGCTACTGGAGAAAAACTTAGGTTCTAATGGGCTTCTGTTCTCACAGATCAGAGGGATGAGGAGTTGCCAACACTGCTTCACTTCTCTGCAAGATACGGGCTGAAGAACCTTACTGCCTTGCTGCTTACATGCCCTGGAGCGCTGCAGGCCTACAGTGTAGCCAACAAGTATGGCCACTATCCAAACACCATAGCAGAAAAGCATGGCTTTAAGGATCTCCGCCAATTCATTGATGAATATGTGGTAAGAGGAAGCAGAGCAGTCTTTCTGCCTTGTCCCACACTGGGTGCAGGCTCTGGCATTGAGCTTGGCACTTAGTGTTACTTCAGCAGGAGTGATGGGGTGATCAGGTGTGCGGCGTGCTGTAGTAGGGTGTGGAACTCACATCCAGCCACGCTGGAAGCTTTCAGGCTCGAGGGTTAGGTGCCCCTCTAGAGCCAGGGAAGTTCCTGGGGCTTTTGCACAGAGTAAGATGGAAGCAGAGACTGCCATGCAGGCTTCCATTCATCCATCCGTCTAATGATGCCTTGTGTGCTTTTCTAATTCTGATCCTGGGAAAACAGCCCCTTCATCCAGCTTACTTTAGGGAATAATATGGGAACAGAATACTTTTGGGAAGATACAATCTGAAATGCTCTCTGATTAATTGTAGTACAGTCAGGATTGCTTAATAGCTTATTCACAGCTGATCTGTGTAGTCTACCTGTTCCACTTGATACCCATTTCTGCCTGCATTGGTATAGCTGTCCATTCCCTCTTTGTTCTATCAGGGATCCCAACTGACAATTCATATCTGTTTGAGCTAACCCCATCCCCAGAAAACAGCACTCTTTTCCAGTTTATGACAGGGACTTGATTCCAGCTGCACCAAGCAATTGTACCAAGTACTTGGGTATGCATAGAGTTATCCTTTCTTTTCAATTTGAACTGTTTCTGGCCTGTATACTTTAAAATAACAAGGAGCTCGTTGGCTCAGATGACATGAATTTTATTTGCCTTTGCTTTAGGTTGAAGAGTTGTGTTTAATTGTCCCTAACATTGTCTAAATGCTGGGTGATAGATCTGCCAGCTTTAGTGTGGTTCCGCCAGCCAATGGCAGTAGTGTTTAAGCCCTATTCAGGGGGCACAGGTAGTTCTTGGACTTGGGCCTTGCTTCTTGACATTTTACATTAGAGCTAAATAAAAGTAATTTCATATTCTGAGTTCAGGAGGGCTGCAGAAACTGTAAATTGTGTGATGAAAGTTTTTGCATCAGGGTCAGTGAGATATGTGCAAGAACTCCTTCCAGCCTCTCATTGCAGTACTGTGCTCCTCCCATATTCACTCCAGCAGCACAGTGCCTGAGCTGTGTTAAGAGTAGGTCCTGCTTACTGACTGTCAAGCTGCCAGTGCAGCACGGTACCAAGCACACAAATCATCTGCACTAGTGTGACCACTGCAAGGTAGTGACCAGTATCACAAGTAGCATGGATATCTGGAAATCCCAGTAAACCCCTTTACTCACCTGATTTTCCCTCTGGCAGAGGTTCCTCTGCACCTCTGTAAGGCATTGCATGAGCTACTGGCCTGACCCATTTTGACTGTGGAGGGAAGCATGTGTAGACAGCTATGACACACATGCCCTGTGGATTGAGGGCCTATGAATTGGCATTTGTGGATGGAAGAATATCTTGTAGTATTGCAGCTGTTAAGATGGCTGTGCTTCTGACATAATTGGAACTTGGGAAGGAGGATAGGATGAAGCTTTATCTTTTGCTCCCTTGTGTGTGATTTGGTGAAGGTCTGCCTTCCCCCCCACCGCTCTATGTTGCAAATATTTAAGAAAGGGTTCTGGTCTCCTGTGAATCAGAAGTTGCCTGTATTACATGAACTGCTGCCTGCTGTGAGGTTTCCTGTTAATATCAGAGAAAAGGGTCTGTGTACTCCCACTCCGGGTGTTACATGCTGCTGCTAATGCCAAGAAACTGAAACTGAATCTACATCAAAGCTAAAACTTTACTATTTTGCAGGTGCTCTGCATGTGATAAGCTTTCCCCCTTATGGTTAGCTATGGTTGCCTCAAAATAGCCTTTGAAAAGCATTTGTAGTTTTAGAATGAGCTGTGCTTATGTTCTGGGAGTTTGCAGACATTGGGTAGGACATGAAAGTGATGTGGTGAGAGGCTGTAATGGCTACTCAGAGTGTGTCAGCGCCCCTTGTTTCGCCTTTGTTACCTATTATTGCAACATAGATCTCAAAAGTTTGTCCCAGACAGCTGCAGTGGGGATTTAAGTAATTTGAGAAGCCTTTATCTTTGGGAATGAACTGTTTTTAGAGGTTTTTTCCATCATTGATGAAAAAGTGAGATATCTTTTGCTTGTTTTTATTCTCCAGAATTTTTATTTAAATGAAACTTTAACTTTTTTTTTCTTGCCCTCCTTCCTCTCCAGGAAACTGCAGATATGCTAAAGAGTCACATTAAGGAAGAGCTGATGCAAGGCGAGGAGGATGAGTCTGTTTATGAGTCCATGGCTCATCTGTCCACTGATCTGTTAATGAAATGTTCCTTGAATCCAGGCTCTGATGAAGAGCTTTATGAATCCATGGCTGGATTTGTCCCGGGTGCCGCAGAAGATCTTTGTATGTATATTCATAGAATTACAGAATCATAGGATGGTTTGGGTTAGAAGATACCTCTAAAGCTCACCTAATCCAAGCCCTCTGCAATGGGCAGAGACATTTATAGATCAGATTGCTCAGACCCCTGTCTCTCTTACACACAGTAGTGCCTCTGTTACAGCTTTTCTGCTCTCACTGCAAGGAAACTGTGCTGCAGTTCTAACATTGGCTGATGGATAAAATTGCTCTATACCTTTTTTTAATTGTTAGTGCACAAGATCAAGAGCTGTTTCTTCACTGTTTCAAGGACTCCTTGAACCCTGAGCAAATAAATTAGAGCATAGAAATGAACCTAAATTTTCTACCATGTCCTGTTTTTTCCTCCTGAGGACCAGGTACCTAGGAACATTCTGACACTGGCATAAAAGAACACTATGTAAGATGTGATTTTGCTAACAACTGGGAAACTGAAAAACAAGAGCTGAGCTTCTAGCTCAACAACTTGAGAGCAAAAGAAAGTGAACATCTAGAAGTATATGTACCAAAAAGATTATAACTGAAAAATTGTTATTCTAATCTGCTTGGTTTATTGCTAAAAATGAAGAGCTAATTCTGATGAATATGCATATATTTAACTTTTTCATGATTCCATTAATATTCAGTGAGGCCAATTGAAAATATCAAATTAAGTAGCTATGGTAAGTAATTGTAAATTTACTGTTCTTACTCACCGGCTTATTTGGTCTGACTTCATCCCACTGATATATTTTATGATTCCCATGATGAGCAGAGAATCTAGCTTTTTATGTTTTAAGTACCTCCTTAAGGACTTGAAGTGTTTCTGCAGTTTCTAAGTGTGCTGCCTCAGGGGAAAAGCTTCCTTTCTGAAACACTTTTGCTTATGGGCTATATTGGTCCTGGACTGTTTTTCTCCTTTTTTAGATTAAATAATACTATAAACCACTTTTTGTTGATTATGGAGTCCAGAAGACTTGGTTGGTTCTTTCCTTGAAATCATACAGCCTTTTCTGCAAAGTGTCGTTGGCCACTGCAGGGACAGTTTTGTTACCAAAACCAGGATTATTCTGCCTTTAGGTGGAGATAAGCAGTAAATCAGGTTGGACTTGCAAGGAACAATGCTCTTCTTGTTTGCAGTAATGAGAGTTAGAGTTTCTAGATGTTTGGAAGGTCTGCCTGTAATCAGTGCACCTCTGAATGGGGTTGATTGACTAAATCTGGGGAGGGTTAAAAAAAAAGCCCAACACTACTAAGCCACACTTATCTTCTTCCAGGCCTGAAATGCCCAGGTCTCCCAGAAACTATGCAGGGAATTTTCTTTTACATATTCAAATCGAGCTCCCTGTAATTTAGCACTTTTGAACTGGACTCTGAAAAGCCTCTTTCCTGCTTCTTCTGGAGTTCTAGTGTGTTGCCTCTGCACAAAAAGTGTGTTCTAGTATGTTGCCTCTGCTGCTTTTCATTCAGGAGTCTTTTGTTGAAATTCTCTGTTTTCCTTATGTGGTCTGTTAGCCTTTGCCTGAAGAATGTTAACAGCTTGTTTGAACAGTGCTTAAAATCTACCTGTATTGTAAAAAATAAGTTTACACAGTTCTTGGCACTTAGACTGGTTCTCTCAAAGTGAAGGTGTTTCAATGTAATTTAGCATACCAGCGCACAGGCAAACCCCCACTGAAATTAATGTGAGTGCTGTCTGGTTTAGAATGTCATCATAAATAAAGGATTCAAGCTTTTGTCCTGACTTGAAGGTTTGTGAGGATGGCTCACTAGGAAATCATAATTAACTTCTACTGAGGTACTTTTCCTAGGAATTACCCTTATGTGAGTAGATATGCCTGTGGTGTAGAGGACAATACCTGGGCTATTTTAGGTGTAGCCATACTGTGGCAGTGTGCCCATTTATTGTGATCAAGATGTGCTTCCACCACAGTTTTCCAGAGACTGATCAAAGAAAGGTTATATACCACAGGGTCAATTTGGCAGGAACTTGTTTGAGAATAAGGCAACGGGACTAGAGCTATTGTAATGAGTTAAAAGTATTTAACATTTTCACATGTAATCCAAACTATCTAATTTACATAGCAGATCTATGATATAGTAATAGATATGCCACAAGAATTCACTTACATCAATAAGCCTCAATAGTCCATTTATATTACTCTTGTTTTTAGTATCATTAGGAACATGGTTACCTAACATTTTATTTTAGTTTTAAGATTAGTTTTAGCATGACAATGTGGTTGACCTTTTTCTTTAAAATCAGAATTCTTCATATGAAAACACTCAATTAACAAAGTATCTTGTTGTTTATTATCAGTTCTTTCTCAGTACTGAATTATCATCTGACCCTCTAAACACCTTCCAGATCTAAGTAGTTAACATAGCCAACTGTTTTGAGTTTATTCCAATAAATAAAACAAACACTATTTTATGTGTCATGGGAAAATTGCCTTTAATATCTTGTTTTGCCAAGTCACATGGTTTCCTCTCAGGAGCACTGTACAGAGGCCAAAACTTTCACCTGGCCAACACACTCTCAATAATAGCCAAAACTCAGTGCCTGCTTGAAGCCTTGTCAGAACTTCTCAATAGCAATGTTAGTCACCCTCAAGTGTAACCATCAGGCAGCTGGAAAAGATTTGTGCAGAGTGGACAGAACAAAGCAACTTAGAAGCCCTTTTTGAGGAAAAGGCTTAGTCAGTTGCCCAGCTTCTTTGATTATCACCATAAACCCAAAGGTCCAGTCAGAAATACCACACCAGTTTATTATATTATATTACATTGTTTAATGTATTTAAGGATATAATTAACAGGTTCATCTTTCTGGGGTTTTTTTCAGATGTAGAGATGCTTCAATCCAAACCAGACACTCCAGGTGCTGGAGATGAAGTTTCTCTAACTACAAAAGACTCAATGCTCCGCAGGTTTTTAGAAGGTGAGACCTATTTTGAGGGAAGGATGGCAGTAGCACAATTAAAGCAATTAAATAGAACCTGAGATTTCTCCATGAACTCTTAAGGATAGGAGATAATCCACACTGTCTGCTTGTTTCTGACAAAGGACTAATTCTCTGTAGTACTTTGTAGGCTATCACATACAGCTTTTGGAAACCAGTGGTCTGTTTGATTTGCTTACTATTAAAGCACGTTAATTAATTGGAATTAATTAAACTAACTGTTCCTCAAGTTCTTAAAAAGAATTAGATTTTTCAGTATTTCTTCACCAAAGCAGATGTGACAGGCATAGTGGCAAACAGTTACACGCTACTAGATGTTAATGGCTTTATCAGGTCCTGTCATGAAGGTTTTCAGCCCATTTAAGTCACTGCAAAACTGGATGTTTTTGGCTGTAAAATGGCCATCTTGGTAAGAAGGTGGTACGTAATGCATCTGGAGGGATCCAGTGTTCAGTGAAGTGGCCAGGTTGTTATTCTTACAAACTCTGCTCTGTTGTAGGTGGTAGCATGGATGTGCCAGATTCCGAGGAAGGAGGTCATGAGCAGTATGGTGAAAATGTGTACTACTCGGTAGAACAAGACCCTTTTCCTCAGGAAATGGCTAACAGACCTCCAGTTCCTGTTCCAAGACCAGAATCTAGCTCTCCACAGCCAGACAATGAGCTGTACATCTCTAAAAGTGAGTTGGTTACCAGTGGAAGTGTAGACCAGTATACTGTAGAATGGCATTGACATGGGCTTCAGTTGCCAAATAAATGCCAGGATCCCTGGATTATTTGACTCTGGAGTTGGATTTACCTTTGGGATCCAGTTCCATATCTGCTTTTCATCTTTTGCCTACTCTGAAAATGTGGGGATGTTATATCCCAAGAGCTTGGTCTAAGCTTGCTCTTCATGAAAGCAGCAGGATGACAGATTACTCCCAAATGGTATAAACAAATCCAACTAAATAGGAAAGATCCTGATACTATAAGGACACAATCAAGCTGATAAATTGAGACATTGCTGATCTGTAATGGTATCGATTCAACTGCATTTGTATAGGACATTTTATACCTCAATACCTCCCTCTGAGAAGGGGTTTTATTAAAATGGAAGAAGAATGTTCCTCTTAGTTTAATAGGCAGTTTTGGAAACCTTGATTGTATATCACAAACATTCTAACAAGAACCACAATGACGTGAGAGAGTGTGGTAGTTTTGCCTGGCCCAGTTTTTGCCAGTGAACAGGGTGGGGTACAAAGATGGCTCCTGCATGTCCTGAGTAAAGATTCTGGAAATTTTCCACCATGTCCAGCAGAGCCAGTCTCTGATGGCTGTAAAATGATGGACATGCTGCTGGTAAAACCTGGGCCAATTAGAGATGTTAGTTACGCCTCTGTGAAAACATATTTAAGAAGAAATCAAAACAATGTGAGCACGCACTTCTTTTTAGCCAGGGAAGGAGGAGGAGGAGGTAAAAATATGTGAGGGAGAACAACATGGAGGCACCAAGGTCAGTGGAAAGGTGGGGGAGGAGGTGCTCTAGGCGCCAGAGCTGAAAACCCTCTGCCAGCCGTGGTGAAGACCATGGGGGAAGCAGGTGGTCCCCCTGCAGCCCATGGAGTCCAGGGGATGCAGAGAAACCCCCAGAGCCTGTGGGGAGGTGCCCACACCAGCGGAGCAGATGATGCCTGCAGGAAGCTGTGATCCAGTGGGAGTCCCAGAGACTGAGAGTTGCAAAGGCCTTGCAGGAGAGAGAAAGGCCTTGCTCCCGGGATGGAACCAGCCTGGCCTCGGCCTGCAATTCTGCAGCCTGGAGAGAATCTCGGACAGCAGCAATCGGGCGGGGCTGCTCGTGAGATTGGACCCACGCCAAAGAAGTTCGCACAGGACTGTCTCTCGTGGGAGGGACCCCCATGGCTAAGTAGAGGATTCTTCCCCCTGATGGACTGACCCTGACCAAAGGAAACCCCCACACCCTGCCCCCACCCCGGAGCTGTTGGTTAGAAGGAAGGAGGGAGGGGGTGAGCTGAGAAATGGCCTTAATAGGGAGAGGGGTGCGTAGAGAAACAGTGTTTGGAGCAGAAGAATTGTGGCCTTGGATTGATTGATTAAGAAAAGCCACATGCCTTGCCCTAGCCCAGATCTGTTGGTTGAATAGAGAGAGAGGGCAACTAGAGAAACAGTGTCTGCAGTGGAAGAATTGCGATGGACTGACCTAAGAAAAACCCCACACCCTGCCCCTGCCTGGGAGTTGTTAGTTAGTTAGAAAGGAGGGAGGGGGTGAGCTGAGAAGTGGTGCCTTAAGAGGGAAAAGAGGGGTGAGTGAAGAAATGGTGTCTTAAGAGCTTATTTTTATCTCCAATTTATCTTCTGACTCTGTTAGATTAATAAATCACTTTTTTTGCAACTTTAAGTTTCCCGCCTGCTCTTGCCCTGAATCTCGTGCGGCCCTTATCAGTGATCTTATCTCAACTCATAAGTCCAGTGTTTTGTGTTAGTTTTTCCTCTCCTCTGCATAGCTGCAGCAGGAGAGAGCATAGAAAGCAAACGTTGTAGGTGCCTGGCATTTAGCCAGAGTCAAACCCATGACAGAGAGTAATTTCAGTGCCTTCTCCTTTCCTCTGTGACAGGACTACAGGGAAATCATGTCCAGATTTCTCTTGGAGGTGGCTGAGTTAAATTCTTTGAGATCAATAGAAAGAGAATTCTACTGTACAAATCTTTGTTTCCTTCAATGGACTTAGAAGGGTAACAGAAGCTGTAATGCAGTGTAGAATTGTGTATGCTTGCCATATTCATCCTTGTTATTTCTGTCTTCATGAGATGCATTTCAGTCTCTAAAGAACGTTTCTTTCGCAGTTTTTGCACAGAAGGCTCAAAGACCTGAGAATCTTTATGTCCCTAGAGGAAGGGTTAAGAATGGTAAGTCAGAAGTTCACCCTGAAAATCATTTCAGTAATCTAAAAGCAGATCTGCTGAGGTAGCATCATTTGCCTGAAATATGACAGAATAGACTGTTTTACAAAGCTCTGGGGATAATAGTCCTCTATGAATGATCCAATCTTTTTGACCTGTTATGACACTGGAAACTTTTATAAGTGCAGACTGTGAGGGGAGCACATCTCCTGTCTTGGAAACTGCTCTTTATGTTACAAATGAGTTAGAAAATGCCAGCATCAGTAGAATGAGTTTTCAGTTTCTGGACTTAAACTACACAGATTACCTGAGTCTAGCTTTGGGACTGCAAAGGTAAAAGCTCTGTTCTGTGAATTGCTGAGGAAGCATGGCACTTAAGGAATATGTTTTGTGCTATTTACTTAAATTCTGTTTCTAAGAGCAGAGCTTATCCCTGGGATATATTTGTGTACAAGGCTACCTCTCAGCTGGGCTTTTCAACCTGACCAATGGCAGGATGGCCTAAGAAGAAAAGACTTGTTAGGAAACAGTCTGTAATACTGCTTTGTTTTTGTTTTTTTAATGTCAACTCTTATCAAGGGTGCCTGATCTCTTTGTATTCAGTGAGGAAGGTAGATGCCACAAGTTTAATGATATTTTTGCTGGTGTTTTCTCTTTAGAGACAATAGTCAGGCCTGTAAGGGACCTGTCTCAATCAAGCATATATGATCCATTTGCTGGAATGAAAACCCCAGGTCAGCGGCAGCTGATTACATTACAGGAGCAAGTGAAAATGGGCATCCTCACAGTGGATGAAGCTGTACTTCATTTTAAGGAGTGGCAACTGAACCAGAAAAAGAGATCAGAATCATTCCGGTTCCAGCAGGTACGGACTTATGCCTCTGTTTAAGAAATACAGCTGTCTCTTTAGGTATATATGACAAGCTGATCAGTGTGGGTACATTTCTTTCCTGGTTGGAGCAGGAAGACTGCTAACATAGTTCCCCAGCCAGCAGAGTTCTCTCCTGCCATGGGGGAATTGTTTCCAGTAAGCAGCAAGCAGGCAGCAGTTTTCCAGATCTTTTTTTCTTGCAGTAGTATTGTTAGTTTTTGAAGATCTGTATACAAGGAATTGGATCAAATCCAGTTGGCTAAATCACCTTTCTAGAGGTCACCTAGCACCTGCCCGCTGGCAGGGGACTTCTGTGATGAAGTCCTTCAACCAAGCTTGTTGGTTCTCATCCATTTCGGATCAGTGGAGACTCTGTGTCTCAGATGGTGTATTGGCTGTAAAGTCTAGTAGGTAGATCATCCAATTTCTCCCTGAATATTTGTTGATTTGTTCTTTGCAGCTGGGCAAGATCTAGCAACAGTCATTAGTAAAAGCAGAGTGTTTGGGTGGCTTAACTGAATGAGGGAGTCCTTTTGTTGGCAGCAGTGACATAATGACTAGTGGAACTATCAGTCATCGTTTAAAATTTTCATTCTCAAGTTAGAGTGAGGCTCACTCTTTGGAACCACCGCCTGCTTCTTTTGGAGCCTTTTGTTCATGCTGTGGCAGTCTGCTCTCACACTGGTCTCCAGTGGGTGACGTTGTTTTGGAAGCTGTCAGAACAAAGGGAAGGCTTTTCTCCTGATTCTCACTTGGAAAGGTCCTCTCTACCCAGAAACAGTCAGAGGAGTCCCTTCTTCTATCAGTGAAGAGCACAGTGCTACTTCAGTAAGTGTATGTAGAAGAGATGAAGTGGCATGCTCTGTGCCCCATGCCATGAGCAGCTTTCAAAGTCTCTGCTCCAAATTTTGCTTCGTGGTACAGCAATTGCTTCATCTGCTTTCCTACCTATTCAGGAATTTCCTTCTCTCGGATCTGTACATATTTCCCTGCTGAAAAAGGTTCTTTTTTCTCCCTACCCTTTTGTACTGTAAGGTGTAATACGCTGCCACACAATGGTGAAGAGACTTTGCTCCCAGTTACATTTCCATGTGTCTCCTCTTTCTTCATTGGGGATATCCTGAGTTCTGAGTTGTCCCTCACACTCTGGGATGAATGGCAGCCCTTCCTGTCCCTGCAGTCAAAATTATCTGTTCATTAGTACAGAAAAGACTGTGCAGTTACTTGATTGTGGGACTTGTGTCTGTGCCAGAGTCACAGTGCAAACAGAAAATAGAGGGAGTTCTAAACCCAATCTGCTGCTAACCTGCAGCTGCCAGTGAGTGTGTGAACTTGACCTTAAGATACATAATGAACATCAGAAAAAACTTGGCTTCTGAAAGGCACACATGGGTTTCTGAAAGGAATAGATTAAAACCTGTTGACATGATTTGGACTTCAGACAGGTATAGCAAGCTATGTTACAGCTTGACTGCAAAGTTAGCTAAAATATAATACTGGTTTTGTCAGAAAGCTGTTCATCCTTCCTTTATCCAAAGCCCTGAAAAGAATATCTTGTGATATTTTTAGGAAAATCTGAAACGTCTACGAGACAGCATAACCAGGAGGCAAATGGAGAAGCAAAAAAAAGACAAAAGTGCAGGTAACAGTCTTTGATTCTGATATTCTCTGGTAAGGAAGCAGCCAGCCATATTAATAAGCTCTTCAGGCAGAAATGTGTCCCTGTGTTTTGTGGTTCTGTGATATTTTAATATGCATATCCATGTGCCAGTTGGCAAAAACATAGGGAAGTTGCTTTGCTCCTCACTTTCACAGCCAAGAAAAAGATGCCTATATCTGTGGAGTGCATCTTGATTCATTCATGTACAGTTACGGTTGTCCTTATGCAATTGTGTTAAACATTGTTCTTAAGTGCAAAACTTTCTAGGAGGCTATAATAGCGTAGACCTTTTTGAGCTGTTTATTTTCCCTTCCAGACTTGGAAATTACAGTACCCATTCGACATTCTCATAATACTTTGGGGAAACCAGAATGTGGAATATATGAATACACCCCCAGGAGAAACATTTTTCCACCAAAGGAGTTAAAACGAGGAGACTGGAAAACAGAAAGCACATCCAGCACAACAAGTAAGCAAGCTCTGAGTGTCACTGTCCCTACAGGAAAGCTGAATGGAAAACACTTCCCCAGCCTGACCCTGAAGTCAACTCACAGGACAGGACTTCTGTTCCTGAATCCCAGCACTGACAGTGCCACCCCAAGCCTTGCATTCCTCAGACCAGCTGTTCTCAGAACTGTAAAAGCAAGTCCAGGTGTGCATCAAGTGGTTTGGACATCTTTTGCCTGCACCTCTGCAGGAGGAGAACCTGAAAGCTGAGCAAAAGATTCCCTTTAGCCCTCTCAGGGAAGGCATACCACCTGTATTCAGTTCTTAAAAGTAGATGGCAGCTGCTCTCTTATTGGAAATGATGCTCTCATGCTGTGACAGCCAGCAGGCTGTATGCTCTTTTGGCCTGAAGGGCAGTTATATTTCAGGCTGGAAACCAGTCTATATATGTTGTTTCCTCAATTGTTGTACATAGAGGACAATATTTTTCATTGGTAACTGGGGGACGTCTTGAGTGACTTGGGCAGTCTGCACATTTTTATTATCTTTGCTTTTTGTTAGGTTTAATTTGAGCAGATTAAATCCCTGCAATTTTGGTCTTATTGCAGACTGAGCAATTCTTGAAGAAATCATTTAGGATCAATTTGGTACTTTGAAAGGAAACCAGAGTTCCTGTGAGGTTACTACCTTTGTAACTCTTGGCAAGATACAGCTGGCATACATCCAGAATATGTGCCAGAGGCTGGCTGAGCCAGTAATTTACGTACAAGCGGATGTGAGAGAAGCGTTAACAAGTCTGCAGAGCTCTCTGTGTGCAGCCTGGAGCTCTTTCTCGTGGTGTGATAGTGAGAATGGACCCTACCACAGTATTTAGCACTCTAAATTGCTGCTGTTTGTACCAGATGATGAGACTTAACAAAGGTATCAGGGAGGGACTGCATCTTAGGAGAAAACCTCTCTAGCCACCATTTCAGTGTAGAGGTTTCTGAATATTAGTGTCCCAGTATTTCACAGCCCTATAGAATGTTATCTATGTATGACTGAAACCAGCCATAGCAGTGTAGGATATGCTTGTGAGTTGTTGTCACCTTTGGAGATGGCATGACTGATTGCAAAAACAATCCCTACTCTCAGTCCATGACAGTTAAATGGGTTTGCATAGATGGGTGCTGAAGGTTGTTTGAACAAATGTGGTTTTAGCTTGGAAATACACTAGGAAACATTCCTGTGATGAGGGGGGATTGTTGTAAGAGGAGGTAGTAAACAGCTATTTGGAACAATAACTTCTTAAGCAGTCACTTTAGGAATGAATATGTGACAGTGCTCAGAGCCATCTACCTTCATGTAGTTGTTAAAGATATGGGGACTGATAATTTAAATTAACGTAAGTGTTGGGTGTGTAACCCTTGTAAAAATATTTGCCTGACTTGCCAGGTGATACTGGCATTGGATCTCTTCAGTTAGATTATGATTGTGAGTAACCAGAAGACTGGATAAAGGTAAGGCAGAAATCTTATAGAAGGAAAGCATAATTGAGTGGTTTGGTCCTGTGGTTTGTGTTGCATGAAATGCCATTGCTTAGACCCTAAACTGGAAGAAAACCCAGTGAAAATAAATGAATCTAAACAAGCATTAAATTATAGGTGCAAGAATTAAGCATGAGATTAGAAAGAGCCTTGAGTTGGTGATTTAACTGCAAATCCCTAGGGTTTAATAATCAGTTTTTCTCTTGCTTACTCACTCCAGGTAGTGCAAGTAACCGCTCCAGCACTCGGAGCATATTGAGTGTCAGCAGTGGGATGGAAGGGGACAGTGAGGTAAGCTTTCACCTCTGCTATGTACTGCTCTGTTGTCCTTAAGTACATGGCTTTGTTTTCATTAAAAAAAAAAAAAAAAAAGAGTTCAAATAGCCAAAATGTAGCCACTTCTTTTGTGAAGCTACCAAGAACCAAATTCTGCTGTTCTGTAAACACTTCTCTTCATTTTGTAGGACAACGAAGTCCCAGAAACAATAAGGAGCCGCAGCCCAGTTCCTCACCAAGTAGAGAGGCTTTCTTTCCCAGAAAGGCCTCCCAGAGTGCCTCCTCGAGGTGCAAGCAGGTAAACCTAGAATGCAGCTCAAATATGTGCTTTCAGTGAATCCATACGGAAACCCTGGACAGAAAGTAAGGCAGTTAGCAAGGCAGAAAGTGAACGTGTCTTTGAACAAAGTCTGCCAGACTTTGAACAAACTCTGTCAACACATACAGTTAGGAATTGTAAGATCTTTGTTTCTCATCTGTAATATATGGAGGAATATGTTTCCTAGTTGGTAACAAGGCTGTTGCAGGGCTGTCCCTGTGGTTCATGCACAGCAAGGGGCAGCACTAGTAAAGCACACATCACTTGCCATAATAAGACGGACCCAGGTGGAGTAGCATCCTGCCCTTGGCAGAGATTTAGTACCTGACCCTCCTGAGAGTATCCTCTTGGAACATACAAAGTTGTATTTGTGCAGGGAGGAGTTCCTTTTGGCATTCTCTTGGACTTCTTTCTTTTTGCAAAGTTCAGATCTCTCCAAAGCGTACATGTTTACACCTGTTATTGGTCTCAAAGAAAGAACTGCACTGGTTTTATAAAAGATGTTGAGGAGTTTTGCCTTGATTTGATCACAAATTTAAATAACTTGTAAACATTCCTTTAGTCCAACCAGTGCAAGTCTATGAAATCTATTCCCCAAAAAGTTCTCTCAGTACAGATACTAATAAAATTCTCTAACTGTTAAAGCAGTAATTGGCACTGTGTGGGTGCAGCAAGTTCTGTATTGTTGGCTTGGCTTTGGTAAGGATAAAGCTGGAATTTATCTGTAGTTAGTTTGAAAAAAGGTTTTGAATCTTTTGATCTCTTCCTATTGCATCTTCATTATAGGAGAAAGCTACTATACTGTCAAAGTTTTATTCCAACCATTACAGCATCTCTTTCCAGTAATAGTATAATTACAGCAACTGAAGAGCAGAAGAAATAGCTTGGACAGGAACAGTGCTCTGGCAGCTTGGCATCTGCTCTGTTGCTGAATCAGATAGCCTGTTTTTCATCTTGTATGACTATTGTTTGTACAGTGTTCTTCCATTTGATGTTATAGCATGCAATGTGTTGTTCCAGAACTCTATTTTCTACTACTTTTACATACATTTTTATTCTGTCTTTTTATAGGCCTGTAAGCTGTGAAGGCTTTTATCCTCCACCTGTGCCCCCAAGAGGTCGCTGAATCTCTCAACATCTGTGGAATATGAGATTTTTTTTCTGTTTATATATGTGTTTGTACAGATGGTTTTGGGCTGTCTTAAATTATTTATAAATGGGACCCAAATGTTTTTATCCCCTTTATCCTCCCTGAAGCTCTGGTGACTTTTCCCGTGATTTTCACTGGTACTTCTTGGCGTTCTATAACTTTTTTTTAGTTGGAAGAATTTTGGTGCTTTGGGGCTTCAAGAAAAGGTATCATCATTGAGAAGAACACTGATGTATATTTTGGAAGCCCTTCACCAATATGAAGTTGCCTTTTGATCAAGAAAGCACATAGGTCCTTTCAGGAACTAAATCCTGATAAGCATTGTTACCAAACCCCTCAATACAGTCTACCAGGGCTTGACTGGAAAACAAGCTTGAAAAAGTAAAGAAAATAAGTTGTTTAAAGAATGCTCATTACAGCAGGAACAGGTTATGCTTTGCATAACATTTTGGATACAGTTACACTGACCTTTCAGAAGCTGTGGAATAGCCCTCTAGCAATCATTAAACCATGGGGGTGATGAGAAATTGTCTGTCTTCAAGAATGTATTTTGCATACAGCCTTGAAAATACCTTTCCTTTTCCTGTTCCCTCCCTGAAGAGGCCAGAGCAGGTGTTGTGTGTGCTGTATTTACCAGGAAAATTCCCAAGGCAGCTGGTAAGGGACCTTCTGTATCACAAACCAAGTGTACTTAAACCTTTTCCAGGGAAGGTGTAGGTATGGTGCTACAAAAACACAACTGAGCTCTCAGAGAAGGAATTGGTAGCAGTGCTGTGTTCTATATCTTTTATATGTGGTCATTACAGCAGCAACATGAAGATGTTTCACTTCATACTCTGGAATAGTATAGTGAGTCTCCAGTTATCAGTGCACACACCTCATAAATACCAGCTGTGTTTTAGCTGGCTGCAGTGGAAACAGCCTGGGGGATGGACTCTGCTTGCTCTACTGTTACTTTCTACCAAGGCAAATCTTCAACAGCTATGTCCAACCTTTTTTTCTGCATGAAGGCTTATGAGCTTAAAGAGGCTTCCTGGTTTGGCTCTCTTTCAGACCTTGAAGTCTTCTGTGCAAATCCCAACCATTGGGGAACAAGTTTAAGGCTCTGGTTGTCTGTGAATGACACCCATGGGAATTCAAGATAACATTCAGGATAGAGAATTAAGCATCATTACCTACTTGGTTTTCAGGGCTGGAAGAGGGGGAATGGCTTGAAAAAGACATAGATACATCTGTATTAGGTGATCCCTCAGGTGCAGGTAGGACATGTAGAGCTTCTGTCCAATCATGTCAGCTTCCTTCCATCTGTAGCAGAGCAGGTGACAGAGTTGCAGTTCGTTTCTCTTGCAGGGTGGCAAACTCAATGTGTGAAGCTGCAGGAGTGACAGCAACTGTGACTCGACCAGCACCAAATGAAGGTGGAGAAGCCCCTGCTGCTTTCAGGGATATAGGCATATGCTAAATATCATCTATGCATTAAACTCATAGGAATGACTCCAAATGCAGTTCATATACCCTCTCCTTTTGATGATAGAGGGATGCAGATGTTGTGCTGCACGCTTATGGGTACAGAGGTGTCCTTTCGGTTTTGTTTTTTCATTTTAGTTTTTAAAGGAACCTCAGTGCTATCTCCAGTAACTCTGGCACTATAGACTCGCAATGACAGTTTGGTTTTGTTCACAATAGTCGGGGGAATGGTGAAGTGAGAGCTGCCTTCCTGTGTTCTTGGAATGAAATAATCTTTCCAGAACTATTATGTCAAATTGGCAGGAGGGAA
The DNA here is from genome assembly GCA_013397895.1 of Origma solitaria. NCBI lineage: Eukaryota > Metazoa > Chordata > Aves > Passeriformes > Acanthizidae > Origma > Origma solitaria. The sequence goes on from VZRL01000721.1 coordinate 79,413, forward strand.
AGAGTTTTTGGTGCTGAAATGAGGAAAATAGTAGCAAGGATAAGTGAAGAAATTAGAGATAAAAGAAATAAGCCAAAAGACGAAATTCAGCTGCTTGATTGTCTTCAGCTGTCACATGGTTTGGTTTGCGCACAGCTCCCTGGTTTTGCTCAGAAGTTCCCCATCTTCTTGGTGCTGACTGCAGCTGTGCCCCTGAGCTTGGAGCTGTGATGTGGTAAGAGGAATTTATCTGCTTCCACATCTGCCAGGTACAACATAAAGTAGATTTGTAGGATGTGGGTAAATTTGTAATAAGGCAGGAAAGGAAGAGCAAAATATAGAGGTGTATGCAGATTCTCTTTTAATGCTGTGGGACTGAAGCAGCCCAGGGATCCATCTTTCCAAGCAAATTTTTAATTCTGCATCCCCTCCATGTTATAGCCAAGCGTCCTCTATGGGAGGAATTTATCTGAGCATTTGCCTTTGCACAATCCTAACACCGTGGCTGTGTACTGGATTTTTATTGCTTGTGCTGTGAAGAGATGATTATATCTGAATGGTCAAAAAGTAGCTCGTAAGTAGGCTTTCAGTCCCCCTCCCATTTGAGGCTTAGATACTTCATTACTCTGACCTGACCTGTCATATGAAGCCAAATGCTGGTGGGGCTCTGGTTTGAAGGAGAGGTGAGCTGGGACAAGGGGAGCTGAGACTACTAAATGCATTCTGTTCAGGCCCCTTCAGCACTGCTTAAGGGAGGGAAATTGAAGATGCAGCTGTAGTCTCTCAGGTATTCCTGTCTCACTTCTGCTTGATTACTTGAGGGATCTCAGTGACCAGCAATCACTGCAAAACTACCATGTTGATAGCACATGGTAGTTGTGAAAGCACAACTTTCTCCTACTGGGGAGAAAAGGAAGAGCACTAAAATGGCTTTACTGTTAGATGCAGGTAAACAATTAGGATAAAGCCACGACTTCCAAGTCTCTTACAGGCCAACAGAGATGCACCTGCTTAGCTATCAAAGTCTGTGTTCCATATAGGTTGGATTCATCTAGTTGCTTTAAGCCTCTTAATATCTCAACATGTGGAGCACCTGTATCTGTAGACTCCATTTATGCTGGTGAGCTTGTGGTGCGTGTTGTTCCCACCCAGAATGAGAAGTGCACTGAAACTGAAGATCAGAAGAGACCAGTGAAGGAAACAGCATGCAAGCAGATTGCTGGTTACTCAAGAATGTGCTTGGGAGGGAAAGTAGGAATGAACAGTGTCTCTGATTCATATTAGAGTTGAAGGACTGAACAGATAATAAAATTGCTGGTAAAAACTTAAGTGGACTGGCCAATTGTGGGGCAATCAACCAATCCACCAAACTCAGGTGGCAGCTGGCAAGCCTGGGGAAAGTGTTTGTTCTTTGTACAGCATGCCTTGCAAATCCTGCTGCAGCAGATGGCTCTGGCTGGCCCTATTGCTGATTGAGAGACTTAAGTACTGAATAAACTGAAGATGCTGAAGCCTTCTCTCTCTATCTCCCAAGGGTAAGCTACTCTGTTGGACTGAGATGTGATGACTAGAAAGAAACATATGGTGTTATCAAAGCTGTCTAGGTTTTATTTTTTTTTAGTCTGTACGTGTGTGTGTAATACAAGCATGGCTTTTGCATGGGTTTTGGCAAGTATCTCTCTCCACAGGGACCTTGCTTTTACTGAAATAGTGCATTTACTGTCTCCTGACTCTGGAAGAGGCTTCATATAAATGTACCTTGTAAAATGTGTTCAGGGAAGGTAGACTGAATGTGCAAAACCACAAGGGGAAAAGCTTTTAGCATAGGTATGGTGGTAACAGGACAATCTGTTTTCTGTGTCATTCCTACAAAGCATGGATGACGTGTAACAGCATGGAGTTCTGCCTTCTGCCCATGTTCTTTGTTGTCTGTCTGCTTATTTGTTGGCTCACTTTATTTGAGAAGATGGTATAGCCCCCCTTTTTAAAGACTATATGAGATAGCCTTTGAAATTTTTTACTGTACTTTAGTTTCAAAGTTGTGTGATGTATCAATGTTCAGTACCATGAACTTTTTGGACTGGGGGTTTTGTTTGATCTGAGGTTTTTGGGGTTTTTTTTACTTGTAGTTTGAGGCAGTTCCAAGTTTGGAAGCAGGTTTGTGGGCCTCATAGAAGCACTGACAGAACCCTTACCCTGAGCAAGGTCCGGGTGCGGCGGTGTTGCCTCAGCGCCTGCCCCGGGCCCCTCGTGCTCCTGCTTCCTGTGGGAGGGGCGTAGAGAATGGGACAGTGTATTTCACAGAATCGATGAGCTTGAAAAGACAGCTGAGATTGTCGAGTCCAGCCTAGGACTGAACTCCATCGTGTCAACTCCACCACGGTACCAAGGGCTACGTCCAGTGTTTCCTCAAACACCTCCAAGGCCAGTGACTTCAACCCCTGCCTAGGCCGCCCCTTCCAATGTTTAGTCACCCATTCCGTGAAAAAATTGCGCCTCGTCTCCAAGTTTGAGGCCATGTCCTCCTGTCCTGTCGCTGCTTGCCTGGGAGAAGAGACCGCCCCCCACCTGGCACCAGCCTCCTTTCAGGCAGTTGTAGAGAGTGAGAAGGTCTCACCTGAGCCTCCTCCTCTCCAAGCTCAACAGCCGCAGTTCCCTCAGCTGCTCCCCACAGGACTTGCGTTCCAGAGGGTATTTGCACACTGCCCTGCATCACGCAGTTCCCAAGTTTCATCGATCAAAATGAAATATCAATTACAATTCCATCAGGGAAGAACGGAGCTCCACCGCGCTCCTGCTGGAGGCCGTGGTGCCTCCAGGGCCCGCGGGCAGTCCGAGTCCCGCCCGCCCGCGCTCCGTGCCCGCCCGCGGGCTCCTCCCGGGCGCCGCCCGC
>VZRL01000721.1:82476-135480 GCA_013397895.1 Origma solitaria
CTTGGTGGGCGGGAGGGACGGGGAGCGACGGGCCGCGGCCTCGGGGGGAGCGGGCGTCTCCCGCCCCGCGGGGCTCCCTCCGCGCCTGCTCCGCTGCTCGGGCTCTTGTGGCCGCGCGGGCCGGAGTCGGGCCCCGCGCTCTGGTTCGGCATGAGGGGGACGCTGGGGCGCTCGGAGCAGGGCCCCCGCGTTTCTCTGATCCGGTTTGCACATCCTTGTGCGGCGGGGCGCGGTGTCCCACCTTTTCCTGGAGCAGATAAACGCCCCGCCAGGTACGCGTGCTTTGTTTGGAGAGCGCTGTTTGCTCTGCCCTCCTCTGGGCGAGGATGTTTGCTCTTGCTTCAGAGCACAAGTCCGAGCCGGAGCGCGGTTCTGACAGCCCCGCGGGATAGCCAGGGTGACAGCTCGCCTCGGGGACAGGCAGGGACAGCGTGAGAATGGGCTGGGGAGTGAGGGCAGGACGGGGGCACTGCCACGGACCTCGAAGGAAAATGGGTGCATAAAATACTGCTGATTTGAGCGCTCGCCTATTGGCGTGGAGGTAGTTTTTCCTAAAGTGCTTGCAATATTACCCAAAAAGAATATCTAAAAAGTAAATACCAGTACTTCATTAGTTTGTGATTTCACATCAGAGTGTTGTTTTCCATGGTTTTCATTGGGAGAAGGTGGAAGTTTGTGCGAGAAGCTGAGATGTGATTTTGAAACGAGACTTTCCTGAAAACCATCTCTGTTTCCTGCAAGTGGAGTAGGTTAGAGTATGGCTATGATTAAACACTGGGTCTGTCTGGCTGTCGGGACTTCCTGTGCTTTTGAGCAGTCTGGCTGGTAAACACTTCTGAGTTTCTTAACATAGTTTTCTCTAGGTGAGGTGTGGTAAGATTACCAAGTGTTCTTAATAAAACAGATAAATAGTAGTGATAGTTTTTGTATAAGTGGTAGGTAATTAGTTGCCTCCTTCTGTGCATTTTTGAGGACTTTAAAACTGGTTAGGATTGTGTTTATTTTTCAAAAGGGAAAGGGATTTATTGGTGCTGCAGTTAATGACAGAAAAGTTAATCTAGTACTAAGTACTTTCAAGGATCAGATATTCTTTGACCTAGTTTAGATCCCAGTTTTGTTGCTGAACCTGTGCTTTCAAGTTAGGCTTCTTAGGTGAGATGGTTTTCAGCATAGCACTGTGTTTATTTTAAGGGCTGGTTGACTTGAGGGATTATTCATTATTAAATTATTATTGATAATCTTCTAGGGGAAAAAATAAAGCTGTCATTGAATTTATTTGGTTTTGAGCTCTCCCTTCAAAAGTGATTTCTGATGTTTTTTAGGTCTTCTGAATGATTACCTAAACAAAAACCAATGGAAATCACAAATTCATTTTGAAGGCATGTCTTTTTTTTCATCTAAACTACTCAACTCTGAGGGATTATAACTTTATTTTGGTTTAGTTATCTTGTTCACATGATGGCCACTTTATTAACATCACGTGATAGAGTAGGAATGGTTGGTGCAGACAGGCAGTTACCTTTTTTTGGAAGGCTGTCTCCTTGCTTAGATATTTTGATACTTTAATCTTGTATGGGAGATTGGAGTGGAAGCATTAATAGTATGAATGAAACATGACCAGGGTTTTGTAGTAGTATACTGATTTTGAGATAAAGAAACTGAAGGAAATATTCCTTAAAGACTGTATTTTAATGAATTGCAGTTTTAAATGTGAGTGCAGTTAGAAGATGAATTTTCTTGTAATCAAAGTGCTTTACTAAATTTTGAAGGCTCTGCTCACTTTTGGAGAAGCAGAAGTGAAAGTTAGGATTTGGTAATCTTAAATTAAATTTTTACTGACTTTAAAACTTGAGACCTGTTGGTAGGAATACACACCCTTATCCTTATCCTGCCATTTCCTTAGTGTACAGCTCCTGTGTGCAGGCACTCAGGCTGCCTGGGGGAAGGCGTGCTGGTGCATCCTGACACAGTTTACTTTTAGCTGCAGCTGTACAGGGTGTTGTCAGTGCTGAGCATGCTGAAGTGCTGCCTTAAGCTTTTAATGCTGCTATAGCATGGAAAAGTATGCAGTATATGTGCTGTAATATGTATTTTTTGTATTAATGTATATTGGCTGTTAATGTTTTGTATGTGTCCTTTATAATTGTGGACTTCTAAACAAATATTATAAAAGGTACTTGTGAGAGGACTCTGCATGAAGCTCTAGGTCTCTAAGTACTATTATTTCTGGAGATATGAGGTATGGATAGTGTCATTGAATCAACCGCTATATCCCTTTATCTTAAAATTGAATTAGTCTTTAAAAATCACATTTACATTTCTTTGAGGGAAGAAGAATATAAATACAATTATAAGATAAAGACGTGGGTATTTAAAATGAATGGTAAATGAAGAGAAATTTTTTTATTCAGCATTTAAAACCTCCCTTTGTCGAAAGACAGTACAGCGGCATAACTTCAGACCACAACAGGACAGTTTGTCAGGAACTAACTGAAAACTTGTCTGGTGATTCTTTGACTTATTTTCGTGGTTCAGAGCATGTCATGTACTTGCTTATTGCCTGCATTCTAATAATTGCACCCTTTCTGGATGGTTGTCCTTTTATTTGTAGAAGTAACAGCCTCAATGGGGTACTAGTGGCCTTGCCATAATATATGCTGATCTTGCAGAAACGGGGCTGGGGGGCTCCTGCCTGGCCTTTGCTTTCACATCTTCTGTTGCTAGACTTGTTGGAATTGATGATGAAATAGACAAACCATAAAGCATTCTGGAATATCTTGTGGGTTTTGTTGCAGGGGAATGGTTTAGGGAGTAGGTAGCATTTTAATTTTAACCATGCTTCAGTTTAATTGTCTGTGCTCTGTAAGCATGGAAGTAACATGAAAAACATTGAAAAATAAACAAAACCCGGCCTATATTGTGTAGCAAAATTCCTAATTTATTATGGTTGAGAAAAACATTTTTGCTTGACTTACATCCCAGCGAAGTACGTTAAAGCCCTCAGCATGTAAGCCTTATTTAAAATTAGTATATAAAATTAGGAACTTTGTATAGTATCTGAAAATTGTCAGTTAGAGAAACCCTGTGGAAAACATTTCACTGCATGTAAAATACTTATCTGCGTATGAAGTTGTGTGCAGATGAGCAGCCTGATTCCTCTTTGAAGCTGTGTTTCCATTTTGAAAGAGGTGAAATAAATGTCATGGAAGCAGGACGTGGTGTTCCTGAGCAATCTTGTGCATCTCGGAAGTGTAACACTAAAAGTACTGCATGTACAGTAGTTCAGTCTGTGCCACCAGTACAGTTCGAGCCACTTCTTGGTGAGGCCTACAATTCAGAGAGAAATGAAGAAATGTTACTAGAAATAGCCTGCTTTGTCCAAAGGAGAGCATGAGGCTGAAATACACAGTTTAATGGGGCGTGGATGTGAGCTGCAAACACTGAGTGTTATCACAGTGCTTGATAGATAGAATATCTGTAAGATACTGAAGATTACGAGCCTGGGATATTACTTGCCAGGTGAGTCTTGCTTGCTGCCTCTTGTATTTCTACTTTGTTCTGCCAGTAACAGATAATGTTGGTCCTTTTTCTTCCCCTGAAAGATGTGCATTGTGAAGAGTGCATTTGAGAAATGGAGTAAAATTGCATACTTTCTGAAAGAAACTGTCTTGATTTGAATTTATTTTGCTGAATCATCACAAGATTTGGCAATTGTAATCCTCTTCTTGTTTCTTTTTTTTGCTGAGTGTTTTTGTGTTTTAAAGAATATCAACAACCAGATAGTCTCATATCCTTTTCTTCAGCCTTTTGTATACTGAATTAATCTGGCCTTAATTGTTTTGTAGAATAAATAGTCTTTTTTAGGGTTACCATGCTAATTTCTGCAGTTGTGCAAAGAGAACATAAAGTTGCTTCTCACATCATGAGTGCCCTGTTGGGTAATGGGAAAGGAAGATGCATGTGCTATAGTGAAGGTAGTCTCGGTATTGCAATACTTGAATAGGTTTTAAACCATATAGACATATGGAAACTGTGTTAAGCCTCAAAGTGGTGCACACCCCAAATTTTTCGCTAGTTATGTTACATGTAAGAGGTCCCCTCCTGGCCAGGTCAGACTGCACCAGCTTCCTGCCAATTCAGTGTCCTGCAGGGAACTGGAGTGGACCCATCAATACCAGCAACAAGGCAGAACTGCAGATGGGTTGGATATGATTTTAGCTTGCACAGGCACACCCCTGCAGCCCAGTGCTCTGAATGGACAGTGTGACCATATTGTGCTGCTTTGAAACAGGTGTCCCCAGATGCGATGAGGGTTGTAGATGGTATGTAGTTGCAGTTGAGGTGCAGGCTGGGCCTCTACCACCTGGTTGGCAATTACAGAAGAAAGTTTCTGAAGGTTTATCTCCCCTTAATCAGACTGTAACAGCTGTATGGGTAGGTAACTTGTGTTGATGCTGAGAGTTTTCAGGCGGCATCTATAATTATATCATCATATATTCCATATAGTGACTGAAACTACTGAGCTGATATTAAGCTTAGTGCAGAAAAATGTGCAAAGTTTACAGGCATTTTTTCATAAGTGAACTTTTGTAAGTGAAACGTAAGTAAAATTGTGTTTTGTACTCTTCTCTCATATGTGGAAGTACTGAACTATGTGAATTGTGGCACCATGACCATTGTTAAATGTTTGTGTCTGTGAATATAATTAGGATCTCTGAGTTATATGCGGTATATTATCTGTTCATATGAACCAAAACGAGAAGACCTTGCTGAGACATACCAGAGTACAGATTGCAGTATCTTACTTGTTGACCTTCTTTGTCTTGTCATTTACTGTGTTCATCTTGGCTTATTTTATGTTCTCTCTCTTGTAGTGTGACCTTTTTGCTGAAAGGTGTGTTATATGTAAGCCATCTCAAAACCTAGCAGTCCTCATAAAGAGGTGACAGTACAGTCTCCTACAAGATACTCTAGTGCTTTCTGATGTGTAAATACATTTTCCTTTGTGTTTACACTGTTTTTTGTTGTAGATATTTTTATATTATGAAGGCATTAATGAAAAAGAAAAGAAAAAAGAAGCAAAAAACCCACCACCAAACCACCACAAACTTCAGCTCTTTAATAGCACTGTGTTCTTGCCACCGAATTACCCTACGACTAGGCTAAGAATGTAAGGATGAGATAGGTCATGGCAGGGGAATTTATTTAAATGTGAAAGCTCATCTTTATAACTGACAATGAGCAAAACGTAACAAATGTAGGGAGAAGTTTCTACTGGACACNTTTGCTTACTACAGTGCTCTTAATTTGGGGAGGCCACCGGGTGCTCCTGAGGGACAGCAAACGGCTGTGACTAAGGATTGCTGTGAGTGAGGTGTAGCCTGGGCTGGCTGAGGTGTTGTGTTCATTTATGTAGCAGTCCTGAACAGATTTATCTTGTGCTGTTCTGGGATGGTTGTGAGAAAGGAAGTAATAAATGCAGACTGAATTCTTTGCTTATGTTTGATCTCGCCCCTTTTCTCTCTAGAGCAGGTTGATGGCATCTTGAAGTCATTGTGGGAAAAAACTTTTAAGCCCTGAAGAAGGACTAAACACTATGCAGATAAGAGACAAGCAAAGACCAAATTTGTTATTGTAGATGTTGTAATTTCTACTTAGTTACATTAGTAGATCAGAAAAATGTAGCAAGATCTTGCATATTATGTTCTTAATCTGTTGTTTTCTGCCTCTTCTGTCACTTCTGGTATAGTTCCAAAAATGTGGCGGTCTCAGCTCAGTATGAAGCAGGTCAGAAACCAGCAGTTAAGTACAGCAGTGGTCAGTGCTATCTTTATTCAGGCACTGTCAAAAAGGATCTCGCAGATCTAAGGATGTTGTCATATTCTATTACTGAAGGTTGAACAGAGACGTAGGTCAGCTCACGTGTAAGCTGTTTGGTACAAGTAGAGCTAAAGTGGGCTCTTGACAAGTTAAGACCATTTTGAGACAGGGCTGGAAATACGTTCTGCAGCTGTTAGAGGAAGAAACAGAAGACATGATAGACATAACGGGCTAGGAAGAGATATGGACCACCTTGTCCCATGCTCCCTTGGCAAGAGCTAGGGGCAGATTCAAAGTGCAGATTCCCCTATCTGCTTCTGCGGCTTAGAGGGTTGGAACTGTGATTTTGCTTTTTGTTTTCTCTCCCAACTTTCTTTGTCAGCTGTGCTGCGCTGGTGTAACCTTTCTGGTTGCTGGCAGAGAGGAGGAATGTCTGCTTTCTCTTGCTGTGTTGTTTACTTTTACTTTGAGCCGCCTTTGACATTCTTTAGCTGTCAGAAATGTTCTGAAGTATGTGCTCTGCAAAGGTGCAGGTTTGCGAAACTGCCAAGTGTCTGGTCTCTGCTGCAGCTCAAAATGAAATTAGTAAGATATTTTAAGTTTCTTGTTGGAAGTTGCTCACATAAGAGGCTGGAATGACCCTTGTACATCTTTGTAAACAGAAAAGATGAGCCTTTAATTGAGATGCCGTGTTAGTTTAAAGGGATTAAATTATTTTCCAAAGCATGTTTGTTTAAATCCTTGAGTTTAACTTTTAAACACGTCATCTGAAGAATTTTTTTGCATTCTGCATGTACCTAATTATTTCTGCATTAACCTCTTGGTCTGACTCTGGTTGTTCAGAATAAATGAAGAACCTTCATTCATTTGTTAGAAAGGGAGATATAGAACTGTAATTCAGTATTTCACTTGTCCACTATGAAATAGTTATGTCTAATTAACCTTTTACTTTCTTTTCCAAGGTGTTCGGTGTCTGTGTTTTGCTCTTATAATAGTACTTTATTCTTCTGTACCTAAAAAATATCAGGACTTATACAGTGATTTACTTTCATGTACATACAGTTATAAGTAGGGGGTTTTCCTGCCTTAAAAGTTAAATTACTGTCCCTGTCCTTCCTATTCTTTGAAATGTTAAGTGAAGAAGTTGTGTTGGGTGAGGGGCTTTGTATAATAATCAGCAAATCTGATATATCATCCAGATGCATACAGATATAATGCAAGTTAGTATTTCATATCGCTTAATTTTCCTGAATTTGTCCAGTGTTTCAATACTGGTAGATTAATGACTTTAAATACTTTTTTTGTTGTTTAGAAGTAATAAGGGCTTGAAAAAAATTACTGGCTCCTAGACAAGAAATATATTTTCCTGGCTAACAGTAGCTGTGGAAAGTGAAGAGTGAATGTTCCCAGAAATAATTTCATGGCAGCCACCAGACTTCTTGCTGTTCTGTTTTTTCTCTGTGAGAATGTTGGAAATGCATCAAAATACAGTTCTGTCTGACTTTGGCTCTTGGCTACTGTAGGTATGCAACAGTTTAATTTTAGTGCTTCCTGTGAGGCATTGTGCTCTTCTGGGAATTTTGAATGCAATTTATACCCTTTGCTGAAATGAAGGGGAGCTGCATTTTAGGAAAATACAGTATTTCTGTCAGTGTGGGTAGGTTGCCTGACTTCTTTGCTAAGATCTTGTTGAATGAGACATTCATTTGGTGTTTCCGTTCTTTCAGTGGAGATAAGCAGAGTTTTGCTTTTAATTGATCTGTGTTTTCAAAAAATTAGTAAAAGCTTATTTATTTTCAAGATTTCTGCTTTTTTCCACTTCTGCTCACTGCATCTTCTAATTTTCTCTTAAATCCCCCTCATCTGAGATACTTCACTGATAGGCTTTAAGAAACTGTATGATCAACTAGGCTTTTTTTTTTTGTAAGAAAGCAGGCTGAACATTTTACCCTAAAATCCTTGTCATGCAGAAGGCAAAAATGCTCAGCTGTCTTTGAATGTAACTGTTGCCTGTGATTGAATAATCCTGCTCTTCTAGTTAATACGAATGAGAGCTTCTGAACATTTTTATTCTGCTTGGCTTCTCATCTAACTCAATAACTTTATCTTTCAGTACCAAGATAAAGAGGAAGTTGTTTTATGGATGAATACCGTAGGACCCTACCACAATCGCCAAGAAACATACAAATACTTCTCTCTCCCATTCTGTGTGGGATCAAAAAAAAGCATCAGCCATTACCATGAAACCCTAGGGGAAGCACTTCAAGGAGTTGAATTGGAATTTAGTGGTCTTGACATCAAATTTAAAGGTAAGCGATTCAAAGTGCATTTAGTCACTTAAAAAAATAGACAAACCCTTCAAACTTGATCTTTTAATGAGAAGAACTGAAATTTTGTTGTTGGTAGCGACTGAGTCTGTTTTGTATTGTTGTTTGGTGTACCCTGCAAGGTTATGTATTACCACTGGCTTTTGAGTTTACAGTGAAGTTTCCTTCTACATACCCTTGAAGGAATATGCTTGCAGCAGATACGTGCTTCTGAAGTAACTGATACCATTTTACAAAGTTAAACTAAGCTTTCTGCATATGAATGTTTAAATATTTACTGGAATTAGTATTCTGGAATTATCAGTTCTGAAGGCATAATTTTTTCCTGTGATGTTGAATACTTGGCAGACTGGTGCAATTGCAAAGGAATAGCAAGGGGTCAACATCTCCAAGTTCCAACTCAACACAAAGTTGATGATTGTATCCTTCTGGTTACTGTCTGGTTTAAAACAACGTTTACAAATACCTTTATAGTATTGTCTCTAACTCATCATATGCCAGTCAGGATGGAGCAAGATGAAGCTGGTCTGGTTTCTTTTTCCTCTTGTTTCCTGTCCTCACCATCTGGCCATACTGTTCCAGAGAAGGCATTTAACTTTGTTTGCAAATATATTTCTTGGTATTAAGCCTGAGTATTGTATTGCATAATTTCTCTGTGTGTGTCCTTTCAGATACCTGTAGTTAGTAGTTGCAGAGCTTCAAATAATAACGGATTCTTTTTGCTTCTTGAATTTTAACATTTATGTATTTAATTCAATTTGGTTTCCTGTGTATCTTTTTTTTCTAGAACACTGCCCTTCATTGCATCACTAGTGCTTAACTGGATGGAGAACTTAAGCATAGTATCTCTTGTCTGAGCATTTATGGTCAGATGGGATTTAGTTTCTGTAGGCTGTAAAAGTTTTATCCAGAACTGGACATGGCAAAATAGGAGACCTGATGATGTTTTTGCTATCAGTAGGATAAGTGGAATAAAAGATTTTTAGAAGTTTGTCAATACCTTAAATTCTCTATAATTTTTTAATTTCCATAAAGGATAGCATCACCACGTTAAAGGAGCTTGGAGTTGAATCTTTTCTTTTAAGAAAGGAGCGGTACCTGCACAAATACTGGAAAACAGTCCTACTACTGGTTTGTAACACAGTGTGCTGAAAGTTTTTTTCAATGTGAGAGAAGTAGTTTTCTTGTCAAACCTCATAGAGTGTGCTCAGAAACACAAAAGGGAAAGAACAGTGAAGGCAACTGGCAGCAGTTCAATACTGTGGTGAAGATTAATTAAAACTTCTGTTATCAGAATATGATAAATGTTTGTACAGCCAGTTCAATGTGTAACTTTTTTACTTCCTCTAAGTACCTCAGTTTTACAAAGAGATTCTTCTATTCCTCTGACAAATTCTCTCTCTAAGTGCAGCACAAAATTGAAAAGACTGGAAGGTTTGTGAGTTGATGTTTACTGCTATCCTGTAGCCAATGCAGAGTATTTTTAAAAAATTAATTATAATTATTAGCACCTTGGAGCTTGGTATAGATTGATAATCTGTATTGGACCTGCAGTGAATTGAACTCCCAACCAAAGTAGTTGCAAGTCAGATGTTTTCTATAAAGCAGATGGTACCTGGTAATTGGTTGATTTCTAAGTGTGCGTACATGATCTGTGAAGCTGTACTTGTGCACTTGTAGTTTTTTTCCCTTGCAGTCTGTGTCCTCTGGATAAAAGATGACGATAATCTCTTTGCTGTTAACTGTCATCCAGCAGCTTCTGCATCAGGAGGTGTTTTAGTATTTCTAGCAATGGTCCATGAAGTGAAATCTGAATGGGAGTCAACTCTATTTTACTATCCTTAATCTGCTGTTAAAAGTATTAAAGTATTCTTTTTTCCAAATTTCAGAGTAGCAATTATAAATTAATTGTAACAGTAGCTATTAGTGTTTAATATGAAATGATATAAAATTTCGATAATCCACGTCCCCTTGATATACAGGTTTTTTTAAGGAAGAAATAGAGCAGAGGATTGCAATGTGAGATTAATTTTTTAAGAGGCTTAAAAGCTGTCATAAACCCAGTACAATTTATATCCAATTTATTTGTTGGAAAATTTAGGTTTAATAGACCAGTCCTTAAAGTTTATCATTTGTATAAAGAATTAATTTCCAGTTTGGTTGTTGAAATGTGGTGGTAGCTCAGGAGCTCAGGTTTTTTGTGAAATTTTAATGGTAGACCTTGTTCTTCACTGAAATAGTGTTAGCTTTTTTTTTTTTTTTTCTTTCTAATAATTGCAGCTAGATTATATCAGTGAAATTGAAGTAATTTTTCTGGTAATGGATAACTGATGCAGTGTGATTGATACATGCTTTAACTCTACACCAGTGGTCCAGAAGTTGCTGCAGTTGAATTGAAACAGGGATGTTGGTGGTTTTGAGGGTGGTTTGGTTGTTTTGTTTTTGTTTTCCTTTTCCTTTTTGTTAACAGATAGAGGCTTGTTTTGGTACCAATAAATTCATGTATTCTTAAGTAAAAGATACAGCTTCAAGGAGTGTTGAGTATCTAAAATCTGCAGCTGAAATAATTAAGATAATAAGTAATAAACTTGCACAGATTTTCTTCATGAATATGTGAATCATATCTAAGTTCTGAGCTAACAGGCATCTGTGCTTTTCTTTATGCATTATGTGCATTATGGCAAGATTAACAGTTGCAGGCATTTCTTTCTCTTTAAAGGAGTACTGTATGAATTTACAAAATTAAATTAGATTAGAACTTTATACTTTTAGGTTTTTATCCTCCAAAGTGAGTAAGGGGGAAATAGAATTGTTCTAATAAATTAGCTTCTACAATAAAAAGCAATTCCCTTCTCAACATTGTTTAACTGGACAGCAGTAGCAGGTAAGCATGAAGCTGTCTGTTGTTCGTCATATCCAAATCATTACTTAGGCTGCAGCTGTTACTAACTGAAATACTAAACTGTGTAAGTAAAACTGGCAGTTGAATCAGTAAACATTGCTCGTGTTTTTTGAACTAGAATAAAAAATTATTATTCTGCAGAAGTGTGCTCTTCTGAGAGTGAAGGTTTCCTCTTGAATTCTCATAGTGGTGACTGGAGGGGGAAATCTACAGTGTGCTTGAGACTCCATGAAGTAGTGTTTCTTGTATGTAAGTGTGCCATATGAAAGGATACATGCAATCATACAAGATAGCTGGATTTTCCTTCTGTTACAGTATGAACAATGTGGTTCTTGTCTCACAGGTCACAAACCTGTATAAATATCTGTGTGAAGAAAGTAATGAATTATTAACATACACTTATATTGTAATATAACTTTTAAGTTTTCAGTTGGCTTAATTATCTTGTCAAGCTAAATCTAGGATAATAATGCTTTTTAATTAATATGTCAAGTTCTTTACTCAAGTTTTTGAGTGGCATCCTCTGTTACACTTGAGACCTAGTAAATTATTAGATGTATTGAACATTGGTATCATAGTGACTTCAGTTCGAAAATTTATCTTTGATATTACCATACAATGCCATTAGAGAAGATGAATTTAAAGAAGGAAAGGATGTTTTAACAAAATTTAATTTTGCACTTCTTCAGAAGTGTTACTAAATGACCATATTTCTAATGGAGAATTCTGTGCCCAAACTTCCTTTTGTGACACCACTAGAATATATGGCAGCCATTCAGGATGACATTCAGTGTTATCAGATATAATGAAGTTTTATATGGGTGACATGTTTGAATAAGACCCCATTGATCTGACTGCTCATAGGAAATTTGAAATCTGGCTAAGCGCACTTGCTTTTGTAATGAGTCAGGCTACTGATGTTACTGAAGCTTTATTAGATAGCAGATATAACCTCATTGACATCCTTGATGCAGGCACAACACAAAACCTGCCTTTTACTTCACACTTCTTGGATACACACCCAGCCGTAACTTGGACAAGAATTCTCTAAGATGTGCAAAACCTTAGTTCTGGTAAAGCTGTAATGAAGTAGACATCATGTTCCCCAGTCACTGAATGCTATTCTAAGCTTCTTTCATATAATCCTCTAACACAGTGGATTTAAGCTTGACCACCTAGTCCTGTCCTGTAACTAAACAACAGCTTCAGCTGTCAGTGGCTGGAGAAAGGAGCACTTGTCTTCATTCACTTGTTTTAGGGGGAGGTGAGAGGAACTGTACTGTGCAGTATGGCTGAGTGTGACATCGTATTCCATATCTGCTGTCATACCTGTGTTTTGCAAGAATTGAATGAGATTATTTAATGATTCTACTGGGGTTTTGTGTATGTGCCCTGGAGCAACTTGTAACATAGTTAATCCAGATTTGATTGTACTATTTCTGTGACGTCTTCTGGTATTCTGAATGCTGGGAATAAGATCTATAAAAATGGATGAAGACAGGTTTTCTTGTGGTACACTGTTATCTGCGGCCTGGTGTCGGTGCAGTCGTTTCACTTCAAATAATACGTCAAAGCCTTTTTTTCCTAACAGGAGCAAGCCCCACTGTTTATATCCTAAAGCATTATATGCAGAATGGCTATCCTAAAGCATTATATGCAGAATGGCTCATTGCAGTTAATAAAACAAACAAACAAATGGCAAATTCCAGCAATCTGAAAGCCCATGGAGTAATTTGGAGTAGGTTACAGTCTACTACCAAATTTGTCTTGTTACTAGCTACAAACAAAGGCTTCTGTATTCAGACTATAAAATGGGAAAGATCTCTAGAAAGAGGACTTGTAATTAGTGTGATTTTTATTTCAGTGGTAGCTCTTGCTCCTTTCCCTGTGGTATCCTTTGGCTATGCTGGTACTGCTGAGAACCAGAGTCACCTAAAGCCAGCCTGGCCCCTGTAACACTTCTCCAAAACAAGCTTCTTGCTTTGGTGCTGGGAAATGCTTTATTTAAAAGCCTCTCTGGGTTTCTCTTTTACCTGTATTTTAATTAATGGCATATTTTCATTTGACCTGTGTGTTGAACAATCCTTTGAGTCAAAAAATGTGGTATTAGAAAGGTGTTATCTTTTATTTGAATATAGTATGACAGTGAAGTGCCAGATATTTTGGAAAGAATCCCTACTTAGCAACAAATCCAAAAAATAATGATTCTGGGGTTTTTGGGTTGGCTTTTCTTTTTTTCCTTTTAATTAATGTCAAGACAACTTGAAAATCTGTTAAAATGAAAAAGTGCCAAGCACAGAGGCATTTGGGGGTGGGGGGAAACATAGTCCAAGAAGTATAGGATCCAGCTCAGTAGAAGTGGAAATTTGAATTTTTAAGTGTTTCAGCTGTGGTGCTAACTTTAATGGCTTCCCTCTCTTGAATGTACCAGTACAGGCCCTGAAAATGTTGTCCATGCTCTGAAAGTCTTCTTGGTACATTTGTTGACTTGAATGGTTTTGTTACTCTCTTTTTTTTTCTCCAGAAAAAAAATCTTTGTTCAGCAGATATACTTGGCATATTTTGATTCTTGTTGTTATCAGAGAAATTATGTTTTGTGTTAGAAATATTCTGCTTGCCTCTGCTTCTTCTGTGCAGGTGATTTGATTTTCCTTTTAAGCTTTATATTGCAATTAGTGTATAGAAGAAAGTAAGCTGAACTTTGATACAGATTAGAGCTGTACTTAGGGCATAAATTAATTTTATCTACTAAAATCACCCCAATTCCAGTGATGACAAAAAGAGGAGAGGAGAAGCTGGAATTCTTTATTTTCACTGTGTTTTACTTTTTGTAGTGTGAAAATAATTACTAAGATGCAGATGAGGGAGATTGTCTCTGAATCTCTTGCTGTGTGAACCTTGTAAATATGAACCCTTTCATCTTTCTTCACTTGAAAAGGAAACATTAGGGAAGGAAACTGGGATGCAAAAGAATGGCTGCTAACTGTATTACTTAGGAATTGTAGGTGGGGAATAATACGTTTCTGGCTCAAAGAGGTGGATTTATTTTATTTCCAAATGCAGCCTCTTGTGCATTTTTGGCATTATTCCTATTCATGTCTTCTCTCCTTTTTTTCCCCATCTTTACTCTGATTGCTTTGTTTCTTCCTTAGTGGTAGTTTCTTCAAAATTGTTTCTTCCTTAGTGGTAGTTTCTTCAAAATTGCTGAGTATTTTAAAAAGTTTTAGGTTTTCTTATGAACACTATTCCTAGTCAGTGTGGTTGATTATACTAAAATAGAGAGATAATGTTGCCAACAGTTTTAGGTATTTGTTAATAATTTTGTACCTCTTGCTAATGAGGTCTCATTATCTGTTCAGGTGAATCTGCCATCAGCTTTTGTACCTTAATTTAGTGTGGGTGAAGTAGCAAAAGGATACTGTGAAACCTTTCCTTATCCACTATGTGGGAAGCTTCTGCATGGGGAAGTGCAGATTTCTGAAAATAATCCTGTATTTGCTTTAATGGTTCCTTTTTAAATGTCGTTTTTTGTTACCTACTTGAGGATAGCCAAGAGGGCTTGGAGACTTCAGCAATGTCCATTCCTCCATTTGCTTTGTTTGCCTTTGCTTTGAGCCAGCTCATGAATAAATCTTTAATTGTGCTTTAATTTTTTGCAGATGATGTAATGCAGACTACTTACTGTGAAGTTGACTTGGACAAGGGAAGAAGAGATGCATTTGTGTATGCTATCAAAAATCACTATTGGTACCAGATGTATATTGATGACTTGCCAATATGGGGTGAGTGATATTATGCATTAATAACTGGATTACACCTACTCAAGTCCTGTACTAATGGATTTCATGGAGTCATTTAATGACTAAGCTTTGTTAAAACAATTTCACAAGTATATGAAACCAACATTCAAGTCAAATTCACAAGAATATGAAACGAAGTCATAGAGGACACAGTCGTAAGCTGCACCAGGGGAGGGTTAGGTTTAACATTAGGAGGAATTTCTTCACAGAAATGGTAATTAGACAGTTGGAATGGGCTGCCCAAGGAGGTGGTGGAGTCACCATCTCTGGAGGTGTTTAAGGAAAACCTGGATGTGGCACTCAGTGCCATGGTCTAGTTGACAGGGGGGTATTAGATTATAGGTTGGATTTAATGATCTCAAAGGTCTTTTCCAACCTAATCAATTCAGTGTGAAATAAGTTGAAGGATTATCACATTGAAAGAACAATAGGATGGCTCTACTAGTGAATTTCAAAAATAGTGAAAAGCTGTTTGTTTCTCAAGCACTGATTTAATAACAGTAAGTTCTTAAGTTTAAATTTGTTCAAATGTTCAAGTGAGTGGTAATTAGATAGGTTACACATAAGGTCCATGTTATTGTGATCATGAATAACAAGTTTCATAAAATTCTTTCAGAATTTAAACTTTATTTTGCTATTTTATTACTAATTCAAAAGCTGTTTGGTTTACTTTTATGGTAATTTAGTGTCTGTTAACAGTGTTGCTTGTGTACTCTGCTTATATGGGGTTTTATTTTACTTGTTTCTTTACAGTTCTCAAAATTTCTCTTGCTGGGTATTACTAATCTGGGCTCAGAAGTGCTTGTGTCTTGAATAAAAATGTGTGTATCTTCATTGCCATTGTCTCCTAAGATCTCTGTGTTTTGTTGCTCCCTGATAACCTGTGATCATATACCTAGTAAAGAGTGCTCTGCAGATTGCACTTTGCACTTTGCACTTTCACTTTGATAGCAATCAACCAAACTCCCCAAGGCCTAATCTCCCTGTTGTAGATATAAACTGAAAGGAAATGAAAACCAGCCATAGCATGTTTTGGTAAGGTAAGGTCTTTGTTGCCTGTGTTTCATGAGAGAAACCTGCCCAAACTAAACAAAATCCCACAACACCTACGAAAATGCAGTATAAGTCATGTGAGAAAAGTTCTTTGATAGCTGATATGAATAATGCTACCCATCGTTCATTCATTTTGACAGAAGGTGCTTTTTTTTAGCTCTTTCTTATAATTTTAATTGGTTTTGGAAAATATCTGTCTGATGAACATGGCAAAAATATTAGCACTTAATATATTTATTATTTATCTGGTAGCCAGGAAGGTCTATTCTTTTTGGTTTTGTTTTAATGTGTCTGTGTAAGAGATACCATTATAATGCCTGTAGAGAAGTACTTACATATTAATTTTGTTCTTTTCAGCTGCTTTGCTTATTGTGTGTAATGGCTCTATGTAGCAGGGCTTGGAGTAGACCTGAATTACTCTGTATGGCCTTTTCTGTACTACTTGTGCAATTGGTGGTAGGCTTTTTAAAAGCATGCATGAGTGACAGTTGTTGATAACAATATTTTTTATGTCTTTGGCCTTTCAGCAAAAGACCAATGAATGATTTTTCTAGGCTAGTGGCTGGTGTGTAGGCTTTGAATTGCCCAAGGATGATGGATGCTAAGCTGACTTTTTTGGAATCCTGTGTGGCTAACAAGTCTTGGAGGCTTTCTTTTTTAGGATTGATTTTTCTGGTCATGTTTCATCATCTAAAATGCCGAAGAACAGACGTGTATACCAAATCTTCTATACACTGACAAATTTTATGCTCTCAGCTAAAAAAATCTGTTTCCCTGTGATTCCAGTGTTTTTAATGTTTCCCAATACTAGGCTTTTTATGCCCAAGAAGTCAGCTAACAAACATATACAACCTAGGTATCATCTTTCTAAGATAATAAGAAGCAAGTTTTAATAGTTTGGAACCACGATCTCAAGCTGTGCTACGTAATAGGTGACTGCAGCATCATAAGTACTGGTAATATTATGCAAGAATATAATCTGACATCAGGTGTGAAAGCAAGCAGTGCTGACAATTTTGTTCTGTGCCTCTTGAGGGTTAGGTAAAACTAGCAGGACTGCAGATCGGTCAATATTAACCTGACCTTTTATTCAAAAAAATTAATCGGTTCTTGTAGGGGGCTGGGAAAGGATTGGATGCGCCTGAACCAATCAGAAGTGTTTATCTGCAAGCCTGAACGAGTCTTTTGGACTTTTGTGTTCCCAGTACACTGGAGAAAACTCTGAATATAGCTCATCTACAACAGTTTTGGTTTTCCTGGGTCTCTTTTCAACAACAGAAATGTTTCAGGCTCTGAGTACTGCTTGAAACTTAAAGCACTGAGACTTGCTGTTCACTAAATAGTTTTTATTTTAAGTATTTCACCAGCTTGCTGGTGTCTTTGAGTGTGTTGCATAGACTTTGTCTAGTACCACATAATGTGGGCAGGGAGAGAGACCTGCTTGTTTGTCATTGCATAGCTGTAACTATTTCTAAATAGTTAATAAATTTCATTAATTATAATGAAGAAAACCATTCGGACTGTTTAAGATATGTGGGTGTAAGAACTTATGTATTTATGATGGCATCTCTGAAATACTCTGAATACTGAGAAGGGTTTTTTTGTTTTTATGAAAATAGTGTCCAGAAGTGGTTACCCTCAGCTTGCATTAAAAATAGCTTGTGCTTAAATTTATTTTTTTTTTACAATGTGAAGGGTATCATGTTGATCCACTTCATCTGGATTATCTATCTTGAGAACCTTACTAGCCAGCATATATTGTATTTACTGTATCACCCAATATCCTATTTTTCTCATTGTTGATTCGCATCTTGTAGCAGGATTAAACCAAAATTTTGTTTCCTGAATGTAGGTGGCTAGAGTCCTTTTTTAGTGCCATCGTAAGAAAGTAAGTTATCTCTGAAGAGTTTAAAAGAAAAGAATTCAGATGGTGGTAACGTTTGCTGAGAATTCTAGGCAAGTTTTCTTTAATTCTGTTCTTAAAGCAGACCATTCACTTCTCTGGGCACATCCATGTGGATTTATGGCACTCCTCCTGTCTCCTGGCAGACTTACTTAAGTTCATCCTTTATGTTCTTTATGGTTTTCCACCTTGCTAAGGCTTATTGATATCGGACATATGCACAAACATTAATTCTTGAAATTCACCATAGAAGTCCTCAAAATACCCTCAAAATACCTCAAAATAAAGAGTACTCTATTTTCGGTAAAGATTAGGTGTAAATTAACCTTTCTTAACTGCTGGTAACTGAAGGTAATGACATCAAACTGTTCTTTGAGGGCTCTGGAAGGTTGACACTATTTTCTAACCTGAAAAAGGCAACCAGATCTTTTAAAGTGCATTCAGAGAAAATTATTCCATTTTATGTTTTTTTCTGAATTGCTGTCCCACAGTGGAGAGAGCGACTAGGCTTGATTGTTCCAGAACATTCCCTAAGTATGTGAAGTGCTGTGTTAGTTCATTCCTTCAATGAGTGATTGATCAGAATGCCCTTTAAGTAGTTTAGAGGTCTGTATTGTCGTGGTTCTGGATACTTCCATGGGAACAGATGGCAAGCCAGGTGCCAGGCTGTATGGTGGAGGCATGAACTGGCACATGTTTCATGTGGATGGCATCTAGAAGGGAATCCTGACAGATGAGCATGAATAAAAAACAGGACAGAAAAATACCACCTTGAAAATTAAAAAGCACAGGTGATGTGCAAAGGCCCTTCCTTCTTATACCTGGTGCTCTGTGATAGCCTATTCCATATCCTTCACCTACTTGTTCTCCCGTTCCCACCACCCTTGTATATCTTGAGTGGTGCTTTTATTGTGACGTTCCTTTTATATCTTGTATGTGATCTTTGATCTTGACATCAAAGGTGACACTTGTAGCTTGTGAACTTGTTGGCTGTTAGACTTTTTGTGTTTTCCCCCAGCATACAGAGTCTCTGGAATTCTTCTGTAGTAGATGAGACATTTTGCGCTAACTTACTGAAAATTAAGAACTTAGTCATAAGATGGTGTGGATGCTTTGAGTTGGAAGGGAGCATAAGGATCATCTTGTTCCAGCCCCACTGCCCTGGGCAGGGACACCTACTGCTAGATCAAGTTGCACACAGCTCCATCCAACCTGGCCTTGAACACTTTCAGGGATGGGACATCCACAGCTTCTCTGGGTAACCTGTTGCAGTGTCTCAACATCCTCACAGTATAGAATTTCTTCCTAATATAAAACCACATTTTTGGCAAGCATTGTAAACTTGTGTGCAAATGAGAGCAAAAAGCATGTGTTGGGAAGTCAACTAATGAGGATTACAGAGCGAAAGTAAAATTTTTAAGAGGAAGAAAAATGAGTGAACAGATAGATGGAAGATGGGAAATTATAAAGGTCTTGGCTAGGTTCTGTTAGGGAAAAATAATCTGTATTTAGCTAGTTGTTTATCTGGTAAGAATTGCAAATAAATGTAGAGGCACTATTGTTGGGCCTTCTGCAGCGTTTGTAGCTGCATGCTTTTTCTTTTAATGCTGTTACAAAATGCTTCTTGCAGAGACCTGTGGATTGAAAGTGGAGTCCAGGTATTAGAGTTAAAAAGAAGAGCAGATGGTCTTCTGTGTTCTCTTTATTTATGTTACTCTTTTAGCTGGCAAAACTTGGAATGCATGTTTTTAAAAAATAAATGCAGAATATCTGAAAAGAATACCTGTAATAGACGTTTACACTTGTTTCCTATGCAGGGATTGTTGGAGAAGCAGATGAAAATGGAGAAGATTACTACCTTTGGACTTACAAAAAACTTGAAATTGGTTTCAATGGAAATAGAATTGTAGATGTCAATCTGACCAGTGAAGGAAAGGTGAAATTGGTACCAAACACAAAAATCCAGATGTCATATTCAGTAAGTAATTTGGTGGTGCACCTGTAATAAGAAATTCTATGTGGTGAAATAGCTCAAAAATAGGTACTTGTATACCACACTATGTACTGATATGTTGGGCGGTATTAGAAGGAAGATGCATCTTCACTCTTTCAAATATTTTGTTTCATAGCTGAAAAACCTTGATAGATTTATTAATAATAAATAAAAATAACAGCATTGTGAAGTCCCTTTCCTCTGAATTTTAAGTTGAACAGCAGTGAGTAGCAGCCAGTAATGAAAATAACATTAGATAATCCTTTAAAATACTTTTTAGTGTACAAAGCTCGGGACTTCTCTATCCAATCCTGTTGGCACCATCGGGCAATTGCTGGGCTGGCCTCTGTGTGGTGTTTTATTCACAGATTGTCTCTGGTGGATTTGTTCTAAGCTGTGTTTCACAGTGGCAGATGCTCTGATGAGAAATGTATCTGCTTAAAACAATTTTGAAAGCTATTAATGTTTTGAACTACTAATCATCAACAGGGTTGTAATTTGAACTGGGGAACATTAATATCAAACCTCAAAGTAGCCCTGGAGTCTTGGGGTTTTTAGTATGTCTCAGGTCTGTGGTGAGTGATTGGCGTGTTCAGTCTACATTTATATGCTTTCTTCTACACTCAATAAGAGAACAGCTTTTGAAAAGGATACTTTCTTCTCATGTATTTTAAAACAGGTATGTACAAGAGGGCTGCGTTTGTTTCAGTATCGCTAAAAATCCTGATATTTCTAAATTTTGGCATGCTTTTGAAAAAGATTTTTGGGTAGGCTTGCATTTAGTTTCTAAAATAGCTTTAATTTTAGTTTTTAAATGCAATCTTGCAAAAATCATCAAAAATACTTTGTGCTACCATATTAACAGCATATAGTTCATTAATACAATTACATTTTCCAAATCCAAAGCAGTCCTCTGTGCAGCTGGTGGAGAACTGACAGCCGTGATATGCTCTTAGCCTGTGATCGTATGTTCATAAACACATACTTTTCCAGCTGTTTTGGAGTTATTTATTGGCAATTCAAGTGTCTAGATTTATATATATTAGGTTTGTTGTATTTGACAGCTACAAGTTTTTATCTTGGTTAGCCTCACAGAGACAGGGAGAGCTGAGGCAGTGGAAGACTGATTCTCCCTTGTTCTTAAACAGAAGCATGGACAAGTTAGATCCATGAGGCGAGGTGGCTGATGTTCATTCTATGTCTGGCCTGTAGATGCCAGTCTTTAATTACATCGTTCCACTGGTTTTGCCAAAACCTATTCATATTGAAGAAGACTTCAAGAATTGATGATTTTTAATATGTATTCTGGGTTTCTGCATGTGAGTATAGGTAAACATACTGTAAGGAGCTCTTCACATACAAACTTTTCTCTCTCTAGGTGAAATGGAAGAAATCAGATGTGAAGTTTGAAGACCGATTTGACAAGTATCTTGACCCATCTTTCTTTCAGCACAGAGTATGTATTGTTCTAAGACAGCCTTACCGAATATCCCTTTGAAATGTTTGCTTTAATTTAGATGTTATGCAATTTTTGGATTACGTCTCTGAATTTTCGGATGGTCCAGGTGTTCTGGGACAATAAAACAGGGAGGTCTAGGACTGTTTTTTATAGTGTTGCTGCTAAAATGAAATGGCCCCAGTTTTTCAGAGTGCTTCAGTAAATATGCAGGCAAGATTCAAGCTTGCAGAAAATACAAAGCAGTTCAAGAAAATCCATTCAGGTGATCAGAAGCAATGAAGCTTCAGGGACACGACTGCAACTGTGTAAGCTGAATATGTGTGGTTGGCCATAGGTACACTTCTTTCTGAAGTAAATGCAAAGCTAAAAGCATTAGCGTAAACCAGTTGGTGTTATCAGTTGTATTTAAATCTGTGATTGTAATCTCCTTAAGGGTAGTGTGCTGAGCTGTGCTCCTTTCTGAAAGTAGAGATTTTGCATTCTGTTTGGAGCTCAATGAAAACCAGAAGAATATGCTTTTGAAAGGAAAAATAATGCTGCTGCACATTTTGGTCCTGTGCAAAGCAATAGTTTCTTTGGCCTTTTGACTGTGGGTGCCTCTATTGCTACTTAAACCTGTTCTCTAGGAAGACAGCAGTACCTTGTGCTGCCTTTTGTTTATCGAGGGAGCCTGCACAGCCAGCCATTCAAACTTTGCTGCTGCTTAAGTAAGTTGTGATAACTTTGTCATGAGCAAGGCTGGCTCTTAAAAAGGTTTAGGTATGGTGTTTCAGAGGCTAGTTTTAGTGCCACTTTCTAAAAAATGGTAGTGTTAGTTCGTGGTGACGGGTGGCCCTTGTAGGCAGCAATTTATCCTTCTTGGAGCAATTTGAAACACATTTACAGTTCTAAACCTTATGAGTGTGTTTTCTTTTTGTAGATTCACTGGTTTTCAATTTTCAATTCTTTTATGATGGTGATCTTTCTGGTTGGCCTAGTGTCTATGATATTAATGAGAACTTTGCGAAAAGATTATGCAAGATATAGCAAGGAGGAAGAAATGGATGATATGGTAAGTTCTGCATTCATGCTTTAAAAACTTTTTTTTAAGGCCTATTGTTTTCTTGTGCATTCATTGTGTTAGCAGCTCTGAATGGCTTTCTTCAATTGGACAGAAAATTGCCTTTTGTGTGTCTTGAAAGTGTTACTGGTTTTCTTTATAACATGCTTTTAGGTTGCTACCCAAAATCTCTCTGTAGTCACTGTGTTAATGTTCATATCCGACTTTAGGATATACTAGGTCCATTTTGACTTTGTAGTAGAAGCCTGGTGTACTCCTAAGCACTTCAGAGGATTTAGGGACAGGGAGGGATTCTGATGGATGTTATTGTGTGGTACATTCAGGTGGTAATTTATTGTTGGCTTCCATAAGCATCTGAAAAGTGGACTTGAAGTTGCTTTATTAAATCAGACCTTTTGTTTATATCTAGCTTGTGTGTTTGTCTTTAATTGTCACGACTAGACTTAAAATTTGTTGTTGTTGTTCCCAGGACAGAGATCTAGGTGATGAGTATGGGTGGAAGCAGGTCCATGGAGATGTGTTTAGACCATCCAGTCATCCTCTAATATTTTCATCGCTTATTGGTTCTGGCTGTCAAATTTTTGCTGTGTCTCTTATAGTCATTGTTGTTGCAATGATAGAAGATTTATACACAGAGTAAGTATAATTGTGTCATGTCTTCCATATATGTTTAAGTGAACAAAATAATTTTAAAAATTGATGTTCTAACTGGCCTGAAAAAAGTGTTCGAGAGTCTTTAGTCATGACCTGTAGATCAGATGTAGTATTAAGAAGTGCTCTTTTAATTTGTAATGAAACTTTGTCCTACTGTTATTACATGAGTCAGTCTCCTTTGATTTTCTCTTTTAGTGCTTACTTTTTGAATTATTTTTTCTGAAACTAGTTGTTGTTCTGCAGAATCACGAGTAGATAATGTGGGAAATATATGTTAAAAGGTACACATTTCTCTCCTGGTTTCATCCAGAGTGACAAGGTGTTACTGTATTTCTGACCCTATTTCCCCACCATGTCCTGTAAAGACTGAAGCAGGAGTGTGCTCTCTTGTGAATAGTCCTATTTTCTGCTGACAAGTCAGTATTTAGTCAGTTTTATCCCCAAGTCTGCTTGGGAATGAAGATGTAATTCCTTAAGTTCTTTTGAACACATAGTGCTCAGCCTGTGTTGGTGTAAAACCCCCAGCAACAGGATGGGCTGTGGTACTGACGGGGAGAATGAATTTAAAACAAAGAAATAATACTCAAGTTTAAATTTAACACACTACTTATAGTTCAGCTGTTTTCTTCCTTTACCTCTTAATCTGATTGAGATTTTTGGGTTACTGGATGGACTTCATCTGTTTCTGCAGTGATTGTATTTTGGATATTGGAGGGAATTATTGGCTTGTTTTTTGGGTTTTTTACAGGTGCTTTGTTTCAAGCAATGACTACTTTGTCACCTGTGAATATCACCTGTAACTTGATTTTAACAAGTTGTAATACTTCTAATGTGCCACTAGAGAGAACTCTTGCTTTTGAATTTAGCGGCCTTTTAATGGTGTGTTTAAAAAGCCACTCTGTAGTACCAGAATCTTGGCATATTTTCATTTTTCGTAGGGTGATATTTCCTTCCTTGTACCCCATGGTTATATTTGTAGACACGTGTACATACACACTTTTAATTGTGGAGTGTGTCAGCCCTTCAGAGGAAAAAATGAAACCATTTCAGAATGTATGTGCCCTGTAGGGAAGCTGTAAGTTAATAATGACAATTGTAAAATGTGTCAGAACAGTATTTTGTGAAAAGATACAGGCGCTTAGTCTTTTATTGCAATAGGCCTTTCTATCACTTTCAGAGTAAATTTAATTCTGAGTATGTAGATGAGCAATTGGCCAAATCTGGTGCAGACAATTCTTATGTTTAGGAAAATAGCAACAAGTCTGCTGTTTTTACTGGCAGCCTGGATTTGTACAGTGGCAGTGCCATTTTAGACTGTGCCTACTCTTGGAAGTTTTGCATTTGTTTCTAAATTGTCTTAAGTTACGAGAAGTTTTTAAGAAACAAATCCTTTAGTGTGACCAGCAGGTATATTTGCTTCGGTCATGCAGTCAGGGAAGCCTACGTGCTAAAGGTTGCTTCTTTGAGTACAGCAGGCATCCAGGAATGGTTCCTCAAAAAATAAAATGGCAGTAACTAGAATCTCTCAGAGCAACTAATTTGAAGAAAGTACAGTAAGTTGGCTGAAAACCTACTGCTATTTGCTGTCGAAGAATAGCAGAGGGATCTGTGGAAACAACTTTATTAATGAATAACATTTATATCTTCCTATTCTTAGACATGATTTTTAAAAATGTATTTGGAAATAGCTTCTTTGATTTAAAATTATTAGCTTTGCCTGTAAAATTTCAGAAAAATTATGCCAAAATTAGTAGTCCAACATTTAATGGGGTGACATTTAAAAATTACTAGGCTCTTTTGATTGCACTACTCGATGCTGACTTCATTATAGTATTTATAGTTTCTAAATCTAATTTTCTGCAAGATGAACACTTTCAATCTTAGAAGTTTATTTCTGAGGGATGGCAGAAACATTCACAATCTTAATATATTTTTTGTTAATACTGGCCTTTTGACGTTTTATCTGTAGTTGAATCTTATACTTAATGTATGTCAGGTAAATGCTTATTTATGCACAAAGTATGCACATCCAAATATCAGAGTATATTTATCAGAGGTGAGATTCTGTACTCCACTGAAAATAAATGCATGTTAGAAAAGAATGTAGTATGTCAAAGATCTTTTTCCCACATGGAATTAGACTTGGCCAAAAGCTTTGTGTACAAGCAGTTCCCATTCTTATGCAGATTTTACGGCTTAAGCACCTTTAAACTTTCGTATTGCATAAAAATATTAAATAACTGCTTCTGCTAAAAATACAGTAATTTTTTTGCTCTTATCCTGTTTGGTATTGTATTTCATTCACCAAAATCATCCCTTCTTGTAGGAGAGGATCAATGCTTAGTACAGCTATATTTGTTTATGCTGCAACATCGCCAGTGAATGGATATTTTGGAGGAAGCCTTTATGCTAGACAAGGAGGTAAATTGTTTTCATGTTTCAGCATTTTTATTGCATTGTTAAATAGAGAAGTTAATTGTTTTCTGATTTGTACCAATTTAGAAGTGTCCTCATGAAGTTAGGTCATTCAGATGGAGTCCATTAAATTCTTAATAAGCAGAAAATATTTTGAGCGTATTTAACTTTCATATTATTTGCTCAGTCAGTATTGGTTGCACTTTCTAAAAAGGTGACTGAAGGCTTAGGTTGATTTAAAAGAGCTAAAGAACTGTTAACAGCTGTAACTTCTGAATTGCTTGTTATACTCTTGTATATAATTTTTTGGCTCATGACATCTACAGAGTATAATAGCATCTCCCTTTTGTGTAATATGTTGTTAAACAGCTCATGTCATCTCCAAATGACTCTTACGTGGTCCTCTTCTGTATGTACTGGGGGTTGTGTTAGGCTAACACAAAAAGGATGAGTATAGATTATTTACTAGACCATTAATTGTGGATGGGGAAAACTGTTTATGTCATCTTTTAAAGAAGGTTGTTCTACTTCCCAGTATATGCTCTACTTTATACTTAGCAAATCAAAATGAGCATCTGTAGAAAGCAGAAGCCAAATAAAATTGACAGAAGATTTGAACAGGCTGTCTTCAAATGTTCCCCACTATGCCTCTGAGTTATGACCAGTTAGATTCTTGCAGTCCACCAGCTTCATCCATTCCCTATGCTGCAGTAAAAGAATAATCAATATCTATTATCTTCTAGAGTGCATATACCTGTTAGTATTCAGTCTCAACTGCATTTGGAGTTTGGAGGTTAGAAGTTTCTTTCCATGTGGCTTGTTTATAAGCCTAGCAATTTGTACGAAAACACATCTAGGTAGAGAAGGGCTGCAGTGCTGAAATGTACTGTGCTCTATAGTTGAGCCAGATTTGCTTTTTTTTTTTTTTTTAACGGATCAGTCGTGTATCAAACTGTGAAATGCATATTTTATTGGCTCATGGTGAAAGTACATATCATTGTCTTGAAAAAATACACCTTTTTTTAATTGTTTTTACTTACTGCCTATTAATATAACGGTGTATAGACAGTATTTAAGAGCATAAAAAGCACAGGGAATACAGATTGGGAAAATTTTTAAGGTATTACCGAAGAGGGTTTCTTTGAGCTCCTCAGGGAGCTCTAAACTTAGTAATAACTGCTGAAAAGTGTTGCTGTTCCCTTGATGCTTAGAGTTTACAAATCACTTTCTTTCTACCTTTTCTGCTGTTGAAGATGTCAAGAGTCCCATTTTCATGCATGTTATATGCTGTGGCATTTTGCTTTATACCCAGGGGTAGCCAGTTCCTTACTGCATCCTGCATGTGTGTAATCAGCTTGGCTGGGTCAAGCCAACCTGGAGCAGGAGCTGCCTGGAAGCAGCTGTAGGGCTGACCTGTCCTGGGAGCAGTGCTGAGCTCTCCTGTGCTCTCAGGCTGTGAGCAGGCATTGCACGGGGCCAGCTCTGCTATCTCTGTCTCTTCTCATCTGCAGCTACATACACCCTTAGGTTTCACACCCTGGATGCTTTGGCCAGCTTAGGCAATGTATGCTGTTCTTCAGCTGAAATGTTGCCATGCTGTATCCCTTTTCTTGTCTTTTCACCTGGCCTACTAAATTGATTAATGTGCCGCATCTTGTGAGTTACCACGAGTCAGATGAAACGGTTAGTTTGCTCTTAGCTCTTGTGTCGATGTAGTATGTTGTTACTTATTTCTTTGGCCTTTTTGTGGGAGAAATAGTCAAACATATAAGTTCTGGTGTGCTTACAAATTAATATTAAAAAAAAAGCTGTATCTCACCAGTCCCATTGGAATGTCCCTTCTTACAGGAAGGCGATGGATAAAGCAGATGTTCATTGGAGCATTCCTTATTCCAGCAATGGTGTGTGGGACTGCATTCTTCATCAACTTCATTGCCATCTATTACCATGCTTCAAGAGCTATACCCTTTGGAACCATGGTGAGTTTTTTTAATGGGAGAATTTAAACTCCACTGTAGACACAGAAAAACTGCATTTTTGAAAAATCTCAATACAATTGTGAGTCATAGCTTTAGCTTCCTAGTTAGAAATTTATTGTGGGAGGGGTTTAAGGTACTTCAAGTATAGTTCATTTTAATTACAATAGCAACAGCTTCTGGATGCCAAAAACAGTCTTCTCTCTGCATAAAATGAGACTTCTGCTTTGTATTCAAGCTTAGTATTTTAACAACATGGAAATTTAGCAACTTGAATTTCCTTCTGGATGGCCAGTGCAAACTGATTATAATATAAAATGAAATACAAAGGGATTCCAAGTGAAAGATACTTCTAAGTCATTGCAATCCCAGCAAAAAAAAAAAGAAAAAAGATCAGGCAGCAATGTGAGATAAGACATTCTGATCAGATCTGTCTTTACAGAAATTACTCACTCTATTCACTTTCCTTAGTGTTATTTGGTGTCCAGTTATGGTCTTGTGTCTGTATGTTTACCCTATGCTGGTTGTAGTACTTTTTCATTTAATGATGATGACTTTGATTATTTCCTTTGTCTTTTGTTAGGATTTAGTTTGCGTTGGCCCCTTTCAAGCAGCCTCAAATAATCCTGTGAATAAAATGTAGGAAATAATCACTTGCCACTTGGGCAGAATTTCTGTTTGAGCTTGTGAGGGCTAGTGTTTTAAAGCAGAAACTTTTTTGAAATATGTTCCATAAAATTGTTTTTTCTAATTTTTTGCAGTAGCACTGTTAACTTAAAAGCATATCTTTATACACGAAGTCTTGGGGTTTTTTCAATATCTGTAGCAAATCTTGGAATTTAACATTTTTTATAGATTTCTTCTGTGCACATCAGTTTTTGTGATACGTTAGGTTGTTCAAACCATTTAGAGACATTTGAGTAGCCTTGGATTTCTGCTTAGTTTAAATCTACCACAAAATGAAGCTTAATATCACAAGTTACTGTCTTACATACTGTATTATTTGGGTTGTAATCTAATTCAGTGTGTGACTGAAAATATTTCTAAAGAACACATTGTTAATGAATGAATGTGATAGAGATTAGAAATGGTAACAAGAAGAGAGACAATTCTCAGTTTCAGGCAAAGACTCCCAATAATTTTTTACTGATGGAGGAGTCATTCTATGTACATTGCTGGTTCTAGTCACCTCCTTATTAACAGTATTTTCGAAGCATGCCTAAATATCAGCTTTTTACATTGAGTTCATTTTTATAAAAGCACTAAAAGTAATATAAGGCTAAACATGTTTATAAACTCTTCACTTATTTTTTCTGGTTTTCTTCTTCAAGAAATTAGACTAAAATTCTGTCTTTGAGTATGTTTGTATTAGTTGGTCAGTGTCCCAAAGCAATATTGTGTTGGTTTTTTCTTTCCTACGCTAGCAACCATACAATACTGTCATAAAAGCTTACAGCATTGATTTTTGATATGTGAAAGAGGCTCTGGTTTACTGCTAAGCAAGCAGTTATGGTATCACATTTCTCACTTGTATTCCCATTTGGTGGCCAGGAATGCTGAGAGAAGGCAATTCCACCTGTGCTGAAGTTTGTCTTGTGAATTTGTTCAACTGATTTGTATTTTAAGATCATGGGCACGTGCATGCAAAAACAAATGGATATATAAATCTTCAGGGTTCACTTGATCAGGATGTTAGGACTCTCTATACACAGTGATTTTAATGTTTGCAAGGTTTTATGAAAGTGTTTGAATCATTGTGACTGTGGCAATAAAACTTAAGTGGAGTTAGCAGGCAAGCAGGTTATGAATCGGAAATTTCATCAGAATGAGCAACGCTCTAATGGCTTCAAATCAACAAGCTGGTTTGTAGAAGGAAATGGAAATTGTTTGCAATTACCATGTTATGCTTCAGGTTGAAGTCCCCAGGAAGCCTTCTGGCTTTATGGATGAGATCCCTTTCTGTCTTTCCACCTCTGTTTTCAATGTAAAGAAGCTTCCAGAACTCTCTAATGCAAACTTGCTGCTGATTTCTTGGGGAAATAAAGCCTCTGCCATCTAAATGTACTAGAAAACAGAAGTAACATCCTTTACCTGATATGTCTTGAAACCACCCTCCTTGATTTAAATTGCTGGCAAGTGTTGCCCCCTCATCTTGACTACTGTAAATCTGGAAAAAGCAGAAACTGAGTTGCTGGTAAAAGTCCCTTAGCTAAAAGGTTGATAACAGACTATTAATTATGTCATCCTGTACTTTTCCAGTTTTGCACTGCCACTTGTCAGTGAAGTATCTAAGTAGTCTCTGTGACTTAATTCTTCCCTCCAGAGAGATTTTCCTATGAAATTTAGGCAAGGGCAGCTGATACAATCAAATCCAGGATATCCAGAGTAACACGCAGTTGCTGCATCTTTCATCTGCGTGGTATCTGCTCTTCTACACTTTGTCTTGAAATCCTCAAATTCATTGGGCTCTTCAGGACCTTCGTGCATCTCACTGTCGTAGCCTGTTTTGAACTTCAAAACATCATTCACTTTGTATAACTCATTCCTGGTGTCTGGATCTCCTTGAAGATGTGGCAGGGCCTGGAAAGATGCAAAGCTTGTTTCTGAAATCAGTATTCACTCTTGGGCCTTTTAGATGTACTTGCAAGCTGTCTTACCTGTGGAGTGACAAAACTTCTGCAGTGAAATACACCGTGAGCATGAACAAAGGCTTAATCTGTTCCTTGGGATAGCTTTCAGCTGCCCCTCCCTTCAGAAGGAAATCAAGAATGTGACAGATTTTATTCAAATACAAGAGCTTTTTAAAACTTAATGCTTTAAAGCTTTTAACTTCTTAAGCATATGAAGGAGATACAAAATCTCTCTGCTTTTTTCACTCATCCCTTCACTTTTATAGAAATGCAATGGGTACTGTTAAATTATTAATTCCTTTGGAGTCCAAATTTTTTTTTGGTGTATTTTGTTTATTATATCCTGTTACTAGAGAGCACTGAATTCTGAAGTTGTTACACATCTTGACATATTTTCTTGGATGTTTATCAGTCTTTTTGGTGTATTTACCAATCATCTTTATCATTTTTTGTGTTTGAATTGTACGTAAAAAGTGGAGCATTGAAGATTTAAGAAAAATTTTAAATAATGGTAAGTGAAGTGACTTCTCCATAATATGTTTGAGGACTATGACACTAGCTCTGTGCAGAAATACTGAGTAATGCAGAATTTCTACAGAGTACAGCTTGATTGAATTTGAAGGGACCATTTTAATTCTGACATTTCATAAGTTGTGACTGCTTACGTTGTTCTGTGAATGATGCATAATTTAAAGATTTCCATTAAGGCTACTATGACTAATGTAATATTCTGACTGCAGAATCTATGCAGCTTCTATTAACTGTTTTAAGATGTATCATTTTTGTTTTGTTTGAGCAGTAGGATTCTTTGTGGCTAATGTTTCCAGTGTGCATTTTTAATGATTTAATTAAATAAGGTTAAGCACACTGTATTTTTTTGGGGATTGAGGCCCTAGTGTATTTATCTTTTGTACCTTGTTTTGAAAAGGAAAAAGTGTTTCTTCCAACAGATAGCTTAATCCAAGTTGCAGTTTTCTCTGACAGCTTTAAGTTGGTACAAGTATTGAATGCCACAGAAAAAAGAGGACCTGGTAGTGCCAAAGATTTTCATGCCTTGAGCTAGATAAGGAAATACACCTGGCTAAAAATAGAA
The DNA here is from genome assembly GCA_013397895.1 of Origma solitaria. Taxonomy (NCBI): domain Eukaryota; kingdom Metazoa; phylum Chordata; class Aves; order Passeriformes; family Acanthizidae; genus Origma; species Origma solitaria. The sequence goes on from VZRL01000721.1 coordinate 113,562, forward strand.
AAAAATCATGTTGCATACAGTCAGAAGAGTGCTTCCTCAAATTGCTTGAAAGTGACTGTGGAACCCTTGATCAAACCTCTTAGTTCTGCTAAAAATAGACACAGCTTAATTCTTCTGCCTGCATTTTCAACAGTTCCATTTCTTACCCAAAGCAACACCCTAGATTAACAACTTAGTTGTAATAAAATTAATAATGCTCGATTTTGAAGCCTTCTATTCTATTCTTGTAATGTTTGGATGATGTGCGTAAAATTGTTGCATTATACAAATTTAGTAACCTCTATATAGGAGAGAGTCTCATGACTGAGAGTGCATTTTGGTAGCTGACAGGGAAGATCAAGCTGCTGCTTTGACAGTTAATTTTTATTGCTTTTCTTCCCTGTGCATTAAGCAGTCAAGGCACCATAGCCTGCCAGTAGCTGTTTAATATTAGATATGCTCATAAAAATTTTAATTATCACCTTTGAATGAAGTTTAATCTACCGTTGTCAGAAAATATGAAACACATGGCACTAGGAAATAGATTGTATCTGTCTTGACAGTGTTTCCTTTCAAATACAGAAAACTGTATTCTGCACGTTCATTTGAGGACAGTAAAATATTCTTTCCCCTTCAAAACAAAACAAAAAGGAGTTAGAAAGAATGCAGGCTTCTTGAGGTTGACAGTCTCTTGTATGGCAACTAAAACCTGCAAACTAAATCCGCTGCTAGTGTATAAATAAGAAATTTTGTACAGCAAAATTGCAGCAGTCAAAAGAAGTGTTCTTTAAGGTACTCACTTGGTACAAAAACTCATATAATTTGTCTTGAGTAATATGGATTATAGAGAACCTGTGCTTGTTTGCTTGATGACAAAACAGATTTGAAGATATAATATATTTGCCTCTTTGCATAATTTGTGTTTTATGAAGCAGTAGTTAAAACGGTTCTCTGAATTTCTCATGGCTGATGTTACAGTAATAATTCTCTTAAAAGGCTCATAAAGATATAAATTTCTTATCTCTGCCTGTCATACAACTACTGTTATTTGGGTCTGACTTTTTTAGTATGTTGTCAGTGACCTCTGCAGGGAGGCTTCTGCAGAAGGGTAGAGCAGGTATATGTGTTAATCTTATCTTAATTTCTCCTTTCCATTTGTGATGGTGGAAGCCATTAAGTGAACTGCTTTCCCATTGTGCTCTTACTCATGGAAACTTTTTTGACAGAAATCTTGTAACTTCATCTTTAGGTCACTTGTTTCCCCAGTGCCCTGTGTTTGCTTCAGTTAGAATTTAGACTCTGTAGTTGGCTGTTGCCCAGCCTGCATCGTCGCTGTCCTTGCCATCTGTGGCTATAGGCACTCCATTGTTTCACCAGCCATCAATCTGAGCAGGCAGACTGCCTGTGAGTCAGACAGCAAGAAAGACGATGCCACTGAGTTCAACATGGTGTGTGCAACCTGTACCAGTTTTGTTGGTCACCTTACTAAGACCAGCAGGTTGCTGTCACCAGGGTGGTCTTATCTCAGTAGGAAGAACATTCACATCTTCTTCATTTTGGACAACTTAATCGGAGACAGGTGGGAATAGGAGGGGTTCCTGAGCCTGTGATGTGGTTCATCCTTGTTTGCTTAACTGCGTCTCCTTAGCACTGCAAGATTATCTCAGATAATTTTTAGACTCCTGAATGGCTCCAGGATAAAAGGAAAAAAATGTACTTCACTCTCAGGAGTCCTCAGAACATAGCATAGCATTAAGATAGGTGGCATCTCACTGTTTAACAAAATGTTGTATCTAATGCTACTTAGTAGACATCACTGAAGATGTTGGCTGTTCTACCTGAAATCAGTTCATTTTTCAGCCAAAGGAGTAATAGAATGTGAGATGTTACACTGTTATCAGTCATGCTTTGATCTGATAATGAAACCACAAGCACTCCGATTTTCTGACGGACGCCGGTTTTAAGTGTACATAAGGGGACAGCTTACTGTACTTACTGAAGTCATTTATCAAGGAGTCTTGGTCTGTCTCAGCTTGTTTTATGCAGATGAATATTTTAGATTTCAAAGCTACTGCTGAGTCAGTTTCCTGGATAACACAAAGCCAAGCCCTGCTGGATCTCCTTGCCCACCTGATTTGAAGCCATTCAGCTCTGCACAGGGTGTCACTAGAATCAGATGCTACTGACAGCCTTTTTGTATCCAGGAGTTTGCCAGCTAATCAGTAATTAGACCTGGATGTTCCTTGCTTGGTTCCTTGTCTAAGGTTATTCCTTCTGTGTGGATTCTGTAAAACAGACACATTTTGCAAAATGGGCAAATAAAAGAGCCTCGGTGTTGTTCCAGGGGAGCTCAGAGCCCAAGGCTGTTCCTGGGCAGTTTCTTTATGCAGTAAAACAATGGATTCTCTTCCTACCACTGTTCCCAGTTAGGGGAGGTTTCCAAGATCAAGAAATGAAGCTCCAGTCATCTTAAAACCTGCACTATAAAAGACAACTGTGGCTGCATGAGCAGTACAGATGCTCTTTCACACTGCCTGAGTTTGAGCTTTCTGCCTCAGCCAAGTGTGAAACCTACCTGCCAGAGCACCACCACCGAGCACCGTGGGCAGGGGGCATCCAACACATCCAAAGGGCATTGCTGCAGGAAGCAGAGCATGCTCTTCTTGAAAATGGAAATGGTTTCAGTATGTTCAGCTCAGAAATTCTTTGGATCCTATCCAAACCTTAATTCTTGAACATCTCTTCTACCCACTGCACTTCAAACAAACTGGGAGTTTTTGGGGAGGATTTTAATAAAAGTAGCACTCAAGATTATGTTTTTTGATGTTTCTGAGACTTTTTGACATTTTTCTCTGAAAATTCTCATCTGCTCATTCATTTAGACTGAGCAGTTTTCAAGGGCAGAACCTCTATCCATAGAGTGAGTTGTATGCTTCTCCTGAAATTGATGCTTAGGCAGCCTCAGAGTCCTGCTTAAAACATTGTGCTTGCTTACCTGTGTTTTTTGAGTAATGGAAGAAGATAAATGTGAGATACTAAATTAATTGTGTAAAAACTGCTTTATTGTTATTATATGATTTATACTGCAAGTATGACTTAGTGTCTCCTTCTTTACCAGTGAAGCTTCATATTTTAGTGGCTCGTGAAGTAATTCTTTAATAACCTCTCCTCAAAGATATACAGAGCAGTCTGGAAAGTGCTTCTGCTTGTTGACCCACCAGTTTGGTGTACCCCTCCTGTGAAGCAAGAAGGCTTGCTCCATCCAACCCCAGGCAATGTTTTCCCTTCACATCTGACCTAAACTAGCCAGTAATAGAAGAATAACCCACTGACTTCAGTCAAATGTTGCCTTAATTTGTGTGATTCACCTAAAGCTAAGTTTGTATTGAGCTAATGTCATTCTTTCTTTTCAGCTGCTTGCAGTAGATTTCTTAGATCCAACATACATGAGCAGCTTTTATTTATCCTTAGAGTAACTGCTTCTTAAGCAAGTCAGTCTGTACTCTTAGACCTGTTCTCTCTCTGTTGTTTTGCATTAATCTGCTGCCATGAACTTTGCATTCTGGTGGAGTGAAGACAAATGTAGCTCCTTTGCTCTGGAGGCACCAGGGTGTACACAGAGCCTCAGGCAACAAAGCCATTAAAAGGCAGTATTTTCATATGTTTGCATAGAAAAGGTCACAGGGTCAGTATTCAGAACTGTGGTGGTTGCATTATGGGCAACTGATCTGTCTTTAGTTATCAATATCAAAAAGTTACCAAACTGTCTAATGCTAATTCATTTTGTGCTAAAGAGTTATGAGTAGAGAACGTCTTGCTAAACACCTGAAATTTTCCTATTTTGGAAGATAAATTATGTTGCCTTTTAAGGAATAGAAAAAATGAAGCTACGTAAGCATAGTGGCAAAAAAAGATTCATGGTAGATTTTTAGAGAGGCTGTTCCGTTGGAAAGAACTGGAACATTGGCTTGACCTTTCCTGCGTTGTGCATGAACTTAATTTCTATATGTAAGTAGGGTCTTTGTGCTTCTAAATTGTGTATCTTTGCATTCCAATGGTCACTGGTTTCTTTGCCAGTCTGTATTCTTAATTGCCTGGTTGGTGCATAGTGGAAAAACTTGAGCCCAAAATGGAATTAGAATTGGTAGCATTCTGACATGGTTTTGTGATTCTTACTGGTTTTTTGGTTGGTTGATTCATTTTGGGTTGGGTTGTTTTTTGTTGTTTTTTTTCTTTGGTTTTTTTGGTTGGGGGGTTTTTTGTTTGTTTGGGTTTTTTGTTGTTTTCATTGTTGTTGTTTGGGTTTTTGTTTTTTTTTTTTTTTTAATCTGGATTAAAAATTTTGCACCCAACAGTTGTAATTTTGTGTGTAACTACCTAACTGCTAGGTGTTAATTTCCAGGGATGACATTCAGTGCAAAAATGTAAAACACACTGGCAACACTTTCTGTTATGAAGTACCATGAAGATTTCCTTTTATTTCTTGTGCAGTGTATTGAGTATAATGATTAGATAGAAACAGTAAAACAATCTGTAATGGTTCTGTTCTCTCAATTGATGCACAAAAACATACTTAATGTTGTTTATTAGAAAGCTTCCCAGGAAAAAATGCTTCCATTTGATAAAATATGTGTTGACTAATGCTTCATAACTAGGAGTATGATTCTACACCAATAACTACTAAGGGCTAATACTGGTTGGTTATCTTCTCTTGTTGTCTTAGACCTGGTTTTTTTTTTAGTTACAACTTTAATTATTTGCTTGCAGGTAGCAGTGTGCTGTATTTGTTTCTTTGTCATCCTTCCATTGAATCTTGTTGGGACGATTCTTGGTCGAAATCTGTCAGGACAGCCTAATTTTCCATGTCGTGTCAATGCAGTGCCTCGTCCTATACCAGAGAAGAAATGGTAAAGACAAGCATGAACATTAACTAGAAGTATTCACTTCAGTACATTTAAAATTACTTTTCTGGTGTTCAGTTTTAATTGAATTTACTTTATTTAAATTGAGTTGTGCCTAGAAGAACCATTCAACTGACATTTTCCTAATATGGTTTTCCTTTTGCATTAAAACATCATAATTAACAGTAGTAGCAGATTTTACACTCCTGGATCACTGATTCACATTTTGCCTGAAATGTTTTTTAGTCCCTATGTAAAGGGGATGGTCCCAACTCAGTTCTTGCAGAGGTGTATTGACACTAAAACCTCTTCTCTTCAGTTAATACCTCTTAAAGGTTTAGGATTGAGTGTGCCTTGGAGGCAGAACTATTCTGATTAATGGTCTCCATACACAAGCTGAGACATTTGGAGGGTTATGGTGGGGAGAAACTTGAAATGCTGTTCCCAATTCTGTACTTTTGTTGATGGCACAGAGCCTAAAATATTACAGGTATATGGTTTGAATTGTGAAGAACCCTTTATTATTTTTGAAGTGAATGTAAAGAGGTGCCTAGTCTCAGAAAGTATACTTAGGGTTTTGGAAAAATTATGAATGCAATCACTTTTTCCTATTAATTCTGAGGTGGAAGCAGCAAGCTCCGGAAATTAAAATATCCTCAGAGGATTTTTTAAATAGATTTTTCTTGCTTTCCCTGTTCAGAGGCATAAAACAGACAAAGTGAAAGGGGCATTGAAACATGTAAACCTGTGATGTCCTGGAAGTGCAACACACTTAGTCTCTTGTTAGTGAGGGGTTGTGCAGCTCGGATGTTAGAATTTGGTTTATATTGTGACCTGTATCTTGGGAATCTGATGGATTTTTCTGGATCAGCATGACACTTAAAAAATAATAAGCTACTTCTCTTGACGATGAAGTAACACACCATCATCTTAGACAAGTCTCCCTATAAATAATAAAAGAAGCTGCAAATTAAATCACTGGTTACTAGCTGGATTCAGCATCATTGCAAGTCCTAGAGAGGTCACCTTTAGTAACTGACAGTGTCTTTACAGGTAGCTGGGTATTCATTTTTAGCTATATGTTCATGACTCAGTATAGCATTAAAAATGAACATTGGTTCTTAATTATATAACCATTATTCTGCGAGAATTTCCTTGCACTTTTTGCTGCATTTGTAGCCATCAACAGCTTTGTGTTTTTACTGTTTTCATTCAAGGCTAGTGGATGTCATGGGCCTTGACTGCTTAGGCCCTTTTTGGGAAGAAAGATTCTTTCTGTGGCCTTAAGGCTGATTAGATGGCTAACCTTATGCCTGTAGGTGACAGACATGAGCCTCATGTTTTGGTTCAGCTTTCCCCAATAATAACTACTTCTTTTATCCATACACATGACATTTTTGAGGGAATCTTTCTAATCTGCTGGTATGAGACAGAAATACTCTTGTTAGCATGCCTTTTAAACAATGTTCTGTGCTATAATAATTATCTCATCTTAATATGTTTATGCATGAAATATTTCCGTTGTCCCTAAACTAATCCTAATATCTTTCAGGTTCATGGAACCAGCTGTTATTGTTTGCCTAGGTGGAATCCTCCCTTTTGGGTCAATTTTTATTGAAATGTGAGTACATCAGCTGCTTCCCAGTTTGATTAAAAATTACAGTTTAAGTTAAATTGCAACATCATCAACATATTTTGTTTACTCTCTCCAGGTATTTCATTTTTACTTCATTCTGGGCTTACAAGATCTACTACGTTTATGGCTTTATGATGTTGGTTCTAGTTATCCTCTGCATTGTGACAGTTTGTGTGACCATCGTTTGTACGTATTTCCTGCTAAATGCAGAGGATTACAGGTGGTAAGTGTTGCATTATTTTCATAGTTAACCAGCTTGTGAGACTTTTGTAGAAAAGCAGTATTTCTTCAGTCTAGATGGGTCTTTCCCAAGTGCTTTATGCATCTTCTAGGGAAGCCTTTTAGCTCGTATGATGGACATATGTGTTTACTTTTAGGCAATGGACAAGCTTTCTTTCTGCGGCATCAACTGCGATTTATGTTTACATGTACTCCTTTTACTACTACTTTTTCAAGACAAAGTAAGTGATAGTTTTCTTGCTTGAACATCAGATTACTGTATTTCCAAATAAGTTTATTGATAAAAAATGAGGGAAATACCTAGCAAAAATTTCTCTCTCTTTTTCAGGATGTATGGCTTGTTTCAAACATCATTTTACTTCGGTTATATGGCAGTATTTAGCACAGCTTTGGGAATAATGTGTGGTAAGTTCCAGATATTTTTACATTTTCCTACAAATTTTTTCAGACTCATATTTCTGACCTTAGTTCATGATTTTGGTGGTGGAATGTGTATGCTTTCAAGATCTGCTCAAGAAGTCTTTAAGAAGAATCTGAAGAGTTTTCTGCTTATTCTCATACCTTATATAGGAGATTCCTATGGATTATGTCTTCTGATAGGAAGATAATTGATGTACAGTGCAGAGAATTTCACCCTCAGTGCAAGCTTGAAAGACGCAATATTTGGCAAGAAATCATGCAAAATAAATCCTAAATAAAGTTTTGCTTTGGAATTTTTACTGTCACCTGAGACAAAGAGCTAGGTGCACCTATTAAGGCATCATTGATAGCACAATACTGATGACAATACCATCTGTATGTTGTGGCGTGTATATATGAGGGTGGGAAGAACAGAGGACTGAAAACTTGAGGATCACATTTGAGAAATAAATACTGCAATATTCACAGGTGAGGAGAGTGTAGAATGCTCCTGTATGCAGCTGGATTTTGTTGCTTTTTAAGATATTATTTTGACAGATATTTAAAGAAAAACATAGTTCATGGCAGGAAGGTCATCTGATAAAGCCAAACACTTGTTCATGTGTTAACTTTATAATTTCCTTTATGACTTTAAGAAAGTGCTTCTTGATTCTTTTGCTCTTTTCTGTAATGCTGGGTTTTGTGAGTGATGAATAGTCCTATAGCTAATGGGAAGATTTCTTAGAATTATATTTGAGACATGAGATGTCTTAGAGGAACTTACTTCTGTAAGGTATACATTTCTTGATATCTCAAGAGGGTGGATGATATCAAAATGTTTTATAAAAAGGGGAGGGAATTCATTGCTTAACAGCTGAGTACCTGTTCCCCTTTTCTCTCATACAATCTAATCTTGCTTCATGAGGTTCTTGGCACATTACAGGACTTCCCTGCTGTTTCAGTAGTCTTGCAGCCATTTTTTTTTCTTTAATAGGCTTATACTTTTCATCTCTAATGTTTTCTTTCTAAAGTGCTCAGGCTGGTATTGATTAAAATGTCTGTGATGCAGAAGCCAAGCTTGCCCACCAGTTTCTGTAATTAAAATGTGTTTTAAAACATGGAAAAGGAAGATTGTCAAATGCTTTCTTCTCATGGTAGGACAGTATTGGATGAAATATTAGAGTAAAATCCAAATTTTCAAAAACAGAAAATACTTTAGCACACTAAACTTTATTTCCACAGCTCTACTGAGATTTCTTTTTGTCTTTTTAAGTGTGTTGGAAGAGAAGCTGTGAGATTCCTTTTTACTGAGAACTCCCATTTTCAGCATGTGGAGTGGAGAAAAAAAATCCCCTGTCAAAAAGCATTTATGTAGGGAACTTGCAGCCATTGAGGTCTAACAAAGACATTTGTGTTAAAGAATTGTGCAGTGTGTGTGCTACTGACTGTAGGTCTCCTGTGAAAAGTGTGTGGAGCTGTTCTTTGGAAGCTCACACAAGTGGGTGTGTTGGGTATCACAGTTGGGTGTGAGATGAACTAGTTAGAGCCCAAAGCAGCCACAGGGAAGCTCTCTGTAGGCATAGATCATCCAACTCTGGGTTTAATGCCCTTGACAATGCCAAGTGAACTCAATCCCACATGTAGTGGGATGCTTTGATCCACAAAGTTTGCTGCCCTCTGCAGAGCATCTCAGTTCTGGGACTGGACAGTAGGGAGCCCATGAGAATTTACAAACCTTTTGAGCTCCTCATGTTTCCCTCTTACTGGCAGAAAAGATTAAGACTCATTTCCCAACTTAGTGGAAGGCTTAGGAGCTACATAGCGTAGAAGGGCCTTGTGCAATATCACACTTCAGCATTCACGTAAGTACTATAAGTATGCTTAAAGAGCTTTTAAAAAATTTTGGTGCTTAAAAAGCCACAGCTGCAGTAATTGGTAATTGGTTTGAAGTAATAGATGGGAATAAATTTTTTTTTGCCTTGCGGTTGCTCTTCCTCAGTATTTGGATTTTTTCTCTATATTGAAAAGTTTATTGTTCTGCTGAAGTACACTTGCAGTCTATTTCTGCTAAACCTATATAGGCCATAACCAGGTTATAAATATCATCTGGTAAGGTGTTTAATAAATAAATAAAATATTTCCCTTTACTATGGTTTTTTTATTCAAATGAGCCAGCTGCCCTGCATTTGATTCAGGAGGATGTTCTTCAGTCCTCATTGCCCAGGGTTTCTGCCTCCCTTTCTTCATGTTTTATTCAATGCCTGTGAAGTAGCCTTGATGCTTAACCCCTGCCTTGGGTATTGGCCATTAGTGGCCTTCATGGATAAGGCTCCTCTCTGATTCAGAATAGGTTATGATTTGTTCATGGTGATGAGAGCTTGCGGTCTCATGTGACTGCTACTCTCTACTCCTCCCCCTCACTTCCATCTCTTGCATTCTCTAGATCCCAAGTGAAGCACAGTTAATGCTTTGTTCGCTTAAATCTCTGTGATACCTGGCATCACATCACTGGAGAGACTCTCATAGAACAAGCTCTGGAATGTATCTCAGTTGAGCAACTGAAATGGACATTGGATCTGTTGGCAGTGTTTGCTTTAACAGGAAAAACCTACTGAGTCTTAAAGGAGGAGTGCAGTGCCATTATTTTGTTCATTTACTTCACAAGACAGAGGATTAATTTCTTGACAAGCTGCAGAAAAATTTGCACGTGCTTCTGTGTGACTCCAAGCTCACATCACCTCTTGACAGCCCACGCTTGGGTCTGTCCAAATGCTGCACTGGTCTCCCCTTGAACAGCCAGGCCTTCCTTCTGCTGCATCCTCAGCTTGTTTGCAAGCAGCAGCCTGGTCTTGTGTGTGCTGTACTTGTTTTAATCGAACTCTACTTTGTCCAAGTTAGTAATGCAAATCCCTCGTTTGCTGGCCAGTGGAATGGTTGCCATGATATTTATACAACTTGGAATGCTGTGCGGTACAGAAGCTGACTCCACAGGCTCTTTACTGCTCCAAAAACATTGGAATGATTTATCAGGTTTGCCTTGTGCAGATTTCTTGAGTAGGTATGAATGTTGGGCTTTTGAGGGTCTAAAAATCAAACTTTGTGACAGTTTAATGGCTGACTTCATAAATTATCCCATCAGTCTCCAGGATTTAAAGAATTCTTTAGGATCTGAATAATTCTGTAGTCAGCAATGCCAGCTGCAGGTCTGTACAGCCTTGATATGTAAAGGCAAAACAACCACTTAATATTTTTACTGGAAAATTAAAGTTTGGCATAAAACTTTTAACATTGGTTAGGCTTTTATAGTTAACATATCTTCGCCAGTTCTGGTACATCCTAGTTCACTGTAATGCATTGTTCTGGGCTTTTCTCTGTTGCTTCAAGGAAGGAAAAATATCTTTTCTCTTCAGAGTCTGTTCTTTACCAAGCGTCCAAGCATTTAATGTTAGAAATTCTCTGTAGTGATTTACAGACCCTGACTTCTCTATCCATCCAATATTTTATGACTGTGTTGGCAGTCAGACAGCAGTTGTCTCTAATTCTTGCTTGATTTTCAACTTCACTTCAAACATGACGATTAGCCAAATTGACTTACTCTCATTTTGCTTGGAAGAGATGAAGACATTCCCTGCTGTTATTATAAGACCACAGTATTTACTGAGCCTGGCAAACCTGAGTTTCTGGGTTTGACCAGGTAGGTTGCTGAATCTCCTTCTGAGAAGAAGCCTTAGTCCAGTGCATTTCTTTAAATTTTCTAGATGGCCTTAATACTGCAGTATTTTGGGTTTAGCATAAACTGTTGCCCCTATCAAAAACTCAGTGACCTGTTCTTTTATTACTGCTGTGACAATGCATACTTTGCTCATGACTCTTACTAATTTGAAAACCACAGGTTGCAATTTCTTTTAACTACTAACTGCTACTTGTTAATGTCTTTGTACAGACCTCCTTGGAGTGTAAGACTCCTGGGACCGGCATCTATTATTATTTGTGCCTTGTAGGAGGGAAGAAGCCATCTGCCAATAAAACACTCATCCAGAAGGCATGTAACTTATAATAAAAACCCACCCTCCCATCCACGTTCCCTGCAGAGTGGGTGATTGTATGTTTTTTACCCTCTGCTCAGAAAAAATGGACTTGGTTATTGGCAGCAGTAGGGGGGCTGCTATATTTATCAAGGCCAAGTGAGCATGGCCTCTTGGTAAGATGGCTTAATGGATTTAGATTGCTAGACAGGGGAAGTTCCTGCCAGCCGTTCAGGGGGAGCGTGGATAATTAGAGTTTGAGAGCAAGGATTGCAGGTGGAGAAGTTCCTGTGTGCAGAGTACATGCTTTATGTGACTTTCTATGTCTAAGTGTGCGTGGTTTATGTTGCTGGCTTATTTTGATGATCAGCTCTCTAACATATTCAATGGTTTTGATTTTTTTTGCAGGAGCTATTGGTTACATGGGAACAAGTGCCTTTGTTCGTAAAATCTACACTAATGTGAAAATTGACTAAGGAAATAAGAAAATTGAACTATGGATCAGCTCCTGTTTTCCTGGGGATGAACTTGCACAGCAAAAAGCGCGAGAAGAGATTTGGGTTTTAACACTGGGCACTATATGGGTCTCCATTTTGTGGATGGCTTAAAGTAACATCTATTTCATTGATCCTAGGTTCTTACTGACTGCTTTCTCCAACTGTTCACAGCAAATGCTTGGATTATATGCAGTAGGCATTACTACAGTACGTGGCTAATCTTTCCCCCCCCCCCCCCAAAAACCAACATCAAAAAACAAAAATCTAGCTCATTAAAGATGAATAGACTAGCTCTCTTCAGTGAAGAGGACAAACAGTTTGTTTAAAGCATTTGTTCCATTCAATAAAAAGAGGGAAACTTGGCTGCTAAAACTACTTGATTAGTAGTCTTCCTGGTACTCAACATTTCTTAATTATGTAAAAATGCTGTTCCAGAAAGATTACTCTTCTGATTTTTACTGCCATTGCCAGGATAGGAGGTATGTTTTGTATTTTGAACTCCAGGTGCTTTTTGGTTTATTTGCAATATCAACTACCCTACACTCATTTGTTTAAAAAATAATTTAAAACTATATAAAACCCCCATATGCATGTAATATATCAGCTATTGTTCTAGTTGGACCAACTTCCCTTTATTTATCTTTAAAGTAATATCCAGCTACATCTTAAATCCATCCAAAGAAAATACAGTCTGAAGATGGGGTATGTTCTCTGCAATGCAATTTACTGTACAGTTAGAAAGCAAAATGTTAAATGAAGAGGATTGTTTGTTTTTTAATAAACACTCTGAGGTCTAGATTAAAACAAAACCAACATTTTAACTGAATGTCTAAAGTGATTCTCCTTTTTTCCAAGTTAGTCTTGCATATTTTTTTTTGGGTTTGGGTTGAATGAAGATTTTCCTTTAGACATCATACAAGGGGTAATAAGTGTATATAACATTAAATAATGTAACTTAGGTGTAGATCCCAAATGTATTTGGATGTACAGATTTACTACAGAGTACTTTTTCTGATGATTCGGTGTAAAAATGTGTGAATTTGGGTGGCTTTTTACATCTTGCCTGCCATTGCATGAAAAGTTGGGGTTTCTTCACAATGTGTGTATGTCATGCTTTTCTGTTCTATTTCTCAAGCTCTTACAGGAATTAAATTTGTGATTTAGAACATTTTAATTTTTGTTAATCCTATCTGAACACTTGTGTAACATCAAAAGCACAGTTGCTTTAGAGTGTTCAGAGAACTAAAATAAACTTTTCAGACAAAAATGTTTTGATTGTGAAAATAGATGAGTTTGCAATTGAGAATGTTTGAAAAGGCAATACTGCTGAGTGCCAGTTTCTGTATACAATATTAGTGTGGTTTTCATCTATCAAACCCCCATGCTTTGAATTCAGAATTTGCTTACAACTGTATTGTATAATACAACTCCAAAGTGAATGACCAACCCAAAAAGATTCTTCTTGGCTGTGGAGAAGTGTTTTGTGATCCAGCCAGTGTACTGGGAAAAGTGGGGGGGTAAGCGTGGACTGAAATAAATGGGAAAATAAAGGTTAAGTCTTTCTAAGATGACTGTTAATTATGCACTGTATTTAGCTATAAATATCCTGAATGTGTTTGTGACAGATTTGAGAGCCACTCGGCTTGATGTTTTCATGGGGGTTTTTTTAGGCATCTGCCACGTAGGGATGTTTTCATCAGTGTGGCTCTGAAATAGAGCACCTGCCATGGAGAAGGAAACTTCCTGAATTTAAAAAACGAGCCAAGTATTTGTATTGATTAGCACTGTACTGTCTCTGTGTAAAAAGTACTGATAATGCCCTAGCCACAATGAGAAACATCCATGTTTTGGCAGGGTTCTGTTGGAGCTTGAGTGAACTGTGCAGGTAGGTAATAGTGGGAAGCAGTGCATCCTGCTGTGTATGGCTTCTGAAAAGTATTTGAGCTTTCAGCTCTGATTTCCCTGGCCAATTTTAACCAGTCTGTCAGAAAATAATTAAGTTTTGCTTCAAGTGAATCATTGGTGTCTGTAGGTGAACACTCTGCCGTTGAACAGAATATTTTTTTTTTTTTAAGGTTTTTTTAGGTTTTTTTAGTTTTTTTTAGTTTTGAAGTATAGGCCAATTTTAAGATGAGCTTTTAAACTGGGTCAATAGTTAGTTCGTCCTTATTCCAAAACATAGAGACTTAAAGCAAAGAATGGATTTTGTACTAGTACTTGCTAGTGCATACAGCTGTGGGAAACCCTCTTTTCATCCATGTTTTTCTAAATCTAAAGTGAGAAGCCATTATCTCCACACAATAAATACATTAAGTACTCTGCCAAGATAAAAGTTTTTTAAAGGGAATGTTTAGATAATGGGTCTGCTTCTCTATTTAGAGCACTGCTATGTGATTAGTCTATCAGAAACTTCACTAAACCGTTTGTGAACTTCATTTAATCGCTTTTTAATGCCACAGAATGCTGGGCTGCCTACTTGCCTTTTCTATCCTCTGGCATTACTGGCTTTCGCATATCCAGATAGGATTGTATATCTTCTAAAGTGACATTGAAAAGATACGTACTGCACAGGCATTGCTTTTGTTTCTGCAAGAAAGTTCCTCTGGAGAAATACTGTGTTTAAATAATTGACGTTTTTATACAGGCACCCTAGCACGTAAGTTGGGAGTTTGCTTTGTTTTCCCCCTTTTGGTTTCTGAAGGAGTGCAAAATGTGACCAGTTTTCAACAGCTTGTCTTTATGGTTGCTGTTTGGGGCAAGGCTGTTTGCCCCCCTTCCCCCTCCTTGCCCTCCTCCCCAAAAATGTGGGTATAGCGTGAACCATCTTGCTTAATAGAAATTGGAAGCTCTCTGCTTAGATGATGTAGTCCTTCCTCTTTTATGGAAGAAATAAAGATCTTACAGACAACACTTTTCTTACCATGGTTGTTTCTTAAGAATTTCTGGTTCTTGAATGCAGGCTTTTTGATAACTCTTCAGTTGGCTGCTCAGTGCTTCTCTTCCCACTTCCGGTACAGGGTCCAGGGATTTGGGTACATAGTTGCCTAAGCAATAGCCAATCTTTACCAGAGATTTTAGATAAATACAATTGTACGTATTTTCAATTGAGGCAGAGTGCACATACGAAGTGCCTCTTGTAATTCATATATGAAAAGGGGTGAATGCTGGATTGGAGGGAATGGAGACTGCAAATAAATATTGCATTATGCTCTTTTTGATGTCTGAATATTTTGAAGCCACGGTGTCTACTGATTCCTCTCCAGAATTACATTCCAAAGTGTGTAAAGAGCACACAAATTGGTTTTTGTAGGATAGTTCTAGGTGTATTTCTTTAACAAGTTCCAGGTTAAAAAACAAACCCAAAGCACTAATGCTTTTTACACTTTTGGTACTAAACCAGTAAAATTGATAGTACATTCTTATCACTATCATTACTGCAGAGCTAACACAGAGGAGAAAGTTACATTATGCTCTGGCTCCAACATCACCAGCATCTCACCAAATTTGCCCAATGAAATATATATATAAAGCTTTACTGAAGACAGCAAGATTCTGTAATTGTGAGTGCTTCAGGGATTTCTCCACTGCAGTGTGTGCGGAAAGCATCACCTCAGGAAAAGGCAAGTCTCTTCAGTCTGTAAACAAGTAGACAGTCCGTAGACAAGTAAACTGAATAGTTGAAGCTGAAGTTTAAGGCTCCTGTTACCTTGAATGAATTCTTGACTGTTCAGCTTGTGGTTCATTTTAAGTCTGTTGAAACTGTAGATTGAAGAATTCCAGTTTGGGATCCCTTGGATTTTTCTGGGCAAATGCACTATGGCAGAGCAGCCCTGCAATAGCTGCTGTCTGAAACAAGTGTCTCATACCAGGGTTAGCCCTGGAGTCACAAAAGCCCCTGCTGTTGTTGGAGTTCAGTTGGAATAAAGCCACACTTTTGTGTTGAAGCAGTGTGTTTATGGCTTGCATTCTTCCGGAGCCTCATATCTCAGGAAAATAAGTTTTGGTGCCATTTGTTTTCCAAAGCCTTTCAAGGGAACGATTCCATTCTGCTAAATGGCTTCAGTGAGAGAATTCTCAAAACTTGCAGAGGAGGCATCTGCATGTACATTCTGCAAGTAGTTCCTTGCATCTTGTGCTTTTATCCCGGAGTGGTTTTTCAGTTCAGGAAAGGGGCTGTTACAGTATTTACTTTCTTTCAGTAGTTCTGGACCTGTGAATCTGGAAGGCTTTGTGTAGTTCCAGGAAATTCAAGCAGTTCTTGGAGAGAATCACTTAAAAGAGCAGAAATTCGTTTGGGAAAAGGATAAGAAAACAGCTTTTTTATCTGTGGACTAACCTATTTGAAAGGCAGGCCTTGAAACAGATTTGCTGTTAACAATGTCATTGCCCCCAGCCCTGTACCAGTTACAGTGTTTTTATTTTCACCAGTGTATTTGCCACAGTGCAAGGCTTTTGCAGAAAACCAAAGACTCATCTGCCATGATCAAGGGGGGGATATTGCCTGGTACCAGCATTTTTGGCTTATTGATATATTGATTTTCCACCAGCTCTTCATAATACAATACAGAACAATATGTCAAATATCTCTGGAGGTTCTATGATGCTGGGGCTTGTTTTCTTATGAAAATCAAACCCATTTGAACTTCCCTTACATTCTAGATACATCTCCTTCAGGACCATGGGCTTGGAGCATTCCAAAACATACCTACACAAGCTCATGCTTATCCTTCAGCTGGCATCACATGACTACAGTGTTCCAGAAAACACATGCCTTTGTAGAATTGGGAGTTTATGTACAATTAACAAAATACCTGATTTTACAGAACTGTTATTTTAGGGTTCTAATATGGTGAGGTGTGCTTACCCATATGATGCAGTGGTTACCTAGATAGATTCCACTTCACCAAAGCCTAGACCTAAGTCCTGTAGACTGGAAATGCTGGATCTGGGTGAGAAAAGCCCGGCACTTCTGTGTAACAAGCTGCCTGACCTAGAAAAACATGCTACAGTTAGACACCATACAGTGAATATTTTTTTTTCTGAACCCTGTGTGTCACAAGCTGTTATTTGGTTTCTGAAATGTTTTGAGAGCTGTAGTAACTAACTCTTTCTGAGAAGCTTCCGAACAGGGCTGAGAACATCATGCGAGGCTGAATTCAAGGAAGCTTTTGTAGCTGCTCATTCTCATTTTCCAAAGGTTTATATCAGGAATTTCAGACTTAAAGCACTGAGCCAGGCACAGTGGTTTTCCGTGCTACTAGACATGTAAGTCTCCTTTAGATTTAATTTTATACTGTTTTCTCATTCCAAATCACTTATCACTTTATTGGGCTGAGAAAAGTGGGTTATGTAATTAACTTAGTGTGAGGCTTTTCTTGCTCTGCTACACAGGAGTAACTGCAAGAATGGGGTGGAAATTTTCTCCTTATTTTCTTACAATGTTTGGCCAGATATTAGCAGGTGAACAGTGAACATTACCTATTGTTTGTTTTAAAAAGATGTGACAGTTTTACAGTCAGGCACCCATTTACCCATAAGAATTGGAGACCTGTATAATGCTGAAGAAATACCATTCGGTTACTTAAGTTCTGCATTTTAAGTTCTGCAGAATAATTTTTAATAATTTTAATTGGCACTCTGAAAGTTGATTTTTGTTGAGAATTTTTTTTCTGTTTACAGCACTACCAGAAAGTGATCAAACACCCACCTTTGTCTGAAGTTGAAATTACCATAATTTTTCATGATGTGTATAGCAAAAAAATAATGGAAAAGGAAATCACTGTTCCTGGTTTTAGTGATCTAAAGAGTGATTTGTAAGGTGAACCTATTTCAAAGTGTTGCTTACCTAAGAAGAGGAAATACCTGCATGTTCTGTGTGTGTGGTTTGGATGAAGATGTTACTATAGTTAAATCTCTGTACAGAAATCCTGTGCAGAAGCTGTAATTGGGAAATTTCTGTAGGGCAATTTTTAATGAAGCAACATCTCTGCTTTTTTGAGAGCATCATTAAATTCTACCCACTTGTCAAACAGCCTTAACTCAGGTGGCATATGTTCCAGCCTCTGTAAAGGATGCCTGCCTGTGAACAGGGAAATGCAGCTATCCCATCTTCACCTCATAACAGAGGATTGGAGAAATGTTTATACTTTCCGAGATTTATTCCTCTGCATAAAGAGAAGAAAAAAAAGAAAAAGACTGAAATTTTCCTATGGTAAAAAGTACTTTGGAAAAAAACAGTGGATTCAGCTCTTCAAATTTTGAACAGACAGATGCTTTACCAAAGATGTTCCCGTGCCCTTCTTCTTAACCTTGGAGCAGAAATCACCAAAACCACCAGCTTTGCTCAATGCTGTCCAAGCACAACTGACTCCTGTATGAGCCCTGAAAATGGGTTTTAAGTGAAGTAATGAAACATCAGTTTGATATGCCTCAGTTTGGGAACCAGTGGTCAAGCCAAAATTCATGCTTCCTGATAAGACAGCTTTCCCTCCCTGTCTCCCACAGCTTGTCCCTACACAGCTCAAAATTACTCCAAAAGTATCTTGGTTTTTCTCACATAGTTGAAGGATTGCATTAATGATGGGAAAAATGTTTGGTGTCTTTTATATGGGATGACTTAAAAACCTGCCTGCTGCTACTTTAGTGAACAGAAAGGACTTTTCCAACCATGTCTTACTTCTAGTTTCTCTAAGTGATGCTGCCTGTTATGACAGGGCTGCTGTTAATTATACTTTGAGTTGTTAATGCACAGGTGAATGTGCCTGTGACTGCAGTGAGCTTTGTACAGTGGATTTCAGAACCCCTGGAACACGTTTAAACACATATGTGCAAGCATTTTAAAAGATTTCTTTTAGGTAGCAAATAATTTAACCCTATGGGAGATACTTCCTGGGTGGTAATGCAATTAACTTGATAAAAAATTACCCACCCCCAATCTACTGCATAAGAAACTAAAATGGGTGATGGAAGGAAGAGGGAGCAGGGGTTGATATTTATTTTGTCACCTGGGTTTGTCCATGACTGGTCAAGGAAGAAGGGATGTCTGAAGAGTGGTCAGCTCTATGAGTGATAAGGGAGTCGAGAGCAATAGACTGCTAGATAAAACCAGACAGAGAGAAAAGGAGATGGGGGAGTGAACAGGCTTTGTCAGGGTGGGAAGCCTGTAATGGTACTAACAGAGAAAGTTATGTTATAGGTGCATGAGGCAAAGGGAAGGTGATGGTTCTGCAGAGTGCCCCATGGTGCCTCTAGGCAGTGGTGCAGCTCATTGGGCTACACCTGCAGCAGAGGCTCTTTCCTACCACAAAAAGAAGCAATGAAAGAAGTTTAAGGAAAAGTGAGGGGTACTGGAAATGCAGAGGGAAGAAGAAAGAGAATGCTCTGGATTCAGAGAGTCGGGCCCCATCTCTCCAGGACCCCATCTGCCCTTGTATTGGTGATGCAAATACCTTGGTGTGTCTGGCTTTTTGTAAACTTGGCAGCAGCTGTGGAACCAGCAGTGGGACAGGCTCCAAGGGAGTGGTGTCTCAGCCACTTTATTAGAACGTTTGGTGGACCCAAGTGTTGGCAAGAGGGAAGAAGGAGGTTCTGTGGAAGACCTGACAAACTTTGTGTTTTGGCCTCAGGACATATTGTGTGCAGGGATATTCCATCAGTGCTAAGTAGCTCACACATAGCTTTGCTCATGGATGCTATTCAGAAAGAGCTGTGTGCATTCTTGCTCAGCGAGGCTTGAAAGGACAGTGGATTTTGTCTGCATGTGTTGGGCAGGAGAGGCTTCTGCAAAGGAAAAGACTGCCTTTGACAGCAATGGATATGTATTGTTTTCTTTCCAGATAATTAACCGTTGGTGTCACGAGTTGCACTGCTGATGTGAGACTTCGCTGGCTGTTTCACCAGCTCAGATGAAAAAGATCCTTTCCCAGGGCTTTCTGTGTTCCTTAGTTGCACTGATGTGGCTGTGCCAATCAAGATGACGTGAGCTGATCTCCTAAACACCAGGTAGCAGTCATTGCTCTGAGTGCACTGCTTTAGCTGCCAGTTGCAAAGTGCCGTAATTTGTTACTGAGAGCCATTTCTAGCAGGTTTGAGCAGCTTCCATGTTAGAGACTTCCAGAGTCTGCTGTAGTAGGATAACGTTATTGTTTGTGTGTGGATAATAGTGATAGACTTCTCTGAACTCCCTCACAGACTCACTCTAATTGCACAGTTAAAGATTCACATTGTAATTTGCTCTCTTCCTCCTTTAAAGCTGTAGGATGTCCTCTTCTATGTAATAGAAGTTCTGTGTGCAGAGGAGGTCAGGCTCCCCAGTGTAGACTGTCATGCTGGAAGAGGTTAACAAGTGGTTTCTATGTGGTCAAAAGACTGTTCTTAGTGGGTGACAGCCCAGCTTTCCACAGGGATGACAAGCATTTGTGATGCTGATCAGGGAAGCTGTTGACCATCCTTACAAGGGTTCAAGCTGTTATTTTCCAGCTTCCCATACCCTGAGAAATTAATATTGCCAGGACCTTCTTTCAGAAAGAAAAGAGCAGCTAGTGCTCTTATCTCATAAAAGCTGGGAGTTCTGAAACACAGAGAGGTGGTCAGCTTTTCATTTTAAAATAGCCGACTGCTCTTCGTCTGACAAAATCAAGGAAAGTAGCAACCTCATACAGAAAAAGTAAAAGTAGTTAGTGTGTAAATGAGCAGTATAAAACTCAGGAGATGGATATAGTTACCTAAGTTTAGTCTGATGACTGTTTGTCTATGTTCCTTTACCTACAGTAATGGAAACTCTCTGGTTCTTCATGGCAAACTGCTCTAGGACTTCCCTGTTTTACTGCTAGAAATCTTGTCTGAAGCCTAAATCTTCCTTGGTTCATTGAACACCAACTGTAAGAAACTCCGGGGTGTTTGATTAGCAGAGCTTTTCTCCAACATCTTCATGTCAGAGTTTGATGCAGCCTTTTTGGTCTCTGTGAAGGTTTGGAGAGGATTTTAAATATTAAATGGGAGGCAGGGGCAACAGTCAGGAACAATTTGCAACAGCCTGCATTGCTGCTGAGGAGATACCTGAATCATGTTGTGCCTTTTTATGCTGAGTTATCATTCATTGCTGTTGGCTGGAAGAGAAGTGACAAATTTATGGATGGCAAATTATTATCTGAGTGAAGGGAGGGTTTGGAGTCCATGCTGTATTGGGAAATGCTGCTTTAAGATCCTGCTGTGGGAGCTTGGAAGTATTCAGTTGAAGGAGCAGTTACGGCACAGGGAGGTTGTGGTCTACAAGTTCACCCCAAGAACTCCCCACTGAGCTTGTACCCTTGTCAGCTCTCCTCTGCTCACCAGGATGGCATCTGTACCCTCTCTGTCTAATAATGCTACATCTGCTGAACAGCATGAGAACAGATGATCAACCCGTGGATATTGCTCCAGCCTCAGACTGTAACATCTTGTCAGACCAGAGGCTGTGTTAGGCAGCATTGAATTCATGTGGAAGCACCTGGCTGGCCCTTGTGAGATGAATCTTAAGACGATTCAGCACCCAGTGAGGTGGGTGGCTGAGCTTTGGGTATCTGTCCTTCCCCTGTCACTGTGCAAATAGCAGTCATCATGCCTGTGTGAACTACGTCCATCACATGCCAGCAGCCCTAGAAGTATGGTGCTTTCCAGTGTGTTACCCTGTGCTCTGCTGTTAGAGATGTCCAAGATGCCACATAGGCTCAGACAGCCACGATACACTAGATCAGGTACTAAGGTGTAGATTTTGATGCAAATGAGCATCTTGCACGTGATCCATCTCCCTGATTTCCCAGGCCTTGCTGTATATGGATCATCCCAAAGCCAAAATTTCCAGTAAAACAGCCCGGTTGCCCTGAGAACTACTGTGGAAAGCCGGTGAGAGGGATAAATGCACCTCTTGATGTTTAGTCCCATCTTTCTTAAGTTCTCTCATTCTTTATTTTGGAGTGATTTTTTTCCCGTCGTTCTCCATCCGTGGTCTAACAACTCCACTTGGGCACGGATTTTAAGGCTGCGATGTGAAACGTTGTTTCTCCCGGCGGCGGATCAGCTAGTTCTCTTTGGCTGCCCCTGAAGTACCGACTGAGAGAAAATAATACTAATAACAGTAGTAGTAACTAATTGTAATACTAATCGTTTCTAAATTTTTTATGTATTTTATTATCGCAGTTGAGGCTCTTGCTCCCGAGTGTAGCGAGCGGCAACGGCTGCGCCTCGGTCCCCCGCGGGCCGGGC
>VZRL01000721.1:135508-203884 GCA_013397895.1 Origma solitaria
CAGCCGCGCCGCCCGCTCCGCCCGCGCCGCCGCCATGGGCCGCGGGGCCGCCCCGCTCCGCCGCCTGCTGCTCTCCCTGCTCCTGCTGCCTGCCGCGGGGACGGGCGCACCCGGAGCCTCCTTAACGCTGGGGGAACCGGAGACGGCGGAGGAGCTGATGGAGTACCGCGACCCTTGCAAAGCCGGTAGGGAAGCGGGCTGGCTGCAACTCTGGGAGAAGTTTGGAAGCACGGCGGCGGTGGACAGGTGTCCCTGCGAAGCGCTTTTTGGTAGCCCGGGTCCGCCCGGCCGAACCGTGGCCAGGCTCACCTGGCGGCGGCGGCGGAGGCGGGAGCCCCCCAGCCCTGCCGGGAGCCGCCTCGGCATCCCGCTGCCCTCATAAACCCAGCGGGCTCCCGGCGAGCTCCCCCGCTGCTCCCGGCCCGCCGGGGCATGAGGGCTCTGGTTGCCCTCACCCCGCTGCCCGTGTTGCCTTGGGGGCTGTAGCCCCGGGTGGGAGGCTGTGCCTGCCCTTTTTTTTTATAAATCGCCTCACACTCCCACACCGCTCCCCCACCTGTCCCGCTCCCTCCCGCGCGAGATCCCCTCTGCAATGCCAGGGAAATGCCCGGCCGTGCTTTGCATTTTAGGGCTGGGGCTTCTCCCCCCGCCCGCCCCCAACCGTATTGCCTTTTTCTGTGCATTTTCATAGCCTTTTGGCAGATGTTCGAACTTCCCCCGAGCTCTGTCCGGCCCGAAGTTGCGGTGCGTGCCCCGGAACGGCGGGAGCGCGGCGGCGCTTGGCGGGGCTCCCCGGGGCGCCCGGCGGTGGGGAGGCCGGCGCGACCCGCCTCGCACACAGCCCGGCCTCCCGGGGCATCCAGGTACTCCATAGCTGCCTGTGGGGAACTTACCGCGTCCTCTCCAGGAAGCCTCCAGCTGCTCCCTCCATCCCTTTCTTGGAGTTTTTCGTTCCCTTGTCAGGCTGCACTCTGCTGGTTCTGAGCTCGTTGCTTTTTATCTATTTGATTTCTAAAAGGGCTGCTGTCATCCCTAATGTTGAATTCCCTTAATTTAAAGGGAATTATGGACCCAGATTTTCTCTTTGGAAAACTAGGAGGTATTCTTTCTGTTAGTGTAACTCGTTTCGGTTCCTGCTATTGGAGAACGTCGTAGTCTCGTGAATTGCTTCTCTGCTGAGAAATTGGCAACTGATACCTTGTCAGTCGTGTTACATTTACAGATAACTTTGTGTGAAGTCCTGTTTTCTTAATGCTGTAGAAGTCGAAAAAAGAAAGGAGTTTCTTTGTGTGTGGTGTTCTTGGTCTCTTGAGTTGGGGCTTTACCCCCTGAATGTGCTACTAGCTGTTCCTCAGTGTCCCTTGGTGATAGTTTCCCTTGTTATCAGCTCTCTCCTGCCTGCTTTTGTGGTACTTGCAGCCCTATCTGCTCACATAGACGAGCTCTGTCAAGGTAATGTCTATGAGAGCTTCTCTGCCTGATACAACAAGTTTAGCTGGCCTTGTATGTCAGCTGAGTGTGGTGGGTTTCCTTCCAAATTTCAGCTCAGTCCTCTCCAGAGAGTATTTTTTGCACAAAACATTCCCTTGATCAGCAAGTCATTTGTCATTTGATATATGGTTTGGTGTGCGGGGAGGTTAGTTCTTTTTAATGAATATGGGATCCAGCCCAAACATGCTTTACTGTATTTGTGTCTGCTTCTAAATGGTAACGAATTGATATCTCTTCCCAGTGAAACTGGTTGTTGGTCACACAGCTTGACTTGGAGAGCTGTGACAGGTTTAGACTTGGAGAGCTACAGGTACAGTGCTTTGGCCTTCGCATTTGAATGTATTATCCTTGCTTTCTCCTCAAAATTGTACTATCATCTCTGCTGCCTCACTTGCCCTTGTGACTGTTGGGTGCTGCTGTGAGATTAAGTACATGAAGGATGAGGAATGGTCCTTTCAGGACCACACAGAGAACATTTACCTTATTTGACTTCTCTACATCTAACAGGGAACCTGTGGCAGAAAATGGAAAAAAATATTTTCCCAGCCTTCCATTTACCTGCCTTCACTGCAGGACCTTTTATTTTTGACTCATGCAGTCCCCTCATTTCCCAAGTTCTCTCCCTCTCGCTTCTGCTTGCACACAGAAAGGACCTTGGACTGCCAATGACAGTCTCCCTTCATTTGCATCAGCACCTCCTCTTGTGGTGGACAGAAAAACTTTGTGTGTGTTACTCCTGTTAATTCAATTCAGGCAGGATCAGTCACAGAAATTATCTTTATTTTCTGACCTTCAGTGTTTGCCTCTCATGCTTTTCCAATGTCTTCTTTCCAATAGAAAGGGAGGAGTGCACAAGACCTGTGGAGGTCACACAGGTGATTCGTTTTCCTCCCAGGAGCAGGCTGGTGTTTCTGGTGGTGCTGGCACACAGCTGTCTGTGGTGGGGGCTGCCAGGTAGCCTAGCCCAGCATTGCTCTGGCTTCCTCGCCTGAGGCTTCTGTACTGCAGTTGGGTCTGCCTTTCTCACCCAGTCTGTGAATGTGTGGAGGACAGTACGGTGCCTTCTGCTTTGCTGCAGCCTCCTGCACTGGTGAGCATCATTAACGGCTTTCTCAAGTTTCGGTCTTGTTTTCTGTAGAAGAAAAAAACTCTGGTTCTTTCAGTGTGTTCTGACTGGTTGTGTTTCCAGGCTCTCTGATCCCGTTTCTCTTCGTGTGGCTGTGCCCACCTAACGTGCAGAGCATTTAGGGAACAGGACGCTACTTTCATGCCATGTACTGTACTCGGTGCACTGAATAGTTCCAGTTTTTAAAGTTAGCCCCCAGACAAACCAAACAAGGTTTGTACCACATGGACCTGTGTTAGACCCTGCCTTGCTTTCGCAGCCTGCTTCCTTCCCTAGACCATCAGCTCCTAGTGGAGCTAGGCAGGTGTTCACTGCTGTGAACACCATCTCAAAGGGTTAGTCGAGCTAAGATTAATAAGTGATCTATTTCTATTAGTGAAACAAGGTGAAGACACTGTTAATAGAGTTGTTTCTCCGAGAGGCCCTGTCTGGGCTGTTGTCTAATGCCTGTATGGGAAGTCTATCACACTCTGCTCCTGATGACCTATAGCAGTGACAAGTTTTCTTAACTTCCTTAGGCCTGAGTTCCTCGACTCGTGGGACAGTACTGGGGTCTGTCAAGAAGCATGACTGCAGAGGGCAATGGCTGCAAACTGCTGTGAAATGCTCACGTGTCTGGTATGTTTTGCAAGGGGAAGCAGGTGGTCTGTGGAAGCAGAGCTGTCACTGTGAGACTAGTGGTGATGCTTCCATCGCTGCTGTAGGCACAAGCTCCTGTGCACGGTCCTGTGGCTGCAGATTGTATGCAGGCTCTTAGCCCATTGTGAAGACAAGCTGCTGCTCCTCTTACATGATTTCCAGCACTGTTAAAACTGTGGTGCTTTCTTTTTATTATATTTTTAGCTTTTGAAAAAATTTCCTGTGGGCTAATGGATGTGACCCAGAGGCTGCAATGGATTTAAATCTGACAGGTTCCAACGTGAAAGCTTGGCAGTTCCTCAGCCCTGCAGCTCATGCCCTGAGGTTGAATGCAGACTGTCGGTGGTTGTTCTGCTAGACTGGGAGCGGAAAGCCTGGAACATGCTCCTCTCTGTTGCATTAGTAGACAAAATAATAATCTCCTGCAGCAAGGCAGGAGGGACAGCACAGGGCAGTAACCTCCTAAATCACTGCAACCAACTGAGCTACTGGTATCAATACATGCCCAGTTACCAGGGCTCAGCTGATGGGCCATAACTCCACTGCTGCTCAAGCCCTTAACTCCATTCATCCAGGAGTTTCTTTTCTTAATGTGACTGCTTTCCTGCCTTTTTGTAAGGCAGAAAGAAACAAGAAGATTCCTGAATGGCTGATCAAGGAGCAGCTGAGGCAGGGCTGCACTGTCAGGTTGAGCTTCCAGGGAAGGTGTCAGTGCTGACTCTGTGAGGTGGATTTTGCTGAGTGTTGCAGCAGGTCACTGGAGCTTTTCAAAGGGAGCAGTACAAAGGTTCCTGCCCAGATCTGCTCTATAATAGATAGAAAAATGTCATAAGCCTGGCTTGTGCTTTTGATGGATCTACTGCTCAGGGCACCTAGCTAAGGACACCCAGGCCAGTGTGCAGGTCTTAGTAAGGCTGTGTAACAGGCAGGCAGCAGGAGGAACCATGGATGCCTTCTAAACAAAACAAGCATGTCCTTCTGAGACTCCTCAGACAAATTGGAACCAAAGGAATTAAATAGAATGTAATTTGTTCTGGTGGTTATTTTAGTGCAAGCTTGTACAAACTTTGATTTGAAATGAAGAGCAGAATCTCTAAGGTTCAAAGTGACCTCTGGGGATATCATCCAACTTATGTCAACAAGGGGAGGTGGGAGGTGTAAATAGGAGGGAGAGCTGGGCACTGAGTAACTTGTCCTCTGGATGTGTACAGGCTCAATGATCCCTTCCTTCCAGCTCAAACCTGCCATGAGGCTCTTTTCCACTTGCCAAGTGAGGAGAACAAGCTGCAGTTTAGTCTCACCATCTTGGTTCCTGGGTACTTTGGCTCCTAGCATGGTACTTCCTGCCTTTTGTGAGCTGGAGGTGCAGTGCAATAGCTCATCATCCAGGGAGGGGTCCATTGAGGGTGTTCTGTGTTGGAGTCCTGTTTCTCTCTGCTCTGGGCAGTTCATCCTGGTGTGACATGTCCTGACTACAGGCTGACCAAGTCCTGACGTGGACCAACATACATATCGACTCCCAGGCCAAATGCAGTGTTTCTCTGTGCAGGTGTTTGCATTAGGAAATTGGCAGAGCTGTCTGCCCAGCCATGTGCTCCTGAGGCACAGGCCAAAGGGGACTTGGGCTCCTGCTGCCTCTGTGTGTCTCAAGAGTCCTTCAGGAGGGTTTGTGTTGCTGAGGAGAGCCAGACCAAGGAGGAGTAGCCTATAGTTACAAATGAGCCTTGCAAGCAAGCTCAGCTTCTTTCTGTGAGATTTTGATCTCTCCATGGCTTTTGCTCTGGGCTGTTGCTTGCAGTGCTCTGAGTGGGTAGAGCCTGGCCTGGAGAGGCTGCAAAACAGAGCAGGGCTCTGGCAGGGAGATAGAAAGTGAATTAGTCCCCATGGATTTTGTGGAGTTCTCAGGATGTGAGCTCCAAAGGGGAAGAACTGAAGCAAGAGGTGTGAGTGGGCATCAGCTGAGCAGCAGTCCCATATCTCCTGTTTCTTTATCACTAGAAAAGTTATTAGAGAAGCAGTTTGGCAATGATAGCTCCTCTTTTCCTGCAAGCCACTGCTCCTTCAAGTGTGGATGCTGCTTGTCCATCACAAGATGTTGCTGTGCATCCTTGTTCCTGCTCCACCTGCTGATTTGATCTACTAGCTTCTAAATGCCCTATACATTTAGAGTTCTCACACGGAGTGCTGTCCAGAGAGCTATAAATTGTGCTTCATTGTTGTTTTGTTCTTCACAGCTCTTCCTCTGTATAGGCACAGTGCCTTTTGTTCCAGAGACAGCACATTTCATTCCAGCCGTGGCACAAACATCTGAAGTCAGGTGCAGACGTTTCTGTGGGCAGCTGAGGAATTTGCTATTAGGAACTGAAAGCCTTGAGGGGGTAATCAAATGAGAAAGGGGAGAGAGCATCTGCAAAGTCTCGGTCATTTGAATGTTGCTTGGGTTTTGAGTGGGATGCAGATGCTGTTTTCCCTATTGCATGCATGGATCCATCACGTTAACAGGGCAACTAGAAAGCTCTTTGCCTGGATCCAGCCCACTCACTTCCTGACAAGGACTTTCCTGCAGTCTCACAAGTGGTCCTGTTTAGTTTGGCAACGGTGGGGGAGCACTGGCAGAGTGTGTGCCAACCCAGTCTTTGCTTGGGAATCACAGAATCCTGTCAAGAAATCTCATTTGCATCATACAGATTTTTCTATAAAGCTTTGAAGCCTCTGGGTTTGTATGGAAAGTGGCAGTGCAGCTGTGGTGGAAGTACCAGTCCTCTGGTGTGGGGTCTGAGTTGTAGAAGAGGGTGGGAGCCATAGGCTTACCCAAGGGCAGTCACTGTGGTGGTGACAGTGCTGGGAGCTGAGTCCTGGTATCCTGACATTAGAAGGTATGTGGCCTTCCAGAAAAGAAAGCTTCCTTTCTTTGCCACCAATGCTTATAGGAGTTCTTTGAGAGAAGAGTCTGGGATATGACCCAGTTTGTGGATTCCTCAATGCTGAGCTGATGGAAACTTTTATAGAGGAACGAGAGAGCTCTCACTGACAACCATTCCCTTTGCATTTTTTTCCTGCTACATTGCAGGAAGGGTTAAATACTCAAGGAGGAAATTGACTCTTTTTGGGTGGTCTGGGAAAAAATGAGAGACCAGACTCTTCAGTCTTTAATTTACCTGCTTTGGGGAGGTGACAGCAGTTACAGAGTGGAAAACAGGTGGATGAATGCTACTGGAGTCACTCTTTAGTGATGCAGCTGTTTGCCATTGGGGAGGTTTTTTGCAGTGAGGTAGAACTGCAGCAGAAGCTTCCTCCTCAAGGGGAAGGTTTAAGGTGAATTTTATTATAATCCGAGCTGAGCACAGTCCAATGGCTCTGACTTAAAGAAATAATAACCATCAACCCTTTTATTGCACCTGAGATTCCCAAGCAGGGAAGTCAGTGGCCTGGGGAATTGGAGAGCAAACCTTATGATCACCGCAACTTGAGATCTGGGTCTGAAGTCCTTCCAGTGTTTGCCTGTCTTCTTGGGACGTGACTTGATCTTTGACACTTCTTGGGGTGTGTTGGATCTGCTTGTCCTGCATGAGATGTAACGCTCTGTGCTAACCTACAACTTGGGATTTAGCAGTGGGCAGGACAGAGGATGGACAAATTTAGGACCGAGGACATTTTTTTCCCCATTAAAAAAGCCTGGTAGGGTGCGGAAGAGGTGCTTGCAGTTGTCATGGATACTTCTCCAGAGCTTTTATTGAACTTTGTAATCTGGGTGCAGTTCACGGGTGTCTGCTCTTGACCACAGCCTGCACAGGTGGGATCAAGGAATATTACTTGTTCTTCAGCTGTTCTGTAGCATAAGATTAGCAAGTCACAGAGTCCCAAACAAAGGCATTTAGAAACTGTGCTGTAAGTCTTCCAGGATTTAAAAGTCCACAAAGCTGAGGATTTTGGTTGGAGGCACTTTCCATTTATGTAATTACATGATATCTTTGTAGTTGTGCTTTGTGATTTTATTCTCTCCTTGCTGTAACCTGTGTGGTGTGCCTACCCTTGCTATTGGTTAATACAAGAAGTTGCTGCATTTACTGGTAACCCACCTCTTTCTCACTGCTAAAACTGTGCCCGTGGGTGTTTCCCAGGTGAGTGGCCTCTGGCCCAGTCTGGGGAGGAGCTGTGTGGCTCCTGCACAGGCTCACTCCTCAGTCCTTGGGAAATGGATGGGGCCGTGTGCCTGATACACTGATACATTCTAATGTACTTTCCCTGATACTTTAATTGCCGCCTTTTTTTCCCCGTGGCCTTTGCTGCAGAGACCTTTTTTGTCTCTGCCTGCTTCCCTCTGTGTTTCCTACAGATTCATTTCAGAGGATCCCCGATTTCCCTTTTGCTGAAGCCCTCTGCACACTCTGCCTGGAGGATTACTCAGATCCTTCTCTGCTTCCTGCCTCTGCGTCCTCCCACCACCTGCAGGTGTTCTGCAATGCCTTCTCCCCCAGGATATGGGGTACCATATCTCCTCTCCCATCCTGGCAGCAACTCCCGTAGGTCAGTAGGTTTTTCTATCCTTGCACACCCAAGAACAGCCCTGTTGTGAATCCACCTGTTGTGCTGCACTTGATCAGCCAGTTCTGTGCAACAGGCTGCTTGCTGTAATAAATGGCATGCTCTGCCCAACTTCCCTTCGAGAAACAGGAGGGGAATATATGGCTGACTTCTGTGACTCAGAGTGCAGAGCTGTCTGTGCTGAGGAGGTGATGATGGGACTGGGGGGACAGTGACCTGACAGGGCAGTCTGTATGCTGATTTGGAGATGGCCAGGCTTGGAAGAAAGGAGGCACCTCTGACACTGAATGACTCTGTTATCCTGGATCACAAGTATTGTAGGTATTAAGCTGCAACAAAACCACTTTCAACTAGTGCTGATATGTGATTTCAGTAGTCAAAAGAGATAGATGACTAAGCAGAAACTGGCTGTTGTTTTGATTCAGCTACTAGGTCTTCTGGGTTTGTTTGGTTTTTGGTTTTTTTCCTCCTTTGTTGCAGCTGAGCTTCCAGAAATGCTGATCTCCAAGCATACTTTGATGTTGAGACTCATTCTAGCACTTCCTGAACAGGAAGGTTCCCTGTCAATAGAAACTGCTTAAATGTGCAAGGAAGTCCTTGATTAAAGAACTCTCAATGATTGATTACTCTTTCTTGGCCAGTTTGTGTCAGCCCAGCTTGCAGTGGAGAGAAATCTCTGCGTGTTGAGAAGGAAGCCCACAAGAAATCCCAGCAACTGGTAAATCCTGGTTTGTCAAGCCTCTGCTTTGCATGGTACAAATTGTCAGAGACCCACAGCTGCTGCTGGTCCATGAATCAGCTCAACTTTAGACCTGAATGGAAATTCACATCCTCTTAAGTAATTTTGTGTTCATGTAAATGTCAGCACTCAAGTAAGAAGCATCTATTTAACTTCTTCATCCACAAACCCCAAAGCTGTTCACAGAGCAAACCATACCACAGTGTTAT
Source organism: Origma solitaria (assembly GCA_013397895.1). NCBI lineage: Eukaryota > Metazoa > Chordata > Aves > Passeriformes > Acanthizidae > Origma > Origma solitaria. The sequence goes on from VZRL01000721.1 coordinate 144,258, forward strand.
GAGACAGAAGTTTAAGTCTGCTGAGCGCTTTATCTCCTCCTGTTGAGAGCTGCTGTTGGAGTACAGTTGAGTCCCTCTGCCTTCTTATTAGAAGAGGCTGATTGATACAGTATTGGGTGCTGAGAAGTACCTTTGTCCACTTTTCGTGTCATAGTTGTGGGTGTTGCTGGTCTCATGCTCCTCACCAGTGTGACTGAACCTAGCATTGTGTGCAAACAGCGTTGCCTAATTAGCAGCGCTTTCATTTGCTCAGAACTTTGGCAAAATTGACTGGTTTGTTTGGCATTTTACACGCCGAATTTCAGGTGGGACTTGCTGGGAGTTGTTCATTTCAAAGAGCAGACTTTGAAAGAGGGATGTAATTACAAACTGTGCCCTTCTTCCCACTGACTGTGGCTGTACCTGACAGAAGGGCTTGTCCCTGCTCCAGGGACAGACATCTGCTGTGGAAGTGGAGGATTGTCCACACTGCTGTGTGTGTTGGCAGGATGCTGTGTGATGAAGGTATTGATTCAGTAAGGCATTGGTTTTGCTTTGAAATTCCTCATGTATAAAAATCCTTAAACTCATTAGACTTGCAAAGTCAAAACTCACAGAAATGCCTATGTTAGGTCTGCTTTGGAGCTTGTGGTGTAGTTCCTTGGGCATGAAGGAAGACTCAAATGATGTGACATGGAACTCTGACTTGAACAGTTATCCTGTGCGACAAATCTAACGCAAGACTGCATCAAATACAAATAACAAAGGGAACTTCTGGCTGCATTATCCATGTCTCTGTTGCAGAAATTGAGTAGTGGTTAGCAAACAAGGCAGCTGCTACAGGAGAAGCTTGTACAGCTGCATGGCAGAGGTACTTGAGCTGGAATCAAGAGGGCCCAGACTGAGAAACATCCATTGGTAAATGATTCTTGCAGGCATTGGGGGACCCAGTATAGTGATCTACAAGTTCATTGGCCTTAAATAAAGGATGGAAATCTTGCACCTTCATTTCCCTCACTGAGTACCTTGGATCTAAGTAGATCTATTCCTTGGGTCACTTATTGTCAGTAGCTCAAACTAGATGTGGGCAGGGGAGTGATAAAACAGCAATGGTCTGGTCTTCATTTGTGGGTCCTGCCAGCAGGGCTCCAGAATGCATCTGGCTTTGGATGTGTTTGATATGCCAGAAGTCTAGTTCAGCCTTCTGTGATCACCCGCTCTTGTGCCATTGCTCAGATACTTTTTGTTGGTTTGTTTGCCTGTGCATTTCCAACAAAGGTAAGGATCAGATCTTTATAAAAAAGTGAGTTTTGAGAAGTCTTGGCCACTGGGCCAAGAGCTGTCTGTGTTATTTGCACAGTGTGATTTCTGGTGCAGTCTGTTTTTTGTGGTTCTATTGCAGTTACTCACATCAGAGACTCATAGACCATTTTGTTTCGCCCATGCTGGTACTGCTGACCCAAGCAGGCAGAGACGCTCTGGCTCTTGGGGCTGACCCTTTGAAGGGGCAGGGGTGGCCTGTTGGGCTGGTTGTGCCCTGGAAGAGGAGCCTGTTGGTTGCTGTGCTGTTGATGTTGGAGGAGTGTTTTGCTCAGTGAGGCTCTGAGCTGCAGCTGGTGCCTGTATTGAACTGCTGATGTGTTGTGCAGTTGACCACTGCCTGGATTTAATCTCTAACCTTTGATTGTTCTTGAAAGCATGTTCTAGGGATTTCATTCCCACCCACACTGCTCCTGTGACCCCTTCCATTTCCTGGGTGTCTAAGTACAGAACAGAGAAGATTCATTAACCTGGTAAGTAACCTCTTTTTATGAGGGAAGTGATTTTCTGTCACGCTCTGTTAGATCCTATTGATTTCTGTTTTTCCCCTCGTTGGCCTCTTTTGCCATATATTCTCCTCTTTGTCATGCTTCAGTAGGAAGGTGATATGTGATATGCTGGGGTGGGTTTTTTTTTGCTGTTTCCTGGGCAAAGAGCTGGGATCTTCTAAGGCCATCGCTCAAGTGCCCACATCTCTGCCTTTTCTTGGAAAGCTTTGTTGTCAAGGCAAACTGCTGGTTGTTAATAGGATGTTGACATGAGGAGTAAAACCTCCTGGCTGCCCTCCTTTGTTTTGATGTTGAAAAGAGCGTTTTCTATTTTTTGCTCTCTCTGCCCATTGTACAATCCGTCATCTCCTGGCAGAGGTGTGACACATTTGCCATGGGGTTTGCAAGCATGCATGAAATGGAGACCCTCAAGCCATCATGTGTGCCTGTCCTCCTGGGTCACAGCAGTGGCTGGATCCCCATGATTTGGTGGTGAAATGGAAGGAGTTGCCAGGTTTGGGTTTGTCTCACAGGCTTGTTGTCACAGTGGTAGATTGTGACAAGTGTGCAGGGAAGAGCCATCTCCTTGGATCTGAGTGGCAGGGCATCGGGATGTCCCCTGTTTCAGAAGGTACAGGACATTCAGTGAAAAATTCCACACAAGGAATGGGAAAAGTGTTTGCTTCCTAACCAGTTCTCCTCCTACTGCGCACATTTGTGTATTTCTCCCTCTGGACAGCCATCTCTGTGCTACTGCAGATATTGCAAAGATAGAATATTACAAATATTAAAATGCTGAATACATTCACTCTCAGCAAGATGCCTTGGTTTTGAGAAGGCTGTTGTTGTTTTCTAATATAGTTGATTTTTAGACGGAGCCTTTCTGTGATTCAGGGCAGATATTTCAGTAGTTGAAGAAATAGTTTTCTTTCCAAAAGTACACTTTCATCTTTTGTGTTAATTTCTTAACTTCCATGGTTTTTCCTAAATTCCTGTTCATGTATAAATGTTCTATGCTAGTTCTGTGTTGAACTATTGCAATTGAAGCATCAAAGGCTTAAAATCCAAGGGAGCATTGCTGTTTCTCTTAGAGTTTTGCATTGTTACAGGAAGGTGTATTCTGAAGCCATGGTTGGATTTTGCACTGCCTGTCCTAGTGTTGCTCATGTTCAGCCAATCACAATGATCAGCTTTGCCCAAAGAGAGGAACAGAGCTCTCTGTGGCCAGGGCTGTCATCTAGTCCTAAAGAAAGGTTCATGAGGAATAGATCCTATTTATTTACAAATCTTAGTCTGCACTTTCCCTAAAACAGGCAATTAAACCCCAAGGGGTCATTGAAGGGGTATGAGATCTATTTACAGACCAAGCAGAGTGATCCATCTTGGTGCAGAGTGGAGAACTGTGCTCCCAGCTCTCAGCAAAACAGGTCCTGGGTCTTCGGTGCCAGTCTGTTGGAAGCCTTGCTTTCATGGTTCGCTACATTATGTGGGGAAAGAGGAAGAAGCTAATTGGAAGTTTTTGTAGGGAAAGAGGGTGGATACTTCGGTGAGTTGAATGCGCTAGAAATCTGCTGAAGACCTTACTGGGTCATAGTCTTTATTTTCAGTTGTAAGCAGTTGTGAGGAAGAAACCCAATAAATGAAAATATCTTAAAATGCCTTCCACCAGGTATTTAATGTTGTTTTCTTCTTACTGCTTTCAAGGCATTGAACTTTGAGTCTGTGGTGGTTGTTTTGTTGTTTTTTTTCAAAGTTTCATGTCCCTCATTAACCCCAAAGGCTCCTAACATACCTTGAAAGGGCCTTTGTAATCTGTACATGATAATGCAAGTTGGAGTAGAGGCTGGAAGGTCTCATAGCAGAACAGGGAAGGGTGGTAATATTGCTGTCGTCGGAGGGTGGCACCATCAAAGGATCAACTGGATGTGGGCCTGGCTAGGGAGGCTTGGGACTCTTTAAAACACACTTTGGAATAATGTTTTCTATCTGGTGAATGCTGGACTGGAGCTTGGTGATTCTTCCTGCAGGACTGTTTTCATAATGCAAAAGTGCCCTTTCAGTTGATTTGAAGGCTCAAACGATTGTGTTCAGGGGCATGCAGGTCTTCCTTCCTGTAGGAGGAGTGGACCTCTCTTCTGCTCTGTGGTGCTGCTGCTGTGCGATGCCAGCAGCTTCTGCTTCCTCAAGGGCTGGTCTGAGGATGCCATTGTGCTCTGGAATGGGCCATGTTCTGAATGGACTGGAGGTGAAGTATGGGGTTATGCCTCTTCTCTCCTCCCTTTGCTGATGTGGAGGCAGAGAGGGTGACGGATACACCAGAAGTTCTGTGCATCCTGAGGCTCTTGTTACTTATTGTCAAAAACTGCAGCAAACTCTGTTACGTTGTCACAAGCCAAGGTCTTGGCCTTGTCTCCATCCCTCTGCCTTGCCCTGAATTTTGCTAACATGCATGAATACAGAGTCCTGAAATTCAGGTTCATGGTTCCAAAGTTCATGGTCTTGAGAATAAACAAAAAACTATTGTGGTGGCTGAGAGCTGCATACCCCATTAACCCAGAATCATGAATATTTATTGTGCTGGATTACAAAAGAACATAGAGACTATATTGTATTTCCTATAACTTTATTTCCATGGCATCTTTTCTTGGTGGGTCACTTTAATGTAAGCTTTGCTTATTTAGTTGCACACTTTAAGCCGATTAACTTTTTACTAATAAAATGTGTGTTGCCTCCCTTTGTCCCAGCTACCATTTGTTTGTACCTATACTCCTGTGACAAAGAGTCCCAGAGAACTGCTTTAAGCTCTGGGTAAATCCCACTGCTGGAGGCTTTGGCCCAGCTGAATGTGTCTGGGCTGATTTCTGCCATGCATTTTCCCTTTCCCTCTTGCTGCCTGAAAGTTGGACCCTCAAATCAAGGTCTTTGCCTCAAACATCTTTCCATCTTTCCACTCTTGAAACCATTTGTGGTGCTCTGGGGCTGGCAGAAATTATTCAGCCTGCTACTGCTCTCTGAGCTGGGCTAGAATAAAACTGTAAGTGATGGGAATTGGGGTTTTCCAACTATGAAGACTAGTCTGTGGCTCTGCATCTTCAGCAATTTCCCAGCTGGTAATCACATTATTCTCTCCTGCTTACAAAATTTGCCCTGTCATTCAATGTCCAACTTACTGCATATTTTACCATGACTTCTCTCTAAGAGAAGTATCATCCCAGAGAGATGATTACATCCTGCCATTTTGCTAAAGACCCTTTATGAAAACTATCCTTTCTCACCAAAGGCAATTCAGACCAGAATTTTAAAGTTAGTTGGGAGCCAAAAGGCATGGATAAGCGCTTGGAAAATACTTTCTAAAGGCCTTTTATAAATCTGTTCTTTTATATTTGGAGCTCTGCTAAAGCTAAAATGATCCCTTAGAAATGTACTGTTAATACTTAAGAATGACTAATCTGCCTCAAAACAAACTCAGTAACCTGTTTTCATTAGGGCAGCAGGAAATGCCAAAGGAGGTGCAGAAAAGCAGGGTAAAACAGAGGGGTACATCCAAAAAGTCTCCCTGACTGCAGTAGACTCCACAATCCTCTATCCAGAGATGGCTCACTTTCTTTAATGGTCTTGGATAGCTTTGTCTTTCATCTGCCTTCTTTTTGAACCTGTGTAAGCTTTTAGCATCTGTAGCCTGCTGGAATAAGAAGTGCCAGAGCTTAACTGCAGCATCCGTGTGCTCTTTTCTTTCTCACCTGTGAGTCAGAGCATCTGGTGTCTCAGAGGTTTAGTTAGTGTTGCCTACCTGTTTCCATTCTTGTTTCCTTTTACAGCAAAGCTTCCCACATGTTGGCTCTTCAGGGGATTCAGAAGAACTCAGCTGTTTTTAATAGAAAATGCTCATCCTTTGCTATTGAAGGAAAATCCTTTCTTTAAGAACTCTGAGATCCCACAGTGGCTGTGGAAAAGGAGGGGAAACACTGAGGGCAGTAGCAGGCAGCCATGCTCCACACCGTGTGACAATTGCTTAGTGTTTCTCTGCAGCACTCTGGAGCAGATCATATGAGCTTATAACTGGCTTTCAGCTGGTTTGGGATTCTGCTTAGGAGCTAGGGGTGACCCAGGAAGAGCAGTTCTAAAGATCAATGGATAGGGGTGCTTCCTAGCTTGTGAAAGCACACAACTTGTCCTCATTCTGTTGGCACCTGTAAAGCATGAAGTGGCAGCGCAACTCCTTTGGGTAGCTTGTACTCAGTATTCCCTGTTGATGGCAGAAGCATAAGTACTTAGTGTAGTGCATTGGTTTCCCTCTTCAGGGGAATATTTTGGGGTTTATTTATTGTTTCAGATTTATGAGGTTCCTGGGGTTTTCTTCCCCAAACTTTCCCAGTGGCTGCTCGCCCTCTGTTTAGGACTGGTGGAGCACATGAGGTTTCACATGAGTCATGACTGATTTGCAGCATCATTTTTCCCAGCAGGGCTGGTGATCTTGCCTGCTGCTGATGCTCAGGGCTGCTCATGGTAAGGCCTTGCTTAAAGCTGTGTGAAAGGAAATAGATTCTAGTTTGCAGTTCTTTGGGATTGACATTTCCCTAACCAGTCTGCTTGTGGCTGGGAAGTGTTTTTACAGCCTGAGCCAAAAAAGGGCTTCGTTGTGTCAGAGCAGGGCTAACACGGGGACTGTACTGGCACTGCTAAATCCTGGCAACTGCCTCAAAGCAGCTCTGGTCCCTCTTGCCTTTGCTCCCTGCTTTTGTCAAACTGCAATCTCCCCCTTCAAAGACCGGCACACTCCTGACACAAGACTCTTTGCTCTCCAGAGAGCACAAAGAGCTTGTCAGGGGAAGAACTTGTCTGTGTAATGATATTTTATTTAAGCTGAGAAATATCAAAATTGAAGTTTGCTTTTATATCTTCAACCCTACCCTGCTTCTGTGTTGTGATAGTCACTAATTATGCGATTGCATGACACTGCTTCAGGAATAGATCCAGTGGTGGGGCAGAAGGGACTGATGAGGACAGAGATCCTTTCTCTTCTCTTGTAGAGCCAGGGAGGTACACACAGAGCAAGGATGAAAAACGATCCTTGCTAGCTTTGAGCTTTACTGGGTGTTTGGCATAGAAACATATGGATCACTTGCAAAAGTGCCAAGTACTTGCTGTCATGAAGTGAGGAGCAGAGCTTTGACACAGACTAGGCTACCGCACAGGGTGCACCTGAGGTGTTTCAGAGGGCGATGGCCAGCAGAAACACTTATGATTTATATTTATATATTTATATAGTTGAATATTTATAATGTAATGTTATAAATGTTTGTGAAGGCCTGGGATGTGTATCTCTGACCGATGCTTTGTATTCAGGACAAAGCTGGAAAGGGAGGGATGGGCATACTGAGGTGGAAGTCTACCTACTGCCTAAGGGTCCATCAACGGCTCTCTGAGCCAGCCATGTCCACTGATGCTGCAGTCATGGCCACTTAATTCTGATTTAAAGCTGTTGTGCTGCTGAGGAAGACAGTCTTCTCTCCTGTCCTCCTTCTTCCCATTTCAGTGAGCTGTGGAAACTGAGCACAAAGAGGGACTGATCTGGTTTTTACTCAGAACCAAGTGGTTTTTTACTTTCCAGTCCTCTGAATGCTTGTGATAGCGCAGAGGAGAGGCCATAGGAACAAGTGATTGGAAAAGATGAAGGGAATTAAAGAGATAAACCCAGCTTCCTCTGGGAGTATAAACCAACAGTTCTGAGTGCTGCATACCATCTACAGTGAGATGATATTTCTGTTGTGCATGTGATTGATGTCACCCTGCTCTCTCTCTTGTCTGGACAGTCATGGCTGTAGTTAACCTTCCCTGAGAGACCCTCCAGTTTCCACGGAGTTGTAGGAGATTTCATATATTGACAATCAAATGTGACTGGAAGGCATTAAAGATGAGTTAACAGTTAATGAAGGTGTGGAAAGTAGACAATATTTACTATGCGTGAGGCATAAGCCTTGTTGAATGTCCTCTTCTGTTGGATGCCTGAGGGAGCAGAGCTCAGACTGGTCTCTCTGGCCTTCCCTGGTAGATGAGGGATTAATGATGCCTCCTTCAAACTGCTGAACACTGTATTTTTATGCTGGCTCTTCACATCTGCTGAGGTATGATACAGTGCTAAATGCCATGAAAGGCCTTTAAATGGCAAACAGCTTCCACCCAAGATCCTCCTGACTTTGGAGGCTTTGATTCTGGTCTGGACCTGCAATCTACTAGCAATTATATTTAATGAATTCCACCATCTTGCCTTTTGAGATGGCAGTGTGTTGATTTTAATTCTATTCCCAGTCTCCAGTGTACTGTTTTCTGTTCATGACAAGACTTGTATGTTCTGCAGTGATATCCCCAAAAGCAGAGAAGACTGTGATGGAGAGCCTGGATATATTCCTAGCACCTTCTGATGCTAGTCTTTCTTTACTGTAGCCTCCCATGTGCTCCAGGCTCCCTGCAGAGTTTAGGGCATGAAATAGCTCCTGTAATTTGGACCCATGGGAAGAGGCTGAACTGGAGAGGACCCTGCACTAATGGTGGAGGAAGCAGAGGTGGCTGCTGTTAGTATGCTGAATTGCACAGCATTTTCATTCATTTCAGCTGTTTAATGGGATTACATGAGGAGTGGCTTCTGCCTGCAGACATTTAGTGCCTATGGAAATCTGCAGCTGTCTGAGTCGGTTATGTGCAAATCCCATGTCTCCCCTTCATGCATAGGAATTTCTGAATGACAGAAACCATGTGAATCAATTGCATGAGTAATTTTTCACATGCTTTACCCAATATCAGATTTGAGGGATATTTTCTGTTAACTGTGTTTGTGGTTCCCGACACCTTTCCCAAAGAGGGAGGAGATGCTGCGGGGTGGCTAACTAGATGTAGGAGTAGGATAAGCTTTGGTGAGTGTGGATCCTCTTGCCTTGGGCAGTGGGAGACAGCCCCCTGTGCAAGGCAGTGTGGAGCTGGATGGTCCCATATTCCACTTGGTCCAACTGCCCTTTCTGTGGTATGCCTGCTGGTGAAGTGGGAAGGAGTAGACACCCTCCATTCTCAAGAAAAGGAGGGGAGTTCCAGCACCTTGGTGCTGGCCAGCAGTGGATGGTCTGTTTAATGGTGGAGCACTGGAGTGGAGATCTGGTATATCCAGCTCTGTCCTGGTTTCTGTGACCATAAAATAATTACTTCACTTCTTCAGGACAGGCTGAGAAACAGATCTTTGGATTGCTGTTTGAGGCACCTATTTGGTGCTCCAGCAAACTCTGTCTGAAGAGACAATGTAGATTTTACTGTGAAGGCCAGATCCAGTAGGCACAGGCTCTGCACTGCACTTCCCTGGGGTGCAAATACAATGTGCCATTGTATTTTCCATTGACAAAGAAAATAGTGGCATCTGTGTACTTTCCCTTTGAATTTTTAAATCCTTCTAATCGCCTCCCCTCCATTTCCAAATAGAGATAGTTATTGTCTGCTTCCCTGACTGGATCTACCTCTCGGAGAGCAGTAACCCTGAATGAAGGCCTTACTGACAGTCTTCCCATCTACACATCTACAGACCATTAGTTTGGATGTGGTCTAGATGTAATATGGCAAGTGACCTCTTGCCAGGCTGGAACAGAGAAGAAAGCCACTCTGTCTACATTAGAAGTGAAATGTTAAGTTCTGGTTGCACAGCAAAATGTGGAAACATGAAATTATAGCTTATATGGACCCACAGAGCTTCATTTATGCTTTGAGCAATTCTAACAGTTACAGCCTGGTGCCCTATGTCTGGAAATGTCTGGATAAGGACTGAGCAAAAAACATGGCTGTCATATGAGCAAGTAACTTTTTCTGGAGCAAGAAGCAGGAGGTGGTTACACTGGTAGAGGGTGATGAAACACTGGAACAGATTGCCCAGAGAGGTGACAGATGCCCCATCCCTGAACGCATTCAAGGTCAGGTTGGATGGGGCTCTAAGCAACCGGATCTAGTTGAAAGTGTCCCTGTTGATTGCAGGTGGTTAGAACTAGACCTTTAAAGATTCTTTCCAACCCAGACCTTTCTATGAGTCTGTGATCTCGCTGTTTTGAGGTGTTCCTCACAAGTCTTTTCTAAGGTCTGCCCATTGTGATCCGTAAAGTGTGTTGCTGCAGTGGCGTGATCCCGGGGGAGGCAGTGTTTGGACTAGTGAGCAGCATCTGACTGTGGAAGGGGCTGGGGAAGCCCAGGCAGACCTGGGAAGAAAGGAGCTGTTGCTTCAAGATGAAACTTTGCTCTGTGGAAGCCAGACAATCTCCCCATTTATTTGCAAGTGGCATTTGGTTACAGCTCTTTGGCAACATATGGAAACTGTTTAAATTAGCCTTATGAGCCATGCGTGAAACAGATGCATGTTCTTGAGCAGGGTTTTATTGTTGATGTTTGAGCGAGTGAAGAGTGCAGCTGGCTCGCTTGGGAAGTGAGAACATGTCCTCACCCAAATGTAGTTAAGTGCTTAAAGTGAAACAGAACTAGCATGTTAAAGAATGTATCAATAAAAACCAACTTCTCATGGGTACCTACTGCATAAATAATATGAATGGACATAATGACACTTCACCTTTCGCTGTTTTCCTGGCTGCTCACTGCTGGTGCAGGATCAGTTGTGTCAAAAGAAGAGAAGGTGCATGACTTCCTTGCTAGTGCCTTTCAGTTGTATGCTGAGCTATCAACAACTTAAAAAGCCCTGAGGTCTGATCAGAGCACAATTCTACACCTTCCTGAGCAATCCTAGTGATAGAGCATAAATGAGACCTTGTTGCAGAAAACAGAAATCTGTGGTTGCTGTGATTTTTGGATGAGAATATTGAGAGCAATTCTGTAGGGGGAGAAATTGCACACTAAACTGATGCTTCTGTAACTGGAGCTAGACAGCCTCTGAAATCTGAAGCCTTGTGGAGATCTGTACAGTGGAAGGACTGTGTTGCTACACGCTCCTAGATGCTCACTGTGGTGTGTATGGCTGTGACGATAAAAATGCCCTTGAATATTGAGGACTTTGACTTTATGCATGCCAACTGCAATGGGATAGACCCAGGTGGGAGTCACTGAGAAATCAGTGATTGTTGCTGCAGATGTTTGGGCGGCTGAGTTTAACTGATCTGTAACAGTAACACTGAAATACAAGAATAGAGCATTTATGGCAGTGATATTCAGAAAAGGGTGAGGAAGGAATGAACATCTTGGGACATCAGAAAGAACCATCTGAAAGAAGGCCAGGGCAGGATGCAAACCTTTCCTGTGAGGGCAGCACTGTGATTTTGTGTTCTGCACAGGGATGTCTGCACAGTGCAGTATTTATAGAGGGGTGTGCTGCTGCCAGATCTGTAATGCTTGCAGTTGCAAAGCAGACTGGAAGAGTGCCTGCTGGAGCAGGCTGGCTCCATTCTCTGCTGTGTGTCTACAGGTGCAAACCTAGACACCCATAGGCTGCTGGTGAGCCTTATGAGCCACATAAGGGGAAGCAAGACATCCTGTTTACTCTGTATAAATGATGAGGCAATCACTGGTTTTTTTCAGGTTTCTTGTAGGAGTTCAAAACAGACGGGGAATGACCAGAGTGACATGTGGTATTTGGGGGGGTTCTACAACCAAGTGTCTCTCTGAACCAAGTGTCCTTTCAGCAACCTGTGCTCTGGGCTGTGTCGTGCTGAGCTACCAGCACAGTATCCATATGGGGCAGCATTGTATTCTGCAGGATTGTCCCCTTCTGGGAAAGCCACCTCTTGGGATTACATGATGCTAGAGGGTGGGTTTTGGTGACCAAGGGGAATTACTTGGTAAACGCCTGTTTCTGGGCAAGTTGGTGGTACAGGGAGTTTCCCTGAGGTGCATAGCGCAGTGTCAGTGCCCTTTCTCAGATACTGCTGGGCTGAGCCCTTGCCCAGCCTTGTGGACACCAGCAGCCACCTGACGAGCATGAACAGCCCATGGCTGTAGCATCAAAGGCTTCAAATGTAAAACCAGTGCATTTTCAAAATGAACAGGTGAACCAAACAGCTGTTTGTGATGGAAAATACTGATACTTTGACTGATGGATGAACCTGGGTGGAACATCTCTTGTGATGTGTTTTGATCTCTTGTTTATTTTTGTTCATATGCTTCTTTGGACTGTTTGTGCCAGTGGTGAGACTCTCCTGAAAACATTCTTGTCCCAGGTGTTACTCTAGCAATGTTTTGTGTATTACAGGGAGTGGAGCACTTCATTTTCCACTTTCATTTCCCTAAATATTTGTGGTGAGGCCAGTCCAGGATCGTGACTGGACAGTAAGGAAGAGCTGTCTTCCCTGCCAGAGTGAGCAATTTCCACTCCTGTTCAGGGTGCCACTGTAATTTTTCATGTGTAGTATGTCCCTCCAGGGAGTGTTTGTAAAGTTTGGTTTTTATAGAGAGGAGTGAAGAAAGGAGATAAAGTCTGCTGATTTCCTTTTGCTTTGTGTTTGGTTGTTGGTTTGGAATTTTTTTGTTTGTTTTTTTCAGAGGGGAAATGTACTTTTTTTTTTTTTACCCTTATTAGCACAACATAAATGCTATGTTTAAGATTGCATCACAGCTCAGCATGTGCCTGGGATAGTGCTGATGCCAGCTTGGGACACTTCTCTCCAAAACTGAAATTGCCTAGTGCTTTGCTGTGTTATGCTCACCTGCTTCCTCTGCTACCACCTCTTACTTTTCATTGATGCTGTGACTTTGCAGCTTGTGAGGGCCCCAGTCCTGTGGGTTGCTGAGCCCTTCATTCCCTGGAGTGAGCTGTGGTCCTTGCTGGTTTTGCAGAGCAGGAATGTAGCATTTACCTAGTTCCTGAAATCTCAGCAAGGATGGCTTTTTTTGTATTTTCTGCTGGGACACCTATGCTGGGCTTAAAGCATGAACCCCGCTGTAATCTGGGGGTGCTTTGGTCACATCCCATGCCACCACCGTGGCGTCAGTGCTGCAGCCACTCTGGCTTCTAATCTCATTCTGATCTCTTCATTGTGGTGTTTTTGGCAACCCAAATTCTCCACCCAGGCCTGAGAATTTAACATCAGCACATTTGCATGACTGATCAGATTTGTCTCGCTTCTGTGACGACATTGTTTCTATGGAAAATTAATGAATTCTCATGTTGTATTTTTAATGGCTGAAACCACCTCCCTGCCCACCCTCCCATCCCTGAGCTTTCAGAGGGAAAATCTGTAAACAGCTCAAACTAGCTATCCTCCATAAATAGCTCCCATTTCTTTCCTGCCTGCTGTCCATTTCTTTTTTCTCTTCCAACAGTGCTGCAACACTCCTCTCCTGGTGTTGGTAGATAAAGAACAATGAGTAAAATGAGCCTATGTTTGCTTTCCTTGTCTGGCCCTTGAATAGATGTGATCTATCATGAACTGCTTCCTTTCATTCAGGACCATGTGGCTTTAAATTGTCAGCCTGCCATAAAGTTTGGTCCAAGCAGGCCTGCTTTGCTACCTTCCTTTTTTTGAGGATGCTGCTCAATTCATGGCTCCGCTTCTGTTCATTTTTGCCGTGAGCCAATTTCTTCTGAGGGTAGGCAGGTGGCAGTGAACTTCCCACTTCTTTGGGCTCACCCATTCTCCTGTTGCAGTGCTTGGGGTGAGAACAGTGAAGTTTTGACAACTGTGTGAGTATGGCCACCTGAAGGAAAAACATCCCTCCCCAAATGATGCCATTTGAGATTAAGTGTCCTCAGTGGGGGGACAGTACTTAGCCATTGAACCATTCCAAATGAAATTAGAAGAGTTTTAGTCTTATATTTTCTTCTGTCATCTCTAAGGTTATGTTTCTCAGCTTAATTTTGAGGCATAAATCCAGGGCAAGTCCCATGGTATTGGGAATTACCAGAGGAAAAGGTCTGACCTGGATGTCTCCTCCCAGAAGACTGGAACTGGTGGTCATAAGGCTCAGAAAGTCTTGTGGGACAGCTGCTGAGGTGCATGCAATATTTTAGGTCAAGGTCTCCTAACTCATGGTAACAAAACCACTAGTGATGAACAAGAACCTGAATTCCTGAGACAGGAGCTGCTGGCAGCCAGTCTGCATGCCTGTCCTTGAGGTGATGCTGGGGTAAGAAGGTGATCCCTTACCACTCTTAGCCTTAAATGGTTGGCTGGTGAAAGTCAGGGCCTGGGGTCCCCACAAGGCAAAGGAGAAGGTCCTTTGAAGAGAGCTTGTTCCATTGCTGCACTGCTGGGCTACACTTGATTTTCCTTGCACTTGGGTGTGCTTGCTGCTAAAGATCCTGATTTCAGCCCCACAAGCCCAAGGTGGGGTGCTGTCTCTTGCTGAGAGTAAGTGAAGTTATTGGGTACCTCAGCTGAGCTTTTGTTCCTCCCTTCTGGTTTTAGGTCCAGATACTTGCAATACCAAACTAGCCTGGTACCTCAGCTAGGAGGTCATGTTTGCCAGCAGAATAGGCTTTCCATTAGTGCTTTGGTAATTGAGATGCACTGCTACAAATGGCAGGAAACTACAGGGAGCTGATATGTTAGTTACTTAGGACAAAAACACTACCTTTTTTTAGGCAAAAAGGATGAAGGTATGGAAATGAGGTGGTTGCTTTGCATTTTCGTAGTGCGGGGAGAAAAGGGGGAAAGAGAATCTTCTCTGCTGGCAGAGGCTGGGCTGAAGCAATGGACTGTGCCAAGTGTTACTTTTCTGGATGCGATTGTTGCTTGGGGCTTTGGATTATATTAGCGTGGAAAAAATGCCTCCAGGGAAGGGGCACAAATCACAGCTTGGCCAATAGGGAGAGAAAGAGGACTATAAAACAGAAAATCAATTTAATACTCAGTGGGTGTTTGCAGTGTGCTCACCCTTCCTTCAAATTGCCAAAGGAAAGATTAATTAAAGTTATATTGAGCAGCAAAAATGATGGAGGGGGTGAGATGGGGCTTGTGTAGTTCAGCTTTCTCCATAATTAATTGACAAAAGCATTCTTGGATTTCATTACTCAGAACCCTGCCATATCCTTCTCTTAAAGGGCAGCTGAAGCAATGCTGGATTTCCAAGTCAGTGTTGCTGCCTCGCAGGTTGAGCTAACAAGGGTCACTTCATAGGCCCTTGAGGAAAGGGCTTCCTCTGTCAGATAGTGTCATTGTGCTATTTATGGGTTTTATCATTTAGTATCAGACCACAAAATCCTTTTATCTGGTTATGGTTTTGTTTCCTGGTTCCCACTTCTAGTAAGGTTGAGAGCTGTATGCAGTGTGAGGTGCAGGTGTTGGCAGGGAATGGAAGATAGCTAGTTCTTAGGTCTTTTGGGTCTTCTACCTTTATTTAACCAGAACAACTTTAGAACTGGGGGTGACAAAAGCTGTGGAGCATCATGGTCATGGTGGAATGGACAGAATCTAGGAACGATACCCGTGTCCCTAAGGCAGCAGGAGGGGGGCAGGGTTGCCTGGTCAGGAAACTGAAGTGAGTTGCTGAGCTTGCTTTCACTTGCAAGGGAGTGAGGTCTCCAAGTGAATTTAACTGCTTTTAGAGTACCTTTGAGGATGTTAGGGGTTCTGTGTTAGGGGTTGGAGATCAAACTACATGTGTTTGTGAGTCCATGATAGCTTCTCCTTCAAGTCTGTTTCCTGCCTAAATGAAAAATGTGGCCAAGAGGCACTCTGCAGACTGTGTACAGCTTTCAGGGAGAAAAATTCAGAGATGCACAGCCAGATCCCTATTTGATGTCAGCATTGCCATGGATCCTGCATCACCACCTAGAGCAGAAAACAATATGTTATGAAGTTTACACACTCAATTTACTTCGTATGCGTACAGTAGGGATTACACCAGTTGCTTTGGTTTTGCACCCCACATTACAGGGGAGCAGCGTCCTTAAACCTCCAAGGGGCTCCTGAAGTACTGGGCAGCAGACATCCATTGCGGTTTTATGAAGGTGCAGGTGTTTAACCATTTCAGGGCCCATAGAGGGAGCTGCTTTGCTGCTTGTGGCACGGCTTTCCAGCTGCCTGTGGCATGGTTTTCCAGCTCTGTGTGTTCACATATGCCCTCCTGCACTGCTCATTTTACCGGGAATGGGTTCACAGATCGTTGGATTGGTGTGATTGCCATGTCGAAGTGGAAAAGATGAAAGACTTTGAGTGAGGAAATAACCAGCAGCGGGAGAGTTGTGAATTTTAAAATGAAAATACCTTTCTCCTAACCTGATTATGGCAAGCTCTATTGCTCAGTTCCTGATTAAAATAACATGGTATTCAGGTCAGGGAAAGCAAAGCTGAGCATTGTGTAGGCTCATGTGTATGTTTGCAGTTTTGAACAAACTCAAGCCCGAAGTATTTCTTTGTTCCTGCAGTGTCACCTTCCACGACAGGAAGTCCATTGAATATGAATCAAAATTTCTGGCCTAATTGGGTCTCTTGCAGATCACTTCCCAAGAGAGAGTTCTTTGGGAGCACTACACATGATAATTTAGGCAGTTCAGGTTTCTGCAGAAGTCTGAAAAGGGATTTGGACTCTGATTCCCATGAGATTTTGATGTTTTTGAAATATTTGTTGCTGTTTAGAGGCAGACCATGTTCACAGACATTCCTACACAAACTGAGAGCAATTTCTGAAACAAAATGTGCTGCCTGGACAGGGGAACTTCCCACTGAAGACTGAATCACCAAGTCCCTATTGCCAGGAAACCCCACTGATGCCGGACATCAGCTCTTGACTCCAAACACCCTTGCTGAGTGGAGCTGGCTACCACTAGAGGCTCCACAGCAGCTTATCCCCAAAGCTGGCCAGTGGGAAACTTCTGTTCAGTCCTACTGAGGAGAAACAAACAGATGTGGATGAAAACATAAAGGCTGAATGTAGCGGTTTTGATGCTTTTCTTTTACTAACTGTTTGTTTCCCATCTTCCTTTGTCTTGAGTGTTTGATGCTCACGATCTGGCCCTATTTCCAAATTGTTGGTCTGGGATTTTTTTCTCTCTCATCTTAAACTGGTTTCTACCTTATTTTGAGGCTTTGCTTTTCTCTCTGACACAGTCATTACTTTGCCTTGAGGAATGCATTGAGTTTTTTCTTTAAGTTATAAGTCTTATCATACTTCAGAATATTGTTTTGCTGGTTCCTGTGCCAGCAGGAGGTTCAGCAGCAGACCTGTCTTCCTGTGAGGAAAGAAATATGGAGGTGCCAGGAATTCACTTTGATCTGCTGATTTATTTTCTTACTGTTAGACTGCAGAGTGTTAGCCCTAATTGAGAGTGTGGCCAGCCTTGAAAATCAAATATCCCAGCACTCAGACCTGTCAGTCTGGGAAGCATTCAGCAAATGCTCAAAAATAATTTGGCATGTTTTTGCCAGTGTGTGAGGAGTTGTATTGCTGTTTGCCAGGAGGTGGGACATGTTACTGTGTCCACAGATGCCCAGCACCCCTTGCCAGGTGCTCCTGTTGCTCAGGTGGGAGGGACATTGTTTTTCTCTTGTACTATTTGGATATGGTACAGTGATCTCTAGGACAAAAGGAACTAATTGGTGCCCTAGGACCTTTCCATAATGTAGATGATGGAGAGCAGAGATCTGGGTGGGGATAGAGATTGTGCCTTAGAAATGCATGTGTGATTGATCTCATGGTGGGTTCAGAGCACATCCTGTGTTTGCACTGTGAGGCACCAACAGAGGGTGTGGTTCATCACTTGGGTGACACAGCTGAGTATGTGTCAGGTAGGCTGTATTGGTTGCCTGCTTGTGATGCTTAGGGAATTGGAGATGTCAAGGTTAATTGTGCAAGCACTCCTTCCTTGTATATTTTGTACTGGCGCAAGTCATGAGGAATGTGCTTGGGAACCCAGCTATTATCTACACACACTGGTGAAAACTGAGTTTGAGTTGTGGGTATTGATGAAAAAAATCTGAGGCATATACTTGGGGTTCACATTACTCCTTGTTTAACCTGCCCTTTGTTGTATTGCTCTGTGGGACACCTGCTCAAAAAGAGCAGCAAAACTGTGTTAGAACTCTGCTAGAAGGACTGAAAGGAAATCTGTCAGTTTAAGCTGTGCCAGCTAGCTGTGAATTCAGATGAGATTTTTAAGCTGGTGGCATATACATCTTAGTATGACCCCACAGAAAGAGGGCCCCTATGTTCAATTTGGAAGACACTGTCCTCAATCTAGGTTCAGATCCCATTCAGCACTTAAAATCTGCCATTTTTTTAATAAAAGCTTCAGATGGTGAAAGAGTCTATGTTTGAGGGAGAGTGGGATGGAGGGAGCTTTCCTGGCAGGCAGGGTATACATGTATCCAAAGCCTCTCTTTCTGTCTATCACTGGTTCTGATCAGTGCTAGAGGGAAAACTGCAGTGGTCTTCCACAGCATGCAGCGGGTGACTGCTTTGCTGGTTCCTGTCCTCAGGGTAAACCTATGTCCTATACTGATGCTGGTATATAGCATCCTGGCAAGAGTTTGTGGCAGGCAAATGGATGAAAGGTTTGCTCCATCTTGGTGGCTGAAGATCAGTTCAAACACAGACAGTGGGTGATGTTTCCTAAGTGCGGAGTTATATTCTTCTGCCAGCTCAAGTGGCTCATGTACTTGTAGAAGCTTGGAGCTGACTGTGGTGAAGGTGAAGGATACCCATCCCCAGGAATTTGTCTTGAAGTGTTAGAGATCAGTCTAGTTTTAACAAATTGCAGTAATACATTTTGGTTTGAGATGTATTTTTAGGAACAATATTATTTCATTTTCTGTCTGAATACCATAAGCTTCTTTGGTGATTTATTCTTTTCCTTACTTGTCTTCGAAGAAGAGAAAAAAACGCAGAAAGTTCAGAATTTTCAATTTTTTCCCCAAGACTTTTCTTTAAAAGCCTGGATGAAACATAATTTCCATAGAAAATGAAAGTTTTAAATGGTTGTGAATACTTCTGTATTGAGTTCTCATGAGAGATAGCAAAATTATTTTTCTCCCCTGAAATAAATTTGTGCTACTCAGAATCATGGAAAGGAGAAAATGCAAGTGGGGAATAGGAGAAGGGTGGCCTTACGGGGGCAAAAGCAGGTTGGATGTGATTTGCAGGGAAGAGTGGTGACGTTTTTAGAAAGAAGATGCTTTGTGCTGTCACATTGCAGGGGGCTCCTGAAAATGTTACTGTGGAAAATGAGGACTGGGAAGACACTGATGGTTTTGGGCCCTGGTTGTGGGGGAAGCACCTGGAAAAACTGTTGAGCCTGTCCTCTGCCCAGAAGGAGGCGTTCTCCTTCCCAGCACCACCTGCCGTGCTTTCCTGGTGTCATGGCACCTCTGTGCTCAGTGCACAATTCAGACGTCAACATGTGGACTGTTTTCCTGTGAGAGAAATGTGCTGAGAATGCAGACAGCTTGCCAGGCTGCTTTTCTCATTTTGGCGCTGAATTTGTTTGTTGAACACAGTCATCCTTCCTCTTTGCCTAGCAGACAAATGCTGTCTGATTGCACATGCTGGGGGGGTGGTGTGGTTCAGCATTCGGGTGGTTGGTGCAGGTTACCAGCCCAATGTAGAAGCAAAGTCTCTCATATTGGCTCCATCAACCTCAATAAGAGCTGCTCTGTTTTTACTATCCAGAGCGATTAATGCATTTTCTCAAAGAAAAGCTGGCATGCTGCTGCACCACTGTGTGTTAAGAGTTTGCACCTGGGTGTACACTACAGCACTCTGCCAAGAGAAATTCTGGTTTCCAAGCTTGTTAGCCTGCTGTTTGGAGATTTAAATTTTTTGTTTGTTTCTTTCCCTTTTCTTTTCTTTTTTTTTTTTTTTTTTTTTTTTTGGAAATCCTCCCACACTAAATTAAAAAGGAGAACTTAGTAAAAGAAATCAGAAGGGATGATTTGAGATGCTTCATTTGCCAGCAGTCTCTGAACTTGTGACCCTTTAAAATAAAGTACTTAGGCTTTCCTGTGGGACGGCTCCCTTGGGGTGGAGGCAGGCTTTCAGGCTTGCATGTCTTTAGGAAGGGGCCTTTGACAGCACAGGAGAAGTTGCAGTGTAGCATTCTCAGACGGGACTTTCAGCAAGGAAAGTTGTTCAGCTGGTTGGGGACTGTGATAAATCATGGTTCCCCTGGAGCACACTAGGACTGCAGAGAGCTGGAAATAAATGCTAGGGAAATTCAGCTTTTGTAGTGGGCTATCTTTCAGGATGATATATGGCTTTGTAACAGAAAGAGATCCCTTTGCTACAGCTGGGAGAAAACTGCTGCCTTCCATTGGGAAGGAAAATGTAACAATCCTGTTGGTGCAAATCCATGTGGCAGGCTTGCCCTGAAAGCTGTGCTTTGTCGTGGGCTACCTTAGCCTGAGAAACAGACACTGTGGTACTAATGGAAAAGAGCCACTGAGAGCCTAGGGTGGTGGCAATTAGTTCGGACAATAGGTTTGACAAGAGGGTAGGGAATGGTGATGGTAGGTGGCCAGTATAGTAATGACTTACCAAACATGGCTGGGGAGGGAATTGGATCGCATGGGCTGCCATTTGCATCTCTGTCTCTTGACTGCCACATTGTTCTGGGCAAGTAATTTCTGTGGATAAAATGTCTTCTCCTCCAATTGCAGTCACAGGAACCTATGTCACTGCTTTCTTCCATTTCTGCTTTCATCCCAATCAACTTGGGATGTTTTGCTGTGCTGGTAGACTTGTTACCTGGTGGGGAACTTTGGGTTCTTACCAGTTCTGAGTGATGGCTTGGATTGTCAAGGAGTTGGGGAGAGCCGGAGTTCTGTGTTTGTGCAGGAAATGGAAGTTCTACCCTAGTTATAACTGATGTCAGTCTGTCTATAGGTGTGTCTGCACTAACTCTATCCTCTTCTGGAACTGGATTTTGGTAGCACTGTTAAGAAGACCCAAGCAAAAGGCTGGAGCCAGCCTCTCTTGAGGCTGCCATGGCCAGGTAAACAATGGGGGACAGCTTTGTCCAAGGGAAAGGGAGAAGCAGTAGAATCACCCTCTGCTCATGCCAGGGCTCTGCTGCTTGTGGCAGGCAAAGACTTCTTGCCATGCCCAAATCCCAGACCAGAGAGATTGGCAGTTGTACTGACTGAGGTGCTGAGATGCAGAACAGACGAGTCAAATGCTGCATCAGAACCAGCACCATGTTGTGTCAGAGAAAACTCTGAGTTAACCTTTCTTAATTCAATTGCCACAGATCTGATTGCAGGTTTCTGATATTCAGGCAAAGGTCCGTATTCCATTTGGTGAGATGACTGATAAAGCACATTGGTTTCTCAGGCCTAACGTGCTTTGATCAGTGATGTTCCTGTGTAGCAGTGGGATGTTTCTTCCCCTTAAGTAATATAAATGTTGATTTAACTAGAGAAGTAAAAAGCAGTGTCATCAAATCTGGTCACTGTTGCAGACAGTGCCTTAGCATTGTTTCTTGTCTGTCTGACCAAGTTCTCTTCAACTGTATCATTAATTAATTTGCTCTGTTTTTTCTTATTTTTCATCAGCCTATACAGGCTTCTTGTATGAGTTTTAAGAGCCCTGTTTGTTATCTCTGAAAGATCTGCTAGGCTTGGTCAACTGCCTCATTGCCTGTGTTTATTTTGTTCAAATTCTCAAAATGGTAACTATACACTGTGCAGCATCAGCTCAGCGAGGATACTCCAGGGGTATAATTTTTTCCATTCAGATGATTTCTAGTCTGTTTCTCTGAGCTATGAACGTCAAGCGATCAGTTTGTTTACCTTGTTCTGCTGACTTCTGACTGAAATTCAAAGATTTTTACAAAATTTGAAACTCTGCAGAGAGAGAGAACTGATCCACAAGGGGACAAATAACTGGTGTTTCTCTAGTGAAGTAGAAATGGTAGGCTGGCTCTCAGGTTGGATTGAGACCAATGCAGTGTGTCTGGGTGTATGAGGTCCTGAAGCCTATAGCCTTTACATGTACACTGCTGAGCTTGAGTGCTTCTCTGCAGTCCTCTGGTCTTACACACATTGTTAGCCTGGGGATGGTGCAGGTGCAACATCTCAGTAAGGGTCTGAGCTGTGACTCACCTAGTTCCTTCACAGGAAGAAAACAGAGTGCTGGTGGTTGCCTCTTGTAGGCTTTAATGAAGAGTGAACACCATCTGATTGAGAGTCACACCTATATGAATGAGTGGCACAAGGAATCTCAGCTAATCATCTCAGTTTGGTGAATCTATGCTGTGTCTTAATGTAAGTGCTGTCACTTGGCCTCCACTGATGTCCACTCTGTACTTTTAGAAGTAATGCAGCAGCCTTTGACCTTTTTGTGGTTCATGAAGTCATTCCCTTCTAGGTGTGATACAAGCCAGATAGGAACTGTACTTTCATTACAAAATAAAAACTAAACTAATTGCACTTTGTTTCTCTCCAGCTGCCTTTTGGGGAGATATCGCTTTAGATGAAGATGATCTGAAGTTGTTTCAAATAGACAGAGCTGTTGACTTAACAAAGCACTCAGATGCCAACGCAAGACACACATCAGGTAAGGGCTGCCCTGGGGTGGCTATGCCTTCTTTCACCTGGTTTTGTCCTCAGGGGACAAGGACTTCTGTTTCACTTGTGATGCTGTTCCCACAGCCAGGATGGTGCATGCAGAGCTTAGTTATGGCACTGAGGGTGGGATCCAACTCTGAACTTTGTTAAATAAAAAACAAGTCACAGTTTGATGTAGCCAAATCCTATCTTGTCTGAGGGAGATTTTCAGATTTACCACACTGGTCTCTTTCTATGAGGAAATACCTTTTTGCCAGTTTGGAAGGAAATGTGTTTGAATTTGGGCCACTCAGTTTTGGCAGGAGTTCTGACTCTTATTGTGCCTCTTTTTCTTTCAGTCTGTGATCTTAATGAAATAACACTTTTTTTCATCTGTCTATCTATTAAAATGCACTGCAGTCTTACATACAGACTGCCATAGAAGTGGTGTTATAATTGAAATAGGTTACAACTGTGTTGATTTTCTGTGAAGTGTGTGCTCATTCTGTACCCCTGCGCAACTCTTAACATATGCTCAGTCTCATGCCAGACCAAAGGTGTTTCTTGACTTAGGAGCTCTGACTGGACTCCAGCTCTAGCAGTCTCTGAAACGTTCTGCAGCTGGTTCAGAGGGCTCCCCACAGTATTTTTCCCTCTACTTTATGCTGTAAGAGAGAAATTGCTGGAAGTCTGAGCTCTGAGAGATACCAGAGGAACTGGAGACAGAGCAGGTCAGAACAAACTTAGTTTCTGTTTTTCTTTGTCGTTCTGCCTCTAGATTAGCAAGTAGGGTGAAAGGTTGGGTAGAGGCAGAAATTACTGAAATTGTGTATTTACCTGACCCCTGTGCAATATATCGTTGAAAGCACCGGTGGCTGATTCTCTTTCCTTGTAACTGCCTAGCTTTCGCTTCAGAGCATTTAAGCACTGCGTAGGACTGGTTCTGGGGAGGAGTGGTCTGGCATCCTGTTGGGATGAGTGTGAAAAACACAGGCATATTTAGTTGTCAATGTAACTGATTGAACTCATGCAGGTGCTGAAATTCTGGATAGAGAAGGGCTGTCCAGTTCTTCAAGTTATGGGTAGCTCCCTGGAAATGCCATTGTCCTACATTGTCATGTCACGTAGCCCATTCATATTGTGTTTTGGGCTGTCACACATTCTTAGGTGATAGGTTGCTTTCAGAGCAGAAGATGTATCAGAAAATGAGGACTAAGTGGGACAGGCAGCATTAATCTCTTTCACATCCCTCTGTCGGTTCCTGAAGTTAGATAAGGACGCTACTGGGAAAGCAAAGTCAGATGATATTTGAATGTGTCAGTTTTCTCTGGTAACTTTTTTAGTTGTCAATTCTAGCACATTTCTTTCACTTGGCACTGGTGCCAGACCCGTGCCATCTGGAAAATGAACTGGATCTTATAACTCGCATCTGTATCGTGTAAGGCGGCCACTGGTCTCTTACAGCCATGGCTCATGTCATGTGGTTGGACCAGTCTCTTCCTTGCACTTTTTACTGGGGCATCATACAACGCTTTGCTTAGGTGAATGGAGTTGTCACCTCACACACTTGCCTTTGTCCTCATCTCTGGCACGATTCATTTGTAACCCTGGGAGTGCAGCTGACAAATGGGCAGCTCCCGTGACTGTGATGCTTTCTTCAGAGCATGCACAGATGGATCTCTATGGTCACCTGCCCTCTCAGGGGCTCTCTACAGGGGCAGGAAGCATTGATTCTTCTCCTGTGGGGCTTGCTTGACACTCATGTGAATTGTAAGAGGGTGGTCTACTTCAGCATGGTGGGGATTGGGTTCCATTCTTCCCTGGAAGAAAATCCTACTCCCTGCTTTATTTCCAGTGGGAAGAATGCAACCTCTGTACAGAAACAGCCTAAGACCTTTTATGAATGGAACCCCTTGAATTATAACATTTCAGAGTTTCCTAAAGCTGTTAATCGGATTAGTTGTATAGTGGAGGAAGTACTTAATACGTATATACAGACACACAGGCTCTTGGTATCTGGGAGCTGCAGTTTTGAACATGTTATTAGGCCAGGCATTCTTCTTGCCCAGTGTTGATCCCTTGTTCCCAGAAAATGCTGTTCAGCTGGAAGAAGTGAAAATTGTGCCATTTGACACTGCTGGGCTGTTTATAGGTGTACACCCTAATAGCTTGTGTGGGGCATCTGCAGCTGTCAGGCTCTGCAGGAAAAATGAGGTTCCCATATTCTTAGAGGTAATGGGTTCTCTGGATCCAACAACATTGTACTGCTTTAGAGAAAGCGCTGCCTTGGCTGGTAAGGGCAGAGACTGTCAGATGTTTCAAGTTTGCTCCTTCTTCACCCTCTTCCAGTTGTTGTCTAGAAAATAGCTAGGTACTTCTCTGGGTCCTTGAGAGAGAGGGGTAGGGAATCTGAGAACTGTTTAGATTCTACCACAGATCTCTGTCCTGAGCTTAATTTCACAGCATGAGTGTGCTCCAGGCTTGTTTTCTTCATTAATTTCCTGCTTGCAGAAATGCCATAGCCATTTTTCAGAACCTGAAAATTCATGATCCTGCTTGAGAGTGGGATGCCTTGAGGTTCAGTGTTTCCAAGCATTTTCTCAGCAAATATTGGAGTTAGTGTTTTATTCGTTTTATCTGAAAGCAGTGGACCAAATAACATTGTTTCTTTGGTGAAGTCACAGAGCAGTCATGGTTCCTTCCCTCTGAGAGATGCTGGCTCAGAGCTCTCTGGCAATCCCCTCAAAGACTGCTTATGTGGATTTTAGGGGTGGCTGTCTCCTTGGTACCTTACTTCAGTGCTCCAGCAATGATGTTCCTCTTCAGCTTTGTCTGGATGTCTCTGTCCCACATGCCCATATTCTTTTGTGTGAGTGGTCATTGGGAATTGACATTACACAGGGAATTGTATCACTTGTGTTAGGTACTTAAAGCCTTCTGGAGTGCAGCATATGCCTGATAGTCCTCATTCATGTGAACAGTCTCATCTGCTCCAAAGGAGCTTTCTTCCTAAAAATTTATCAGGAAGAGTACAGGTCAAGCATCTGAAAACTGCAGTAGGTTCTGCAATCGTATCTTGTGTCCGAACATTCTTCTCTGGTGCATTTATACAAGTGGAGTTTTCTTCAGGCGCTGTTGAGGAAAAGGCAGGCATGCTGGTGGTTGACAGCTAAATGAAGCCCATTTAATCCATGTTAGATGTCTGCAGGTTGATCTCTGTTGACTTGGTTAAAGCTCTGAGCTGTGTGAGTTAATAGAGAGTATTTGCATGCAGTGTGGATTGGCTGAGTGAATGCCAGATGTGCTCTTCTAAGAGGGCTCAGAGCTACCAACTAGTTAATTTCTTGTCAAGACCCTTTCATGATTTCAGTGAAGGTTTATTCCAAAGTACGGTCCTCCAACCCAATTTTAAATCATGATCATTACGTGACTTCTGATATCCTTTCCGCAGGTCTCTCAACCTCAGCTCTGTTTTACCGGAAGCCTCGTTTTACTGTCATTAGTGATCTTGCAAGAGACCTCTTTGCAGTTGAATATTTGGCCTTTCTTTGAGACGAGATGAGATTTTTCTAATTTTCTGAAACAGAATTTTTTTCTGCTCATTGACTGTTCTCCTTTGAACCTAAGTCCTAAACTGAGATACTTGATTGCAATCTTTCTGTTTGTTGCTTCATAAGAGATTTTGCAGACCAAGCTATGGCCCTCCACATCACCTGCTCATCCTGCTATCACCATCTGTAATACCTTGTAAAATCTGCCAAACAAGGAATTTCTCCTCTTCCTTAAAAATGCTTTGCAGCTAGAAGGAGGAACAAACAATGAGGCATATTGTTAAAAAGCAGGTCTTAGCTGCCCCCCTGTCTCTATTTCTGTGGGATCAAGTTTAGATGTTATGTTTACTATGAAAATCAGGTGTTCTAGTGCAGTGGTGTTGAAATGGATACCCTTAGGATTTGGACCTGTAGAGAGACAGTAATGGTTCAAAACATAATGAAATTAATGCGATACCTGGAGATCTGCCAGTGAGTGCTGTCTCAGCAAACCCATACATCACCAGCTCCTAATCACTTTGATGAAAGATTTTTCAAAAAGCTTGCACTTCCGAAGTTTCTCATAGATTTTTCTTTTAAACTCTAGTGAAAATATTTGCTTTTACAGTATAATTTTAGTTTAGAAGAAACCTGACTGAAAGCTTTGAGCATTCATCTGCTGCAATGGGAAAAAAGAGGCAGGCTGGGAAATTGCATAGTATCACCTCTCTTTTGGACCCAAATGAGTCCGCTATTGCATGGGGATTATCTGCTGAAGCATTAGCCACAGAGGAAGAAGACAACCTTATTTCTTGCCATGCATCTTAGAGGTATGTGCCTGTTTAATACTAACTGGCTTAATTTAAGTTTTTATGAGCATTTTATGGATTATGAGGACTTTTCTGATACATTACCTCTTTTCCTGATTTTTGTATCTCAGAGACAGTTTCTAGTCCTGAAAGGCACCTCTGTGAGTGAGAAGGGCAAGTTTGTCTCTTCAGTATTTGGCAGCAGCAGATCAGAAGCCAAGGAAGCCTGGCTGCCCTCACTGATGCCATGCTGTGTTGGGCTTGCTGCTAAGAAGCTGACTCCATATCCCACTGCCGCCAAGAATGCTTTTCAAGAACAGTCAAAACAAGTTTTCTTTACCTCTTATCTGGAGAGGTTTTTGGGCCCATGGCTTGAAGGCGTTGATGAGCCTTTCACTTTGCCGCAAACAAGTGGCACAAGAGATTCAGAGAGCACCTTTTCTATCTAGAGTAATGCTTCAGATAACAGTACAGCTGGGAGAGGGATGTATTTGAACCCAGGCTTTCTACTGAAATCAGGGGAGACAGAGGCTGCTGGGAGTGACTGGAGGCTCTGGCAGCAAATTCATGCAAGTAATTCCCTGACAAATGAGGCAGACAGGAGTTCTGCATTAAACCTTATCATAATGAGAGCAGGGAGCTGCTTCACTAGCAGCAACTCTGCTGTTCTTTAGCGTGCAGTGAAAATACAGGCAGCTACTCTGCTACTTCACCACATCTGCACAGGGGCCCATCTGCAACAGGGTGCTTTGCTTTTTCTTTTTTAAAGATGCTCATGGTCACTGTCTCTGGTTGCATTCTTGAGGATAGGCATTTATTCCCATGTAAACTGGGATTACTTGCTGGACAGGTTGCTGGAGTGCAGCTCTCCTGATAAGAGTTGTGCTGTTTTGCTTCTGAGTGGAGAGCAAGCCTTCTCCAGTGGAATAGTTAAGGTGCTAGTGGCAGTCACAAGCAAGGCTTCTATTGTTTCGCTATGTGAGAGGTTCCTCAATGCAGGGCTGTGGCCAGTAGTAGTGCTGCACATAACATCTGAGTCCTCTTGGATGCTACTCATGTGCTTCTAGTGAAATTTAACTTAGTGCAAAATACACTTCCAGAAGACTGCAAAATCCAGGGATTTAGACCATGACTAACTGAGATTCCAGGGAAGATCTGGTTTATGGATTTGAAAGCAAGACTGTTACATTCAGCTGACTTGACACATGCTTGCCAAACTCAGCTGGTTTTCCCCTTGTAACTCATATTTGGTGGTCTACTGTAATGGCACTTGATTCACGGTAGAAGGAGTGGACTTCAGTATTGCTGGATTTCACAGAAACATAGAGTCATAGAATTTAGGGCTGCCTGGGGTCCAACCTTTAATTCATTTAGCTTAGAGCAAGTCTATGGGTTGTGCCAACTTAACCTGTGCTGTATTGGTCATAATTGGCCAGAAGCAATGCAAGTAACTCTGCATGTAACATAACCCGCATCTGTGAGCTCTCTGCAGGGGTCTGCTCTTTCACTGGGAAATCTTTAGTAGAGATTTCTTCCTCCTTTGTGAGTAGATGAACATCTTTGTTCCAACAGACCTGTCTGAGGGCTCTGTCCAGCTGTCTGCATACCTCCTTACAGTTTTCCACAACACGTGGCATGCACTCTGGGGATGTCTCTTTGCAATCCAGGCACATTCTTAAGAGGAAGAGGAACCTCAAGAGTTGAAAGGTAGGTGCTTAGAGCCTGGCCTGATGCTGAGGTTAGATTAGCTGTGCCAAGTGATTTCCCTATGAATGGCCCAAATGTTTACCTGTGTGAGTCGATTCAGTCAGGGGTTTTACCAGAGCAGACAACCGTGAAATGAATTTCCCACAGTTCTGTAGTTTGCTAAGGCAAGGCAGGAGCTCCCCTTTCGAAGAACTGAATTAGCCCTCTAGGGCCAAGAGTGCTCTTGTTCACACTGGTTTTCTGAGTTACCCCCTGTCCCAAATCCACAGTTCTGTGCAATAAGCCAGTGGTCTTCTCTTTGCAGAAAAGCAGATACTGTGCTTTTTTCTCCCAGCCCAGAGTATTATTGGGCAATAAAGCAACTTACCTGTTGCAACCTTCTCAGACTTGCCTGATTTTCTCCAGCATAAAGATAACTGTCTAGAAATCCCATGTCCTTAGCTGATGAACCTTCTAATTTCCCATGTAGTTAAGACTCTTCTGCTAGAAAATGCTAATCTTTAGGTTTAGTATTTTCACACCAAATGCTTTTCTTTATGGATTTCTGAGTGTCAGCTTGAAGTCTTTCCTGGAAATTGAGAGGGATTTTTCTCATCTTAGGGATGCGCTTTTTTCTAGTCACAGGAGTAGAATCTGCCAGTCTGGTTCTTCATGGTAGGAGAGGAGAGAAGGTGATCAAGTCAAGATACCCAAGCATGGAACGTGTGTATGCACAAAGAGGGCAGATCTCCCTTGTAAGGTTGGAGAAGAAACCCTGAGTCAGGACAGCAAGGCTATCAGGAGCAGGGATGTCGGATTGTTGGCCACAGTTGCCTGTTCTTAGGCGCTGTCTCGTGCCTTCCTGTGCAGTCAGTTGCTGCCTGTGATCTGCCTGAGTAGCAACAAGAGGTGCTAGAGTCTTTACTCTACCTGTCCCACTAACAGGTATGCACTCTCTGATTTTCTTTCAACTAGGGTCTTTCCAGTATGGCACATTGCTTTGAAACTAGTTGGGACTAGTTGGCTTGCCGTATTCCTTCACACACTTGGCTGTGGTGTTCCAGACTTATGACAAGCAGAGAAATGAAATCTATCTCCTTTTTCCCCTTTGCTTGTGATAAAGGTCCTGCAGGGCAGGGTAAAGAGAGTCACAAGCAATAGGTGCCGAGTACACCTGAATGGGCAGAACGCAACCTGAATGACACAGCCCTGTTACTTGCTCCACATTTCCTATGGAGTAGGATGTTCTTTCTACTCTTGTCTAGGTTCCCAATGGGCAGCTGGTCACATGCACCACAAAGTTTGTTTTGCAAATGCACTGTTCCCTGAAATCAAGTTTTCTGGATGGTGGCCTTCCACCTGTCAAAATAAGTGGTTTGATTTCTGCTGTGCAGTCAATGTTCAGCCTTACACAGGGGTTTTTTAGTGGTTTTATGAGCTCTGCAATATTGCTCAAATTAATCCATCCAAGCAATAAAGCTTTCTCCATTGTAACAAAAATCCCCAGCTATTTCAAACTCTGCCACTTACTCATTCTTAGTGGAAACTTTAGTTGTGCTTATCTTGTGAGTCACAATTCATATGCTTCTTTCAGAAATTATCCAGGAAGGCAAGTAACTCAGTATCATTCTAGTCAAATGCTGCACTTCAGAAATTAAATAGCATGGAGTTTTTTAATGAGCAATTAACATTTAAGCACCCAAAAACATCTGCAGAAAATATATCCATTGATGCCATGGTTGAAGCAGCTTCCAAACAGCCTGTTTCTGTAGTTCCTTCCTATTCAGTGTGGTGCCACCATCAGCTTTGGTATAGCTGCAGCTTTAGGCATAGCTGCTGCAGTGCTCCAGCACAGATGATGCCAAATCCCTGCTGCTCCCTGCTTGACTTTGCCTGGTTTTGGCTCTAAGCCCCACTACTTTCCCCATTCTCAAAGGTCTCTTGGGCACATCTCAAGCACCTGGAAGTTGGTGCTGGATGGCATTATTAACCCTTTCAGGAGCAGGGGTAATCACAATGTAAGAGCATTTATAACATGTGATTTCTGTTTGCAACTGTCGTGCTCTTGATCGCTCTTAATTAAATTTTCTTTTGCTCTCGTCTACAGCTGGTGTATCACACTTGGAGGCTGTTCCTTTTACTGATGCCAGAAGAGTCTGAATGGTCTTTTGTGTTTAAGTGGAGGTTATTAAATAGCTTTATATTAATTAACTGTGATGGAGGGAACACATGGGCAAATGTACTCGAGGAGATCAGTTTATCCATATGGAAATTACATTGAAAGTTAAATCCATTACCCTAATTGTAAAATTCGACAGTGCTTAGCCAATAGCTGTGGAATTGACTAAATCATGCATTTGTGCTTCAGAGCTAGGCAAATGCCTAATTTCCTTGAATATTTGCTCAAATGAAAAATTGTATTTGCCTGAACTGCATAAGCTGTCTTGTAATTTCTGAGAGTGTTTTAGGCAAATGAGTTTGGAGGCAGAAATGGTCAGTGAAAAAGTAGGGTCTAATAAACCGTGAGAGCAGTCACTGCAGGATGGTCTCTCTGAAAGACTGGCTGGGATGCCTTGACCCTCAGGCTCTCTACTTTAAAGCAGGTATGTTGCTGTGCCCACAAAATAAAAGTAGCTTACATTGGTCAGAAAGACAGCTGAAAGATCCAAGAAACAATCAATTGCCAAAATGGCTTGATGGACAATAGCAAACAACAAATAAATTAGAAGTTGTAAACTGCTCGTGGTTGATTTTGAGCAGAAAGGGGTTACATTTGTGGAATAAATGTGTTCACTTTGAGCTGCTTGTTCAGGCCTAATTTGAAGAGAAGGCTGATGCTTGTAGCTGCAGTGGACAAAAACCCTTTGCTGCAGCTCCCCTTTTCAAATGGTGAGGACAAAGTATTTATTCAGCTGTCAAGTGGGGAAAGAAAGCAAATTAGTTTTAGGCTGGAACACTGGACTGTGTTTGCTGTTGTAGTTCTGAGGCCAGATGGTGACTTGGACAGCCCTGGGGAATGGGCAACAAGTTTCTCCAGGGCAAAGATCAGAAGCAAAAGGAAATATTCAGATTATCTTGCAGTTCCTCTTCCTAGAGAGGAAAAGGGAGTGTGAGATGCATCAGGCTGTGTTAGGGAGGGGATTAGCCACTCTTTTTCTTCAGTTGTTGCTGTTGCTGAACCCTGGAGTCAATTTGTGGCAGAGTTGGTTAGGGACCTGACTCCCCCTGCAAACTGCAGCTGTCCCTGGGAAGGACAGGGCAGCTGTGCCAGCATCTATTGGGGCAGCTTGCTCCAGTGAGGAAAGTGCCCCTGCCCTCACTCCTCAGCTCCCCCCGGCTCTTTTAATGACAGCAAATCATTCGGGCATCTGTTTCACCAAGGAGTCGGGACCCTGGGGAAGGAGATGGCATAATGTTACCGAACAGTGGCTATATTTGGCTTGTGCTCCCAAAGTGTTTCAAGTCCCACTTGTCCTGCCTCAGTGCTGGCTCCTGCCTCAGTTTCCCTGGTTTGACAGTTGGTTTGGGGCGTTCTTTAAATGAGCTGTGGTGGTGGAGCTGGTAGGTAACCAAGCAGGTGAGGTGTCTCTACTTAGGCTGCCCAACTGCATCTTAAACCCAGTTCAGGCTCCCAGGGCATAAGAAGGCACAAAAACTCTCCAAGAATCTCCAGGACTGTGTCTGAATATCTAGGCAGCAAGTGAAGTGGAAGAAAGGTGTCTCTACTGGCACAAAACACTCTCCATGGAAGGAGTTTTAATTGCATTCAAACATAACTTAGCTTCCAGTGTGTTTTCATTTTGAGTTATTTTTTATCCAGTATAAACAAGGTAGAGGGAAAACAAGAGGATTAGGAAGGCTGAATGGGAGGAGCGGTCTGGCCGGGCTGCTGAGAGCCCTGGGCTCTGCCTGGGAGCCACAGCTGGAGCAAGGCAGGGAGCTGCTTCAAGGCAGCACAGGGAGCAGTGCATGGCCCTGTCCACAGTGGCCCAGGGTGCACCGAGGCTGAAGAAATTAGACTCTGCAGGTCAGAAGGAAAGGGATGTCAGCCAAGGTGGGCCAGGAGGTTGATACTGCCTGCTAGGACAGCACTGGCTGAACCCGAGCCAGTTCTTACAGTTTCCTTATTGCCTGCAAGTTCACTTGTTTCTCTTTCCTTCCAAAAGAGAGACATGGAGGGAAGGCAATTATTGTGAATTGAGAGGAATGTAGTAGTGAGGCAGACACCTGTTAGGAATAGAACTTGATCCATCAGATTGACAAGAAATCAAGTGCAAGGGGATGGGGATGGTTGGTACTATGCATTGCTCAATTGATGTGCTGGGAGGGGAGGTCTTACACGATGTGTGGGGACCTGGCTAAAGAGCAGAGCCTGAATGGCTTGAATACTTGTGTACTCACTTTAGCTTTTCATTTTCACTTGCCTCAGTAAAAGCACTGTACTTGCAGGGCTCTTTCTTACTGGAAGAAATCAGTGAGATGACACAGGTTGTAGGTAACTTTTTTCTTTCTTTTATCTCTCATTTATCTGTCTTTTTACCCCAGAGAACAGAAGTGACTGTTACAGCCCACAGAAAAAGACCCTTTTCAGTCTTCTCAGTCCTTCGTTGTCTCCAGAGAATGTTGCTCCCCTTAAGCATTAACTCTCAGATGAAGGGTTGGTGGAGAGACTGAGTCAGATTGTCCCCTTTCTTGCAATGCCTTCTTTAAAAATAAGATGCATCACAGTATAAAAGTGATGCTGCCACTTCAGAAGAGCGGGAAGTATCCAGGCAAAACACAGGGTGTTTGGGAATGGTGCTGCCTGTACTTCTGTTCCACCTGCCATACCGCTCCAAGTACAGCTGGCCAGGAGAAGAGCTTAGTCCATTAAAGTGCTTTGGCACTCCTATCTGTGGCAGTCCTGGGTTTGCTTAGCTGTGTTCGCCTTCCTTCTCTCATGAACTTCCCTGTGAGGCCAATGTCTTCCTTCCCTGTGCAAGCACTCACAGCTGATGTGGAGATGACACATCTGCCTGTCAAGCCTCTGAACCTTGGGACTCTCCTGACTTATTGCAGCTAGTCAGCTTACTCTGAATATGGAAAACAGATTCCTGCAGGGAATTTGGGGTTCAGAATTCTTCCTTTCTTTAATTTATTTTTCTTTAAGTAAATTGAGGGAACTTCAGCTATTCCACTGACAGGAAATGCTGAAGGATATATCTCAAATAATTTGCTCAGATCTCCAGGGTATGGAGGTTTATGAAAGGTTTTTGCTATAGTCTCTTCCACCAGCTCTGGGAAACATCTGTTCTGCATTCTGAATACATTTTCCCAGCAGAAATTGTTTTAATAAAATCATCACTTTTTCTGTAGTTAGAAAACCCAGTGCCATAAAGTTGTTTCTATGCTAAGCAGTTCTTGACCACTGGTTAATGAAATTAAAAAATTGTATGTAACATTGCTTGACTTACCCATTTTTCCGGGAGCTTCTCTGATGGTCATAGTATGACAGAATTCACCAGAACTGAAACTCTGAACAGTGACTAGTGTTCAGTGTTAACTGCACTACTTGGTTGTGTTGGTGCTTCATTGCAGTCTCTGTTTGAAATCCAGTCTCTAAGCCGTGGCATGTGACTGGCGTATATAGTGAGTGAGACTATGAAAGCAGAGTGTTCTAAGGCATAGGTAGGGGAGGTGAAATTGTTAATAATTTTTCAAAAGTATTTTATATCACTGCGTTGTGACCCAGCTCTGAAATGGCCTTTTCTCTACAGTAAGATATATTAGAAAAAGTCTTGCTGTGGTTTGATTCACCTGAGAGCAAATAGTTATGTGTGCAGCCAAGTTATTCTCTGCTAAATCAGAAAAATTGGAAAATCTGGCTTAGTCCTCAGTGCTCACTGTGGACTCCTTTGTCCTCAGCAGAGGTGATGAGCATATGGGTGGTAGCTACCTTCGAAGATTAGCTGTGGAACCCTTTCCCTGTGTGGACAGCAACCAGGAAAGGGAAAGGAAAACTCCATGAACATGAAGAGATTCTTTGTTGCTTTGCAGAGAAAAAATTGTCCTGGCTTGGACCTGTTCTAAAAGTGGTTTTGATTTTAATGGGAACTTTAACATTTTGGAAAAAAGGAAGATGTTGCAAGCTTCATCTGGCCCAATTTCCCATGTAGGAATATTCTGTGTTCTCAGACTGCAATTTTTCAGATAACTACAATTCCTATTGTCACTAGTTGGGTTTTAGACTAACATTCTAGATATGTCAAACTTCATTTTTAAATTATGCCTATCTCAGGACAGACTGATGTTTCTCCTTTGCTTTCAGTTAGGTAACTCATCTTGCCTCAGAGTATTGCTTTCAGATAAAAGCTCGAAGATGGATGGTGCTAAAATATTTTGGAAGTCAGCTGCCTCACAAGCAGCTTTGAGGGCTTAAGGGACTCAGTAGGAGGGTGGTAGGCATTTCTGTGCCCATTACATGCATTCTGATTCACCAGCAGGCTGCTTCACTGCTTTGCCTGGCTTTCCTCTCCTTTTTTCAGACAAGAACCCCCTCATGGTCCATAAACAAGTGGAAGAAGCACAGAAGCTTTAGTTAGCGAGAGATCTGATTGTCCCCTCTCTGGTGATTCAGACTATCTGGGCTTAAACAAAAAAACAAACCAGAACATGCACAGCAATAAATACCTTCAGTCCTAAATTGCATCTTGTAGAAGACACATTATCAGGTCTGACAAATTACTATTTCTCCATGTCCCACCCTCTCTTATTGGATATAAGGGTACTGAATGGAGTCTGCTTCCTGCTCTTCCCTCAGGTTGCGCATCTTTTGCCCTGTGCTAGTGATGCAAGGGAACTGCAGACAGTATAGTTCTGTTGGCATGCTTCGTGCACTTTCTCTCTCTTAATATCTTGTCTTTATTTTGGTTTCAGCTGAATAACTTGGACTTCTTTTAACAAAATTGGATTTTCATTTTCACTCTCCTGGAAGAGTGGGAGAAACTGCTTTCTTCCCCAACAGTGCTCTAGCCTGCTGCGTTCTGCTTTGCTGGACCCTTACTACCTCAGGCTGCTTCTAGTTCCTGAAAACAATTTAGACATCTGTTCTTCAGCCATGGTTGCAGACATGGTGGATTTATCTCAGTTTTGTGGTGCTTTTAAGCTACTGGACATTTCCTTCAGTTAGCAAGCTCCCTTGGCAGTGCTGATCTGTGAGAAACAGATAAACAAGTTGTTGGACAAGTGCACTGTAGGTAGAAGATGAAATATTCCCCAGCCCGGGTAGAGAATTTCTTTGGTGTCTCTGCCAGCTCATGCACAGATACAAAGTTATCTTGTTGGGGAGTCCAGCAGTGTTCTGCTGGGGTTGTAGCTGTTAAGTAGGACAAATTATTAGGAAGAATTGAATTACAAAAATGTGGAGGTTAAGAGGGTTTAGGAGATCTCGTACAGCTCTCTGCATGGAGACATGATCTAACAAATTCTGTATCATCAGCTGGTTGTGGGAGAAGCAAACAAAACTCAGTCAGGCTGAAGAAAGGGTGAGACCTGGTCTAGCACAGCAGCAGGTGGGAAGTACTGAGGATGAAAGTGGTCTTGGGGGGCTTGTTATCTCTTGGATATCCACTAAAACCAGAAAAGTCAATGTCATGTCTTTGTGGAGTACCAGGCCTGCTTTTATTTGCTTTCGGTGGAGCACAACATCAAACTCTCTTCTCTTCAGTGTTTCCAATGATAATGGACTTCAGTACATACATGGGCATTTCATGCTCTGGAGCAGTAATACTGGAATATGTTCTGCTCTTGGACATAGAGAGTAGTCCAACAGAGAGGTACAGCTTCAGGAATGTGTTGAGGGGACAACAGGACCTGCGTATTACCTGCAACCTATGTGCAGCTGCTTCCAGATACAAGGTGTATTTCTTGGCTTTCTTACTTATTGTCAATGGCATATTGGTTCTTCTGGGATCCTACAGTGGCCCCCTCTTGGAAAGAATCAGAAAAAGACTAAATGTCTGTCAAATCACTTTAATTTTTGGGATATCTTTAGGCATCATGATGATAGGAAATGTCTAAAAGCTCAAGTGAATCAGAACAGGATCTTCTAAAATTTTCATGTTTGATTCCAAAACATCCTTGTGGGAGACAAGGCTGAGGGTGCTCCCTGTCTGTATGAGTGAGATTAGAATTTGAAAATATCCGGTATATCTGCACCCCCATATCTGGCCTTTGTGTAGTGCTCTCCCTTTTCATTGGCTACAATAAGACAAAATATGCAAAGATGTTGTAGATTTCATTAGTCACACTAGTTTATTCAAACCTCTTCTTTGCATAAGAAACCAAGGCCTGCACTGATCTCTGGGAAAGAATGTGCTCACAGCTTGGAAAAGCCGTGTGCTCGAATGGCACTGCGGCACGGCAGAGGTCAGCAGCTCGGGCACAGGAGAGGGGCCCGGCTCTAGGGTTTGGTGCCATCATTTGCAATTCAATCCCATGCAGCTCCCTCTTAGGAGAACAATTCACTAAATACAGAGTTGTTCTTTTTCCCTAATTCACCATATAATTCACCTCCCAAGTTCAATTAAGAAGCAATCTGTTTGTGACTGGAAGCAAGCTGCATTTATTTAGAAATACAAAATTATCCTTTGCCTCAGTGAAGACTGCATGCCTTAATAATTCTGGTGATGAATGGCTAGTTGGGGTTTCCTTTAAATGGAATGGGATATTGTGTGAAGAATAGCATACTTTGCAGGGGTGGGGGTGTGAGAAGTCCTGGGGATGTAAAACTGAGAAGAGGAACTTTTGTTGAGCGTGGGCTTAAGGAAGTGATGAGGACTGGGCATGAAAGAAAACAAAGGGAAATCTTAGGATGGGACACTGAAGCTGGAAAAGAGTGATAGAGTTCAGAGCAATCCATCTTGTTGAATCAGGCTTGTTCCTGTTCACACATCTAGTGGCTTTTGTCCAGTCAAGCTCTGTTAAACTATGGCACTTCCTTTGGGAGACAAACCCCTGATTTACTGTGTCTCTTGGACCAGGAAGCTCTAACCTATAGCCAGCTGAGAGTCTGGGTATTTTATTTACTTCTGAATTGTTTTGTAGTTATATTTCATCGTAATTTCCTGATACTCTTACCAGTTATAGTAGTATAATGTTGGAGATCTGTTACCATCCTCTCAGTCTTTCTGCAAGGTGTCAATGATACTCATTTTCCCCTGTTCTTGCCCCGCTGGATGGGCTGGAGGAGGATTTGCTAGAAGCCAGCTCCAGAGCAAAGGAGAATTTTCCAGCTGGCAAAGCAAGACTGCTTCAGTGACTGGAAGACGTCCAGCTGTCTTGACAGTGAGACATCCCTCTTGGAAGTGTCCACACTGCATCCAGCAGTGCCATATGACCAACAGTGTATTCTTTTCTGCATGTGGTGGTTTACCATGCTCTTCATGCTTTATCTTGCCACCAAGGCTGCAGAAACTTGCTCTTGCAATACCTCTACAGAGATCAGCTCATTCAGCTCCTGCTCACAGTAAATCTCCGTGAAATTAGCCTTCCCTAGAAAAGACTTGCTGCCTATTCAGCGTATGGAGAAACTAAGGCATGGTATGGTAATGAGTTGCAAGGTGTCACTGTAGGCTAGGAACAAATCCAGGAAAAGAGCCTAGCTTTATCAGGCATTTAGTCTCTGCTCCCTCTGCAAGGAAAGCAGACAATATCTGTGGCCAGCAGACCCTCAAATGGCATTACTGATCGCTGCTGTCCTTTCCACATCAGAGCTCTGCCAGCCAGCTCACCAGAAATGAGTTTCTGCTCTTTTTTTCCTTTGCAGGAGGCCTGGGAGAAGAGGTATCAAGTGAGAATGCCACTTCAATTGACCATAGTGACAAAGCAGTTAAAAAGGGTAATGTGGTACCCCACCCAGACCTTTGGGTATCTTTTATTTACTTTTTTTACCCCCTGTAAAAACATATTTTTGTCCTGTTGTGTACCTGCGTGTGCCTCTTTGCCTAGGTGATCAGCCCTGCCCAGGCATTTTTTGCTGTTCATGAACTCTCTGAAAGGGTGGGTTTGCTTTGTGTAATGTGGTGGGTTGACCCCAGCCAGAAGCCAAACATCCAGTCACTATTCCCCTCCTCCAGCAGGAGAGGTGAGAAAGCAGGAAGAGCAAGAGTGAGAAAACCCATTGGTTGAGATAAAGACAGTTTAATAAGTGAATGAAAGAGGAAAAAATAACCAAAGTGATATAAAGGCAACTGCTCACCCCTACCCACAAGCAGCCCCTGCTAGAAGGACATGTCAGGCCTCTCCAGGGAAGAGAATTTAACAAATTTCAGTTGTTAAACGTAGAAAACTTTATCAGGAGTTAGGAGCAGTCAAGAGCTGTTGCAGGACTGGTGCAGAGAATTTGCCGAAGAGGGTGGAGTTGCTGGCAAGGAGTGGAAGCCTTGGTGGCCCAGAAGTGTGGACCCAGAGTCCTTTGTGCAGAGCTGCTGCTGCACTAGGCACAGCAGAGCGCAGGGCAGACAACTCCTCACTTGAGTTTGCTGTCAGGAGCTGTCCATGTACAAATTCAAAGATATTTTGGGCAGCCCCAGGAGCAATCTGTGAATGGAAGACA
Organism: Origma solitaria; assembly: GCA_013397895.1. Lineage (NCBI taxonomy): Eukaryota > Metazoa > Chordata > Aves > Passeriformes > Acanthizidae > Origma > Origma solitaria. The sequence goes on from VZRL01000721.1 coordinate 183,111, forward strand.
AGACTGCTTCTACCTTGAGACCCTCTCTCTTCTTCTAGCTGCGGCCCTTGTAATGCAAGTGCCTGTGCTAGTGCCTGGTACCAGCAGTACCAGGTGTATGCAAAGAACAGGAGGGTGGTTCTTCCTTCACTAGGAGACTCTTCCAGCCTCAGAGCATCTGCCTTCCAGGATCCAGCAGCTGGCTTGAAGATGGGACAGCTTCTGAAATGCAAGGGAGGTTCTCAGGAGTAAGGGGAACAAAAGGCAAATTCTCATCTTTGTCCTGCAGCTCAGAGCAAGGTCTTCAGCAGGAAGGGCTTGACCTGGTGAAGCAGGAGGGAGGGTTTAAAGTTCATTCTTTTCATCCCCCTACACTGCCTGAATTTCCTTCCCATTGTATTGATCCCCTCAGCCTTGACAGTAGTGGTTTGCTTACTGGTGCTTCAGCTGGAGGAATGAATAGGAAAAGAGGCTCTCAGCAGCCCCCCTGGTCACTAGGGGAAGGTCTTAGCAGGACTTGTGCTTTTTAATAACCTGGCAGCCCATGCCCCTGACTTGGAAAGCAAAGCTGTAGTCGGCCTTGCTGACTTACATACAAATCACAAGGCCACAACAGAGGCTTAGAGCTGTCCTCTTGAGCTTTACAGTGATCCGCTGGGGAGCCACTATCAGCAGTGCTGCTCCTCAGAGGTGATAAGGATCTTTGCCTTGGTGTGACCCTTTAGGCCAGCTCTCTCTGCAGGCATAGCAATGCCTGTACTCCGTTATTCCTTTGCCCTAGTCCAGCTGACACATTGGCTGTGCAATACAGGCAGCTTATCTAACAAGTGATGTGGTTGTAAAGCCCAGCTGGACTGTGGCTGCTTTGAGAGTTTGAGTTGCCCATCAGTTAGTGGTGAACAGCCAGGAACCTTTGAGTAAAGGATATTTTCTCTGGGTCAGACTCACACCATGGTAAAAGTGCAACTCATGTAGGCATAACCAGTATCTGAGCAGAGCTGCAGCAGCGCAGTTGCAGGCAAGGTTCAGGGTCTGCCTAGAAGCCTGTATGAATCCTCTGGCAGACTTTAAGGCCAGTACCCAACACCACACAGCCAAGGCTCCTCTACCCTTTGTAGCAAGAAATGTGTTCTGCTTTCCCTTTTGTATTTTGCTCCTTTTCATTAAAATTAAGAGATTCAGCGTGGATGGAGATTTGTGCTTGTGTTTTTCTATCCTGAGCATCCCTCCTCCAGCAGACACTGACCAATCTTTATAGATTTCCAAACCACCCGAGACCTGGTATGTGAAACCAAAGTAATACTTTTCAGCCTTGAGTACAGATTTCAGTTTAAGGAGTCTGTCACCTTCTCCCAAGGCCAACTCAAATGAGTAGTTGTTGCTATTGTGAAGCTATTCCCAATAGAACAAGCCATTCTCTCAGCAGATGGGTAGGGCAAATTGAGAATATACAGTGATGTTTGGGTTTGTGTGGTTCCCACCTCCTGTTCCCCTTGTTTAAGTGCTATGTCCCCATCTATGTAGTTGCTGTCACAGGGAGTGAGTGGCTAGAGACAGGGAAGCATGTGCTTTTACACCTTAATGGGAGAAGAGGTTTGGCATAGTGCATATGGAGGCTCCAAAACAAGAAGGGTCAGTTTCCTGTAATATAGCAGTCTCAAAGTCCTGAAATCACTGGCAAATCTGGCTATGACTTCTGGTTTGGTTTAACACCTTGATTTTTTAAAAAATCTTTTTCTGAAGCTTCAGGGTATTACCTGAGGGCTGCATGTGGAACTAAACAGGATTTAAACAGTGTTGCCACTCTGTCTTGCAGACCAAATGCAGAACACAACACTTGCAAGGAGCCCGGAGAGGAAGGAGTATACAGATGAGTCTGGGATGGATACACACTCCTCTCTCAGAGTGCGCAGGGCAACCACATCCAGGGCTGAGAGGATCTGGCCAGGGGGGGTCATCCCCTATGTGATCGGAGGAAATTTCACTGGTCAGTAGTGAAAACACTGCTTTCTGTTTGCTATGGGGTTTGTGTCTCAAATCGTGTGGGAAATCTCTGGGGCAGAGTTCTCCCACAAATGACTCAGGTCCTTGGGAATTTGTCTCCTGAGGTAGGGTGGGCATGTTGTTGTACAAGGAATTGAGCACTATGAAAGCTTGAAGCTGAGGTGTGCAGTGAGATGGTTCTTCTCTTGGAGTCCAAGAAATAATTGAGTGACTGAGTCACTTTTCTTTAAGGACCAGCACCTGTAAGCTGTGCTCACCCTGTGTGTTTTCAGAAGAGGATCCTCTCTGCTGTTGGAAGAGCAGGAGCAGAAGTACTCTGGATTCCTGACAATAGCTTTGTCTTGGTTTTGAGGAGCACCTGTAGTACTCATGAGATCCCTGGGTCTTGAGAGATGTGTGTGGTCATTACTTCGTGTCATGAGAACAAATTTGTCACATCACTGAGTAGCTGGTGTTCAGATCAGAACACCTGGCAGCCCAGCCAGAATGGCCTGTACCTAGAGAAGTGACACGTTTTATATGCACAAATATTGATGTACTTAATCTGTAAAATTTGCTACCTGTTTAATTAGAGCAGTTAATTCATCAAGCACACGGAGAGAAAAGATGAAACAAGGAGTTAGTGCTATAGTTGGAAGTGGGCCCCAGAGTCCTAGAGGTGTCTACCTGCGTAAGATTGGCCATTTGAAAGGTTGCCTGTTCCCATACCCAGATGAAGTCTGTTAGTGATTTTCCTGAAAGCCAGGCCTTCACTGTTTGCTCTTCTTGATTTCCAGGAACCCAAAGAGCTATCTTTAAGCAAGCAATGAGGCACTGGGAGAAGCACACTTGTGTGACCTTTGTGGAGAGAACTGATGAAGAGAGCTTCATTGTGTTCACATACAGAACATGTGGGTAAGTGATGCACACATTCCCTGCCGCTGTTTATTGCAGCCAGCCCTTTCATTGACACATGTCTTTGTAAGTCTAGCCCAGAATAGGCCAATGGCTGCATTGGAGAAGCTGTCACAGAGATGCAGCTGGTCTCTTTCAGTTAGGATTGCTAGGGTACTTCGGTATTTTCTCAGAAGGTGCTAAGCCTTTCTGGATTCTTTTTTCCTGCAGTAACCTTTAAGTGTATATATGCGTGTTTATAGATATGCACTTTTTTCTTTGTTTTCTTTATACACACACGTAAGTAAATATAGTATATGCAATTGCTTTTGGTTTGTCCTGAATCCTGCTGGATGCTATCCTCTGTTCCTATGTTTCAGAGTTCCTCAAGTCACTGATATGCTGCTTGGGTTTCTGGGTTTTCTTTTCTAGATGTTGCTCCTATGTGGGTCGCCGAGGAGGGGGCCCTCAGGCTATATCCATTGGAAAGAACTGTGACAAGTTTGGTATTGTGGCTCATGAGCTGGGTCATGTGGTGGGTTTCTGGCATGAGCACACACGGCCTGACAGGGACCAGCATGTCACTATCATCAGAGAGAACATACAGCAAGGTAAAATCGCACTTCAGGTTATTCCACCTGGCTTTTGGCTGGGTATAAACCTTTCTTGCTAGACTTGTGGAAAAGGCTGGTGGTCTGTGAGTTGGTATGGAGTAGAATATTGCTAGTCCTTGTCTAGAATAAGGGTCAAAATAGCTATATTAGATGCTTTGGATGTCCAGTCGGAATTGTTGGAACATAGGAGCGTATCCATTTCATTCTAGGCTCCCAGAGGTAGAAGGCTTCTTCTTTTTTTTATTTTCTCTAAAATTGATTTGTTTCTTTTCCTTTTTGTCATCACAGGTCAGGAGTACAACTTTTTAAAGATGGAAGCTGGGGAAGTGAACTCACTTGGAGAGACTTACGACTTCGACAGCATCATGCACTATGCTAGGAACACATTCTCCAGGTGATAATTCAAGGTTACATGTCCTTAGGACTATTTCTGGTAGTTGTGGTTGACTCTGAGGGATACATAGAGCCTAGAAGGAGACCTCTGATCTATTGCTGCATTGCAAGGCTTGAAAAATATTTGAAAAATCAAGGTGGGTGTAGTATGGTGGACTCCTGTTTTCTCCTTTCCACTATATTTACTCAGTAAGAATACTGATAATCTCAGAGAGTTTCCAAAGCCTTCTTAACATTCTTTGCAGCCTTTCCAGGCAGCATGTATTATCTGAGTGCACATCTGCTCATGCGCAAGGCGGGTAATACTAAAACGAGCTTTGAATCTCTTGGTTGTCCAGCTTATGCTCTGGAGTCACAATACTGCCTTCAGAGTCTCTAGTGGCTCTGCCAAGGGGGAGTTTAACTCTAGGTTATGATCTTTAATTACTTGGGTATTTTTTTAACCATTTATGTGTGGCCTTTCAATCATGGCCTCTGCAGCTATGTGGTTCTGTGTGACTGGGTTTTTTCATGGAGGAGTTATCGGTCTCCCATCTCATCCTTCCAGTTGGAGCTCATTTTCTGATCAGACTGCTTTACTGGATAGAGAGGTGATATAGACATAGTTATGTCTTGGATTTGGAATGAGAGTTACTGGATGACCAGCTTCATTTTGACACATTATTAGAAGTTTTCTTCCATAAATTGCACTATTGCTCTTTCCCAAGAGCTTTCTGTCACTACATACTATGAGTAAAGGGGTTGGAAGGTACAGTGGAAATATTCACACTCTTCACAATTTTTGTTGCAAAAATTAAAGGTGTCTGTGGGACTTTTAAAATTTTCTTACCCCTCTGTTGTATTGAAGGGCCAAACTTGTTGTTTTGTGCTTTTGTTTCGACAACTTCACACCAACCAGTGGAAAATTATCAAACATGCTGAAATGCTACTTGTTGTGGCAGGAGGAGATGGTGGCTGGGCAAGGGTGTTTTGCAGCCTTTGGAGATTTCTTTGCATCAGATATCCAAACCAAACAGTTTTTCTTCCCTTGAGGCATGTGCTGGACCCTTCCAGCATTTGCTAAACTCTAAATGGTTAGAATTGTCTTGCACAAAAGCAGGATTAAGTTATTACTGCCATTTATGTTGTGGATGCCTTTGAGTCTGTATCTCTTGAAAACCAGGGTCCTTCAGAGCACTTCTGGGCCAAAATGGGATAAAAATGGCAAGAGTCCTTCTATATTTAAATTGGTGCTCGATAGGATTTTTAAGTCTGTTTCCTTTAAGCCCTTTGTCTCTGTGACCCACCCTTGCCCCAGTTGCAGTCTTTGTGCAGTAATTGAACTGAGCACTAAGTGCCTCTGTGGGCTGATTGTGCTCTCACCATAAATAAGCAGTGCTGGGAATAGGCTTTTACTTTGCCAAGACCTGTCTTGACATCTGCTCCCCTAAGGGAGCAATGCATTGACCAGCCACAGGGACTGGTGGGTGTATGCGCTCATCCTTCCCACCTCACTGAGGTTTGCGAGTGCTGTCCACCTGCAACCCAAACTGACAAAAGCACAGAGCCCATGAAGATACTAAGTTCCAGCAAGTTTCATTAAGATCAGTGGCTAGGAAGGGGAGAGAGTTCCTGCGTGGCCCTGCAAGGGAAAGGCTGCAGTGGGTGTGTTAATACATTAGCAGACACCAGAAAGCCATCATAAGATGGTGTGAGCACCCAACCAGTGGAGATGGGATGTGTGAGTGGGCAGGGGAAGGACACAGAGTCTCGTCTGTGATTCAGTCTCTTGTAGCAATTCTTGCCTGGCACTTCCCACAGCTAAGTGCAACTTGTTTTTAACTTCTGTCAGTATGGATGATAGTAAATCATATGGTGCTTGCCATGGTCAAATTCTGCTGTAAATCCTGGGCCCTTTTCATTCTAAACTTTGTACCTAGAACAGAAAGGCACAGCTTTTCTGAGACATGATGAACCCTAGCAGTGGAAATTTTTTCCAGTCATACTTTTGAGAATTGGTGTAGAGTCACTCCTCCTTTCCATTTTGCAGCAAAATATATCTCTCATTTGTGTCTATGGCTAATAGGAATAGGAGTATGGCACAAGAGACTGGAATTTCAGCAGGAACAAGCTTTTACCTTTGGAATTTCTGTTCTCATCTATGTCAGAAAGTTGTCTGCTTTGCAGGGTGTGACTGCAGGCTTTTATTTCCTGGTGCATTTCTTACTGACATGGCAGCAAACTAAACTGAAAGTTACTGTGTCATTAAACAATTTCTGTTATAGCTGTCAAGACCCATACATGGCAACTTAGCAAAAAGAAGGTTTAAACCTCCACAAAGCCCTAAGCAAGTAACTGATTACCTTAATTCAGTAGGTGGCTTGCTAGTAGATGTGACAGCACAGTCTGGAGTTGCAAAACATGACCACTTCAAAGCTCGTGTTCAAATCAGGATGTAGGTAGCACTGCTTCCATGTCCAGGGACGTCTTCTTGTCCTAATCCTGCACAAGACATACACACATCCTCCACAGGTTTTACTGCATGAAGAAGAGTCATGTCTCTCTTCTGCACACGGAGATATAAATACCAAATTGGGACAAAAGCAGCTGGCCAGCAGCTGGGTCCTTAACCTGCCTTGAAAATCTGCTTCCTTGAATGTTGTTTAAGCACCTGTATTTGTTACCCTATCTATTGGGACATGAATGTTTAGCATTTATTGAGATCAGTTGATAATATCATAGCATTGGCATGGCACTTTGCACATTCAGGTTACTGTGGGGATGCTAATGCCTCTTGTGAGTCTCTTCTCAAACTCTGTTGTTCTTAGCTGGTAGGAGTGGTTGGGTGTTGTGCTTGACTTACCACTGCATTGGGCAGCTAATGCATGTAGTGCCCATGCCTGGACAGCAAGAAAATGGGAGATCCAGGACTCCTGGGTTCTTTTCCTATCTCTGGGAGGAGAGCTTAGGTACGTTACTCAAGAATGGTTCTGGTGTTAAACTTCCTGAGCTGCTCTGTTTAATGATGTCTGCTTGGTGTTTATTAACTTGTAAGTCAAAGTATTTGCACTTTTAGAGACACTCGCCAAATGTGCATCTTAACCTTCTAAATGTTTCTAAGCAGATGGGATTTGGGTGGACAGCATGGGACTCCTGGGACTTGTGTGGTTTGGGCCAGACAGACTCTCCTGTTCTTGGTTCCTTTGGTGGCAAAATGTGAGAAAGTGTACTTACTGCTTTGTAGCTGGGAGTCACGTTCAGCAATGCATGTGAAAGGAGAACAAAATTCAATTGGAGTTGAAAAAGCAAAACCAAAAATCTTACTGCCCCAGCCTAGAGTACAGCCTCTGGAAGGAAATTGTGTTTGGCAGGCAACAAGGGTAGTTTGAAGTTATGGGTTGTTTGCATTGTGTGAGCAGTGCCCAAGGTCTACACTATGTGCAGAAAGCTGAGGGCTGTGAGCACTGGATGAGCTGTGTTGTGAGGGCTGGAATGGGAAAAAGAATGAAAAGTTTGCATGTGCGAGTGTTGGTTTTTCTATTAAACTCTGTAATTCTTCTCTGATTGAGCCTGGAGATCTGCAGAAAGCATTTCAGAGACCACAGAAGTATGTCCCTGCCAAATGCAGAGTTCTTCTGTGAACTCCTGAGGAGGCTTGAAAATTTACTTTGAGCAAACTGACTTGTTCCTATGTTTGTGGTGTTTCTGGAATTGAAGAGTTTATTTTCAATATGTAAAAAAATTCAGCCCAGGACATGCAGCTGGCACATAGAATGCCAAACTGAATTTATAAATCAAAATTTGATGGACTCACCTCAGATCTTGTAAGTACTGATTCTGCTGCTGATCAAGAATTTTTCTACTGCTGAAAAAACCCCAACATCTCCCATGCAACAGCTGATTCCAGTTTTCAAAACAGATTAAATTCCTTCCCCTCTATTTCTTTCTTCAGTTTGAATATTTACAAAACAATTTTCCCCCCTCCCTCCCCACCTCTGAACTAGGCAGCATTGAAATTATTGCTTCTGCCCTGATTCCCCATTGGACTCTCTGGGCAATTATATCCTGTCCTTCAGAAAGAGCAGTCTCTCACAGAGCTGCTGCTGAAGGTTAAGCTCAGTGTTAGCCTTGGCATCCCCAAGCTTGTTTGGCATTCGGGGTGCAGTGAAATGTTCCTGTGGACTGGACAGCCTGGCTGCAAGAGCTTGGATTTTGCCAACCTGGAGTTCAGGTTTCTGATTCCCTCCTTCCCTCCCTGCAGTCCTAATGACCCCTTGGGGTTTCTCTTGTGTGCAAGCTCTTGCTTGGATGCATGGACTGCATTTTGATAGAAGTGAGGCCTGAGCTTAAATCCTTCACTGGACTGAGATCAGAAGTGCAGTAAAGAATTCCTGAGTGTGAAGCACGTGGAAGAAATACTAGCAAGTAAAAAGAGGCAAGAGACAGGTGGAGTTATTAGCTTGGAAACTCATATAGAACAAAGGCAGAACACATGATCTTTTCCTCTTGTCTGTGGCAGCCCCAGTCACTGCCAGCCCAACCCCATCTGCTATTGAGAAAACTCCCCTTCCCTCTGCTCCTTTGGCTTAAACGCCCAATCTGTGCTCCTGCTAAGCCAGATGTGCCATGAAACTTCTGCAAGAATATTTAATTGCTTTTTCTGATTTATGGCAAGGAATGTGCTACCTCAAAGAGAGGCAGCAGCAGTTTTGAGATATCCAAGAAGAATTTTCTGGCTTGGTGACTTGCCTGTACATTGGGAAGCTGTCTGCTATAGTGAGAAGGCTGTCCTGAGATGTGCAGTTATTACAAGCTGCACCACTCTTGCTTATTAGCATGGGATATATGGTCAGGGGGATGGATTGCGGGAGGCCTGCCAGCACTACTTTCTGTTCATTGTGTCACTTTCCCTACTTCACTGCTTTGTGTCTCTCTGTTCTCTCCTTTAGAGGGGTTTTCCTTGACACCATACTTCCCCGTCGTGATGATAATGGGGTCCGGCCAACTATTGGTCAGCGTATTCGCCTGAGCCAGGGAGACATTGCTCAGGCAAGGAAGTTGTACAAATGCCCAGGTAAATATGGCTCGTAGAGACGGATCCTGCTTTATTGTAGACACATGGTTTATGTGGAAGGCATTGGAGTTCAAGAACACCTGAATGATCCCTTTGAGGAAAGAGACTTGGGAAACACAGACTATCAAATGCTTCAGGCTGGAGCTGTTAGGGGGAAGTGGACTTGCCTAAAATGTGTCTCCTGTTAGTACTTTGCCAGTGTTCTTGTTTTGTTTAGGGCTTCACGTTGGTCCAGTGTAGGCTCTATTCGTAGAAGATTAAACCAATGTACAAGACCACAGATAGAATGGGGACTAGAAGTTAGCAAAATGGTGGAAAGATGTCTGGTAGACTGAGGCCATGGAAAGTGGTGGATAGCTGGTGTGCAAATCCACTGTTTTTTTGTATCCAACTACAGGTCAGAAAGTATGAGTCCATAAGGGTCTAGAGTTAATTCTGAGGGCTTCAGGGTCTGTATGTTTGAGAAACACTGTTTTTAGCTTATAAAAGTATTACAATTTTTAGGTCTCTTAGTTCTAATTAGCACTTTTTTTCTTTTTACCTCGTCATTACATTTTTCTTTTTAGTTTGGTCATTATCTCTAATTGATTTTGGTTGAACAAAATGTTGCTCTTGAAAACTTATCTCATGGATTAGTTTAGGGGTTAATTTGTTTTGCACCATGTTTTTTGATTGAGTCAGACTTAATCCAATGAGGCTTTTCATTCCCATAGCTGAAAGAATCAATTACAGATTTAGATTTCTCAAGGCAAGCTGAAAAGCTACTTTGGCCTGAGGTAGTACCTAAAAACTACAAAGCAACTTTTTTTAAAATGCGGCCTCTTCTGAATCTCAAGTTTTCCATTTGCAAAGTAGAACTTTTCCTACGTTTTTTTTCCCAGAAAGCTTTAGCAGAGGTTATTGCAGTTCAGGACATATTTGACAGCAAAATAATTAGAAGTCTAAGCCTACTAAACATTTGTTTTTTTCAAATATCTGTTGTTCTGCTTTGGTTTTTTTCTTTGCATCAAAATTTATACACAGGTTGCATCTGAGGAGAAGAGGTGCAATATATTTAATGACGTTAACATCTTCATCTGCCATTTGAATCTGTAGCTTGAAAAGTTTTTTCCTCTACAAAATACAAAGGAGTTCAAAACCAAGGGACTTCAACTGTGTATTCAAGCAGGGTCTGAATGAGACTTTAGGAGGAAGACACTTTGTTCAGTAGTAAAACTGAGGATTTTTGGGGTAAAGTGCAGCAACATAATTCAGAAGTTGAATGGCAGATGGCTTCCCTTTTAGAAAGAGAGTCTCCATCTGAGAATGCCTAATAATATCTCCCAAAAAAAGAGCTAGTATGGTAGAGGATGAGTTACAAGTATGCACTGGAACGAGCCAGAACAACTGCTGTGTCTATTGTAAGAAACAGGGGTCTCCAGCTCATTAGACTGGAGCTCATGTGGCTGCTACAGTTAGGGCTTGCTTAGCTTGTCCATTCTAAAACCCTGCTGTTTTAAATTGTTCTTAATTCCCCAAATCTTAAACCTGCTGGGTTAAAGTTAGTGCCAAGCCAGGTGAAACCAAATGAAATTTGCTGAAGGAATTTCTGGAAGGCAAGATTCAGTCTGCTTCATAGTAGTTAATGCTAGATTTGCTGTGGCTGCACAGGTGAGGATTTGATGACTGCAGCCACTACAAAAGCTTTAAAACAGCTCGTCCTGCTATCTGGTGCTGTGCTGAAGTAAAGAGGCCTATGTAGCTGTGCTAAATGTGCAGGAATGGTTAAACTGTAAATTGAGAATGGTCCTGCATTATATCACCTTCTCCTGTTCTCTGGGCATTTTCGAAAAGATGCAGTGTACCAGTAACCAGCTGATGAGCTGTAAGTGCCTGTCACTCAACTGTTTTGTTTGCAAATAAGTTCTGAAGCATTCACCTTTCTACTTTGTTTTTCACCCCAATTCCTTCCTACCTGCTCAGTTTCTTGGATCCCAGAAGCACAAAACAGTTGCTTTGCTGGACCCGTTGGCTTCTTTGCTACTAAGTGAAGTACAGTTGTATTGCTTTTTGGGGTGCTCTGCAAGAGACTGTGCTCTGCCCACCAAGATGTGTTGCTTGCAGTCATGCTTCCCCCTGCACTGCAAGCAATCACTTTCCTCCATGCTAGAAGGCCAGCCTGTCCCAGGGTGTCTGGGGAGTTTCCTTTGCAAGGGTTGGAAAGTTTTATAGGTCTCCTTTCACATCTCAACAGTAGTCTTTGCAAGCAGATGCAATAGTACCTGTTCCATAATTACACAGTCTTGCCAGTAGCTGTGTAATTACACTCCGGGAGAATTAAGTCTGGGCTGTTGGAAATCTTCATTGTGGTTCAGCCAAGGGCAATAATCTCATGTCACTGTGGTCATGTTGTGTGTGTTTCTCATGATTTAGAGGTCCCTTTATCATTTCAGGTTTGTTTAAATAGATTTTTGAGCAGAGAAAAAGAACATTTATTTATCTTGGTGAGTTATGGATTGGAATTCCTTCTTTATTTATAAAAAAAGTTAAAAATCCCTTTTTGTGTTCCCACATTAGTTCATCTAGTGTGACCTGTCAAGCTGTGGATCAAACTTCCTTAGAGAAATTAAGAAATTCAGGCCTAGGTGACTCCTTCGCCCCTGCTTAAACATAATAAACTCTTTCAATGGAACCAGTCTCTCTTCATCTCCAACTGCCAACCCACCCATCTAAATGTAATCACGGCTGCAAAATTAGAGTCTGATAGCATCAAGCAGAGGAACAACCTTGGCATTTCCATGAGAAAGGGAACACCTTGCTGGATCTTTCAAAGTACTGCTGCTTAATTAGGGATTTTTGGGGGCTGCCTCACCACATCTGTGAGGAAACTGAGTTGCAGATCCAGGGCAGTTTTAAAACATCAGTTGGTTATGAAATAGGAAAAAACAACCAGGAAGCAGGCAAGCCAAGGTCCCTGCTCCTTGCAATTGGTATTTGGATGTGTCTAGTGGGTACTCTGAAGGAAATGGGAGCTTTGATATTTGTGGTCCTCCCACCCAGCCAGTCAGCTGCTCTGCAGATGTGGATGATCACTCCTTGTTCCAGCTTGGTTGTCTTGGCTCAGAGAGCAGAACTACAGTAGTCACAGCTTTTCCAGATGCTGGAAGCTGCAGTTCCCTAAAGGAGCATGTGCATATTCCTTGCTTCCCAAAAGTCGCTCTGAGATCTACATTTCATCAACTGCAGCAGGCTGCAACACAGGAAGTCGGAGTGCATGGGTTGCTGTGCTCATATTTTGTCCCGTGCAGTGTGGCAGCCAGAAAGGTGCTGGGCAGTCTAAGCATGAGGGCAGTGGGGCTTGCCCTGCTTTTTTTAGGATGTTTTAAACCCAAAAAATATACTTTACAATGGTAACTAAGGAGAACTTCATTGATCAGCTTGTATTGAAGGGAAAACAGACTTGCTGGCAGCAGTTGTGGGGTTATGATGTGGGGTGGGGTTAATACTTTGCATTTGGTTAGTGAATTAGATACTCCTCAACTGAAACCTGGAAGTGCTGGCATGTGGAAGAAAGCTGACGGAAGAAGGGTGCCTCTTTAGAAGCTGTTCCCTCTGTGTCCTTGCACTGATCATCTTCTATCCAAGAAATTCTGACAAATTTCACATCACCCCTTTGGCAAGGTCTCAGATGGTCAATGACCTTTGGCTAGTACCATGAATGAGCACTGTTGGAGTACCAGCCACCAACCTGCACACAGCAGCCATGAGCAGACAGTTTGGTAGACTCTGACGCCTTTCAGAGTCACTCCTTTTTGACAGTTTTTTTTTCCCTCTCCTGCAGCTTGTGGAGAGACCTTGCAAGATTCAACAGGTAATTTCTCAGCCCCTGGCTTTCCAAATGGCTACCCCTCCTATTCCCACTGTGTCTGGAGGATCTCGGTGACCCCAGGGGAGAAGGTAGGTGCTACAGCAGCACAAGGTGTACTCTGCACTTTCCTCATGTGGAGTTTTGCCTGTGATGACAGTGTTAGTACCTGCCAGAAGATCTCTGCACGCCTGAAGTGCAGGAATGGAACCTGGAAAGGCTCCTGAGCACCACTGAGGAGAGAAATGGAGTCAGGAATACGGGATTCTGAGGAGAGAAGTGGTGATGCTGAATCAGAGCCCCTTACATATCTGAGCCGTGTGCTGATCTCTGATCCTTCCTCTCAATTTGAGACTAAATCCTGCATGGACATTTCCTGCCACCTGTTAGCTTCAGCAAGCTCACATTCCAAAGCCAGTCAGATGAGTTAGATAAAATGCGCCGCAGTCTGGGGTCCTGAAGGGAGCCGAGGAGCTGTGAGTGACATCTGTGGCCCGCCCCTGTCATGCAAGCATAATGTCCCTGTCAGGGAACTCCCACTTCCCGCCTTGAAATGCCAAGCCCCGCTGCGCATCAATCACCCACCCTGTCCACTTTCCTCCCAGCTCCTTTTGTTTTTTTGATCTTCCTGTAGAAATTAAATCTTTCCTTCATCCAGTAACACCAGTCCTTCAGGCCTTTCATGCCATATCAGGCTACAAGAATGCGCAGCCCAGCTTGGGAGCTCCTTGGCAGAGTGGCTTTGCTGAGGATCACCCTCAAGACATGCTTAAGACTCAGACTTGGACAAAGAAGCTCAGAGCTCATTCGTTTTGCAACAGCTGCCTGGCTCCAGGACCTGGTTCTGTCACCTGCAAGCCCAGTCCCATGCCATGCTGAGTGCCTGCCATCAGCTGCAGGGAGAGCATCGCTGGGGCAAGAGGGCCAAGAGCCGTGCAGGTTTGAAAATGGTGGCACTGAGAGTTTTGTGGTGTCAGTCTTACTATAAACTCTTCCTTTGCTTCTCAGCCTCTTCAGAGTTGTGTTGGGAAGGACCCAGCATCCAAATGCTGAACCACTCATGTTAAAAAAGGAAATAAAGAATTGATTTCAAATTAAATGCTTCAATTTACCTGTTTTATCCAATGTAGTACAAATTGTTGCTCTGAAGTGTTAGCTGAGAACAGATATTGGGCTTATAGCATTTAACTGCATGGAAACAGGTCAATCTCTGTTTGCTGTCCAAAGTCAGAATACTGTAAAAATGTGAGTGACATCATTACCGACTGCACTCTGCATGCCCAGCCAGGACTTTCGGGGAGAACGTTTCTGTGGCTATGTTCAGATTATGGATGTAAATGAATACATGGATCACATCTTGCAAGGAAAAAAGTACAAGTACACCCTAATGGTGACTTCCATAGGTAACCTCCCAGACCAAGGCCTGTGATCCATCTTACAGAGGAAGGAGACCAAAATAATAATATTTTAATGTCAAGCTCTGTTTGGTAAAGCCACTGAACACAATTGCATCACAGTGATGGTATGAGTCTGATGGTCAGAATATGGAACCTAATTAGCAAAATCAGATATTTCTTACAAGTATCATTTATATGTGTGGTTTGTGACAATGTCTTTCTCTATGATCGCATTATTCAAAACCAAAGATTTGGGCTTTAATTTTAAAAATCCAAACTTTTTTTTAAAAGTGACATTAGTAACTGAGGAGTATTGAATTTAATTACAGAGTTGATAGTAAAGGGCTGTCTGCTGTCATGTACTGTCATGGATTCATTAAAATACTTTGAGAAGCCTTTCTCTTTTGAGAAAATGTGGTGTACAAATCCCAGCAATGGCCCAACTGTCTTTGCCTGCCTACTCACTTAGGCAGCACAGTTGCAAAAATGAAACAACCTGTAGGGTCTTCTCTTTAAAGTAACTCCCTCCCCAAAGAGAAATGTGCACTCTCTCCTTTCAGATTATGTTAAATTTCACATCAATGGACCTATTTAAAAGTCGCCTTTGCTGGTATGATTATGTGGAGGTGCGTGATGGCTACTGGAGGAAGGCTCCATTATTGGGTGAGTAGCCATTTCATTTTAATTGCATGTTGTGTATTTTTCACTTTGGAGAGTAGGTGGGGAAAACAAACAGAAACAAACTACAAACTTTCCTTTGCTTGGAAAGAGTGTAGGTCCGGCCAGTGCACTGGTGATCCCTTAGTGTCTCCATCCAGAGATATTGGTGTGCTGTATTCAGTCCAAATGATCCATGCTCTGAGCTCTTTGGTTGCAAAGGCTTTATTCCTTCCTTTTCCAGCTTGAGAAATGAGGTAGGGAGGGAAGTGAGCCAGGGCTCTGGCTGGGACTGAAAATGTGGTCTCTGGAGTTTCATTATTACTCTTTCTTAAGTCCAGGGCAGAACTGTCAGGCAGTCAGAATGAAGCAGCTGCACAGCTCCTGACCCAAGCTCTTGCCATTATTTCTCATGTATTTTTGTTTACAAATACACAGTACTCTGTACTTTAAACTTCTGTGCTCCTAGCAGGGAACTTACTAGACCATGCCTATTGTGTCAAATTGTGCAAGGACTCCACTCTGCTCCCAGAGATCTCTAGGAAATGCAGGTCCTCTGTATCCTCCCTGTTTCTCTGGCTCCTGCTCTCATAACTGCAAGTCTTCTGTCATCCTGAGTGGTTCAGGAGTCCCTCCTACTTTGCCACTGCCTCTGATCCTGACTTCATCCCCTAACCTCGGTGTCCCAAATAAGTAAAATGCAGCACTGCAAACAGCCCCTTCTGCCTGAAAGACAAGGAGCAATTGGGTTGGACAGCATCCCCGGCTGTGTTAGAGGGGCTGCACCCCATGCTGCAGCACAGGACTGGGCATTGGGTCAAAGGGTTTACGAAGGTTTGGGTGCTCTCCTTGGCCCCACTGGACATCCTAGCCCTGATATCAGGTGAGGTGCTGAAGCTGAAGCCATGCTGCTTCCCAGGTTCCAGTGGGCCTATCTTTCAGTACAGTTGGCAGCCAGTTTTACTGTTTCCTGCCTATTTTGGGGTTGGCAGCGTTTGTTGCTATTCTCAGCTGCACATGCATCAGGTAACATTGCTCCAGCAGCTGCAGCTTAGCTCCTCATTATTTTTTTCTTTTGCTGAGTAATTTAAAGGTACTTCAGAAGCCAAGCACCTCCCCGACCCCCTAGTGCAGGTAGACTTGGGAGCGTTTCCATCTGGAAGGAGAAGCTGCATGAGTGGCCATGGTTCCTGCATGGGGCTGAGCCCATGAAATTAGGTCGGAAGAGGCAGACAGACGGCAATTCAGCAGGGGGTGGGGAGGGGGATTAGTGTGAATTGTGAAAGCATGGGCTTCTTGTGGATAGAAAAAATACATGTGTGCTGCATATTTTCCCAGGGAAGTGTGTGAAAACCCAGCCTTTAAATTGTGTATAACTTTTTATGAATGGGCCCTTTATCACACTCTGAGGAGCTTGCTCATTCTCGTTCCTCATCTGCGTTTCCTCATCTTGACACCCTTGTTAAACTCCAAGTCTAAATCCAGGAGGAAGTTGCTCAGTGACCCTAGAGGAAGGAGCTTTGCAGAGCTGATGCTGTTTTTAGCATCGCCTTTGGGAGTGGAGATGGGAGATGCTATTGATATGCTGCAGGGCTGTCACACTGCCCCAACAGCACTGGGCAGATTGGGGGCATAATCGTAGCTGAGGAAAGCTCAATCCAAGATAATATTTGGATGGGTGACTCTGCAAGAGATAAAAGTTGGCAGTGAAACTGCCATTCCCAGCCAGTTAATGGGAAATAAGATGCTGTCTTGAAGGTAAAGTATTAACCAGATTTTTACTCAGTGGAAGTTGTTCAAAGATGCCTTTGCTTTATGTTGGAAGGCCAGGATCCCTGTCACTGCTGTCCTGACTGAAGAATTACTCTCTGCCTCTGTCAAATTCTGACTGCGATTCAGCTGGACAGGGTTCCAAGACCAAGTTGAATTCAGTGTATAGCCCCGCTGGTGCCAGCTGAAGTGAAAACCCATGTTTGCTCTCTGACCCAAGTGCAGGTCCCCGACTGTCAGTGCATACTTGGTGATTGCTCTGTTTCTGTGAGGAGCTTCTGGCTTCAGTAGGTAGAAGAGTACCAAATCAGGGTTGTTGAGGTTGTTTGGGCTGCAGATGGCCAGGTTTCATCCTTACTGGCAGAATTTGGGAGTTTACTGGCGCTGGTACATGCCAGAGAGCTCAGAGGTGGGGGAATCATGGAGCAAAATGGCTTCTGGTCTCTTTCTCTTGAAAGAAATTAAATGACAGCAGAAGATTAACTGGTATTTGTTGAGCAGAGAATGAGATAAGGGTTTTTTTCTCATCAGCATGGCCATATCCTGCCCTTGGTTTTACTTGGCTTATTTGCTCCTGGGTGCAAAGTACTTAAGGAGTCTTCAAGGCTTACCAGGTAGAAAGGACATTTCTCTAATGCCACATATCTCTAGAAGGACAGGGGATGCTTCCCCACCATGACAGCTTACTTGCCCAATTATGTGATCAAAACAAGAGCCCTTTTGAATTTACCAGGGCAGTAGAGGCTTCATCGTAAGTACTGGACTCTGCTCCCAGCTGAAGAGAGTATTAATTCGCTTAGTAATTGAAAAGAATATGAATTAATGCAGAGGGGACACAGAAACTTATTCAAAAGCACAAGTGATGGGAGGGTGTTTCACACCCTTAGTTAAAGCACCTTCCTTTAACCAAAGACTCATTGCTTCCCAGAGTCACAGGTGCCTGTTATGCTGTGCTGTCCCTCAGGAGATCATAGAGATCTTTATTGTCTCTTTCCTGCCTTCTAGGTAGATTTTGTGGTGACAAGATTCCTGAACCAGTATTCTCCACGGACAGCAGGCTGTGGATCGAGTTCCGGAGCAGCAGTAACATCCTGGGCAAAGGCTTCTTTGTGGTCTATGAAGGTACAGCCCTTAGCTAGAAGTCTGTCACATTGTGAAGAGCAGATGGAGCAGGATGCAGAGGTTTTATTGGATCAGCAGGAGTTGTGCTGCACTGTGTGGTTAAATACAGGCATGCTGTTGTTCTTATGGGAATTGGAAGATTTTGTGACTTGTTTCAGCAGACAAGGCATGGATTTTCCAACTAGATCATCACATTTTGGGGGGCACAACAAGATAGCAGCACAAAGCAATAGCTTCCATACCTAGGCCAGGTTCTGTTTGCTCTAGCCAACCCCTGCAAGCAGCAGTGTGTGGAGCAAGAGTTTCTTTCAGTATTTTAACAAGCAAAGTTCTGTTTGGAATCATACATTTTACATCACTTAATATAGATTGTCTTGGCTTGGTTTTTTTAGTTAGTTTTTTTCTCAAATGCAAAGATTGTTCTTTTGTTTCTCCCCTGTTTGTTTTACTCATAGAAGATTTGAAATTAGCATGACAGATCTCCTATAGGTCAGGTACTTTAGAAACCTGCATGGCACTGAGATGATGAAACCACTTCAGAGGAAGAGCAATACTACCACAGTCATTACAAATCAGTAACTTCTCTTTTAAATATGTGCTTGGTTTTTTGCAATAATGATTCTAAAATGTATTAAAAGCTTTCATTGTTTTCTGGCATTTTTCTTAGAAATACCAGTGTTGTCAACAGTATTGACATTGACTGTAATGGTACCGGCATTGCATCATCTTCTTTCTTCAGCCACAGGGACAAGCATAATGCTGGAAGCCCAGTGCCCAAGTGTCCCATAAACTCATGAATAATGATACTAACAGAGGGAAGTGAAGCAAACGTGGGACTGTTGGGGAAGTGCAAATAAAGCATATGAGGATTTCACAGCAGTTTGAGGATAACAAATCTGTTTCACAGGAGAAATATCTGGTTTCTGCAGGATTTGTTGCCCCAGAGACAGAGGTAGCTTGCCTGATGTTTGGTTTTTTAACATCTCTCCTGAAAAGCAGCTGTTGCTGCTGGACCATGTGGTTTGTAACACCCCTTTATGGTAGTTTGTTGGAATTAGAAGTGATCAAATTAGTGTGTATGGCATCATCCTTCATTATGCTAAATAGTATTGGAAGAAAAATAAAATTTACATTGGCTACATTCCAAAGTCACTTTGCAAAGTGACTTTCTTTTCCCTAGACAATTTCCCATATTTCCTGTTGATTAATAAATGATCTCTAAAGGTTCAGTAAATATAAGTAATAGTTGCTTCACTTGACTTTTGAATAGAGCAACTGAAGGTAAAATGTGCATTATGGTGGTCAAACAAACTCCAAGTTTGTATTTTCCTGCCTCTTCAAGACTGGCTTTTTATGTAACCCTTTCCTGCAAGAAATTTCCCATTGGAATGCTATGAAATCCATGGCTGTGCCTGAGAGAAAGCACCAGCGTGTACTGCAAACACGGTGATGGCCCATTGCAGTTTCTTTCTTATCTCAGCCTCCTCTTATCAGAACAGCAGGTAGTGAGATTATCTACATCTCTCTCCATAATTTATTTGATGAAATAGGAGATTTTCCAAAAATCTTCTTTAATCCCTATTTCCTGCTAAAGCAAGCTATGATAATGGCTTGTTTCTTTCATCCTATGCCAAGTAGCTTGCTCAGCTGATTTGTGACTTCTGTGCTTAGGCAATAAAGGTAGTTTTTATTTCCAGGAGGGATTGCCTATAAGTCTTTAATTTTCTATCAATTTTTGCCCCAAACCTTTCTCTTTTGCTGTTAGTTCCTCTTTTTCTTTTGAATTCCTCTCTCCTCTCATTTAGCACTACTTTTCTGTCTTCTGCTTTAGGGACAGTGCATGTGAATGCTCATGCATCTGAACTTTCCTGGAAAGTGTGGGTGAGGACTGATTTTTGGATTTGGAATCCTCCAAATCTTGGCCCTAAAGTTTTCAGAAGATGGGAGGAAAGAGGCAGAAACATGTAGCCACATGGTGGTAGAATTACTTGATACTAAATGACAGTTAATCCAGTGAACGTATCCTCTTAGTTCAGTCATTCTGTTCCCTTTCTTTCATGAGATTTAAGATGGGAAGATGTTGGTGTTTTTGCCCTATAGCACTGCTGACAGCCCCGGCCATCATTATTGTCTTCTCAGGCTCTACCAGAAGATGTTCTTTCCATTTCGCAGTAAGGCTCTTCCAAGTATAGTTGACACTCAGCTGCATGTCAGTGTGAACTTCTGCAGTGGATAGAGAAAATATTATTTGTTGGTAGTCAGTTTCATGACTCTTCAAAAAAAAGTCAGTTCTCTGCTCTTTTAGTCCTCTTTTTCTTACGTGGGGAAGACAGTTCTTTAACATGTCCTTCAGAGGTTTTGTCACGCACTGCTTGCAGCTCTGAATATATGAACTCAAACTGCAATCTAAATTGTGCTCTGCAGCTGAATTTTTGGTTGCAACTTTTTGGTGGTGCTTAAGCACTGACCCTGTAAGAAAGAGGTTAGCTCTGCACTAATGAAACAGTGCTTTTAACTTTGTTACATTAGTAGCTTACAATGCAAAACCAACGCAGTGTTACCCAATGCAAGCAATTTGCAGAACACTACAGGGAGACCCATATCTGAATTGCTAATGCAATGCTGTGTGAGGAGAAGCCAAGGGCGAGGATGGTTGATATCTGGCAGGTGCCATTGCAGTACCATCTCTCTTGTACTTTCTGCTGATGCTTTTTGTTTCCTTACTTTAAGCACAGCCAAAATATTAATGTATTTTGTAGACATGTGTGTCATGCATCATGGGGTAACACAGGTTTTAGCTGGTGATCATACCTTCATTTCTTACATAGTCTTGCAGACAATTTTGCTGAACTGCTGTTGTCTTCAAGATCTTTACTAGTTCTGTATTAAACTAGATTTTCATTCAATTTTCTATTTTAGTATTTAAACTTATTCTTACATTTGGCACTAAAACTTAATTTTTCTGGCACAGCAGTCAGCTCGATGGTCTGGCGGTGAACAGCTCAATTTGTCCTTGCTAATATTGCCATCGTGTGGCCGGATTAGATTTGCAACTCCCCCCCCCCCCC
>VZRL01000721.1:203894-224923 GCA_013397895.1 Origma solitaria
CCCCCGCCCTTTCTTGGTTCTCAGTGCTGGTAGTAGGTTTCAAGCAGATATGAAGGTGAGCAGGAGTATGAATAAGACAAATTTATAGAAGTTTTCTGTATCAGTGAGCTCACCTTCTGAGGACATTAGCACAGCAAGACAGGAGACACTGTTATTAAGACAAAATGTTAGATTTGTAAAAACTTCCATGACTTGTGTGTTGCCTTTGTATAGCAAGCGATACTGATACAGATTTGATGAGAGAGGTGCATATGGAGCAGGCTTTACCTACAGAGAAACCTGCAGTCTTGTAGTTTTGCTGTTTCTTTTTTATGAAGCTATTTGCGGTGGAGAAATACACAAAGATGCGGGCCAGATCCAATCTCCCAATTACCCAGATGACTACAGACCTTCCAAAGAGTGCATCTGGAAGATCACAGTTTCTGAGGGTTTTCACATAGGAATCACATTCCAAGCCTTTGAGGTGAGAAAAGTAATTGTATATTATATTACAGATATTATTTTGCGTCTGTAGACCCTTTAAAATGAAGAAGAAAGTGGTGTAAATAGTAACAGTAATAATAATAATAATAATAATAGTAATATTTTTACTACTTCAGAGTGTTGTTTATCCTTACCAGGTGTTTGCTCAGAGATTTTGAAGCCAAGTTTAAACTTTAAAACAATAAAACAGTTTTCAAAAACTGTTACTCTAGACAAAAAGAATTAGAAGGGACTCAAATTGTTGATGGTGTTATAAAGGGACTTGTGAGTTCTTAAATTTTCAGTCTGGTCAAATGGAAGTAAATGGTCACAATCCAGGCAAAAAACTCTTGTTGGTGTCACTGGGACTTGTCAGATTGCAGCATGTGGCTCCCCAAAGAAACATCGTGTTCCCAGATGGCAGACAGGCTTTGAAGAGCTCACAAAATGTTTTCTTCTGCTAGTTAAAGAATGTCTTACACTCTTAGCTACATGCCAGTGATCAGTCTCTGATTACAGATGTTAAGTCACAGACAGGAGTGGACAGGACCTTGGTTGGTGCATAAACCCCATCTATCCCACAGGCTCCTGTGGCCTGTGTACAAACACCATGCTTGTCCTGTAAAGGGCTGATACCACTACCTGCCCGCAGTTATTCCCTGAACCTTTTTGTGTGTAGCTGTTCTGCTTTGTTTCTTACAGTTTCTCATGCAAAAGCAGTTTGTAGATAGTCAGGGACTATGTTTCACCACAGGATAGCCATGAAGTAGCAGCAGAACTGAGGTGTGCCTGGGCTTGAATGCAATTTGAACTGCAGGAGAGCTCAGTGGCAGCCACAGCAAGTACTTAGCTGTAGCCAGTTGTTTGGGGAGCTGATGTGTGGCCAAAGTCTAACTGTCTCACTAGCATGGCTGGAAGAACTCTCACTGGTGAGGTCCAGGCACACATTTTTCCTCTTGCAGATTGAATGGCACGATGCGTGCTCTTACGACTACCTGGAGATCCGAGATGGCCTCACTGAACAGAGCCCACTCATTGGCCACTTCTGTGGCTATGAGAAGCCAGAAGACATCAAATCTAGTTCAAACAAAGTATGGATGAAGTTTGCATCTGATGCAACCATCAATAAAGCAGGCTTTGCAGCAAATTTCTTTAAAGGTATGTGATTTAGTACCTCTCATAGTCAAAGCTGCAGACGATTCATCCCTTAAGCTACTGGCATCCACAAATGAGCAATTTTCATTCTATTTGCTTGTACTTAGCATCTGTTAGATTTGTTTGTACAAATGCAGATATCAAATTTATATACAAATTGCTTTCAGAGTGTAGAGGGGGTTGATGCTGAGGCAGGAACACCACCTCCCTGATTAGGACAGAAAGCAATTCTGCTGGGCTGGTGTCAGCATAGATGTTGCACAGCTGGACAGAATGTCACCTCCATTTAGCCATGCCAGAGAACATTAACATTTTCAAAGAAAGTACTAACACTGCACAAGGAGTGTTAAAAACAACTCTCTGCTTAAGTTCTATTCCAAAAGAGACCTCTGGAGAGAGGGTAAATCTGAATGCAAATAGAGTCCCAGAAAAAAAAAAAACCTGAGTCCTTTAGGAGACAGATGTGTTCCTAAACTGAGATTCTCTTCAGGAAGTTTAAGACAAAGATTTTTTAATTTTTTCTTTTTTTAAGAGCTGGACCCTAGATGTGGTCCTTTACCAGCACCCTGGTGATTTGATAGAGACAAGAACCAGATATCTAACTGCTTGGGAAAGTATCTGTGGAGCTGCTGGGGGGCAGATAGTCATGTTTGTCTTAGGTTCAGTGACAGTTGTGCAGAAATAATAGTCGCAATGCCAATATTTGGATTGCATAAGTCCTTTATTTATTTCTACCTTAACTTTTGTCTCTTGTTAAGGGTGTCATGGTCCATTTAGATTTCTCAAATTTTCAGGAGAATGTACTCCGTGAATCAAACTTTATTTAATGAACTTAAAACAAACAAACATGTCAGGGCTCAATCCCCTTTGTTTGGGCTAGTTTATCCCATGAATTCACTTATTCACTGTTTAAACAATAAAATTTCTTAATTTATAACCCATAATTCTTAAATCACGCACTTGTGCAAAAAAAAAAAAAAGTTAATTCACAGATTATATTGGCCTCTAAATGTGAGAGGTTTTAGTGGACTGTGACAAAGGGTGATTGCAAGATCACTGACAAATAACTGTGATATTTAATTTCAGTCCCTGGGCAACTCTTACAGTACCTAGACTTCCTTGTTTAGATTTTTCAGGTTCCATAAAGGCACAGAGAATAGTTCTTCCTAAAGACATTTTGGCTCCTTACAGGAGTGAACAGTGCAGGCTGACTGTGGCAGAGATGTCTTTCAGAAAATAGCACTACATGGAGACAAAGCAGACAAAGCAAGTCATTCTCTAAAATCTGGGGTTCACCTGCAAGTTTGAAGGGGAAGAAAATTACACACCTGAACCTGGGGTGCTTTCTTTGTGATACATATAGTCAGAAATAAATTTGGGGTGGTTTTCTTTTGTTTTTTTGTTTTTGTTTGTTTGTTTGTTTGGGGGGGGTTTGTTTGGTTTTGGGTTTTTTCTTTTCTTTTTTCCTTTTTTTAATGTAAAAATGTGTAAACATTTGAACAATTGAACTAGTTTTGATTTGAAATTTGATTTTTGATTTGATTTTTGATTTTGAAATTTGAACATTTGAACTAGTACAATTGGAGACACAGGTGTTTTCTGTGGAGTTTTTGCTGTCCAACTAGATCTTCCAGTGTCTGCTCAGATTTCTCATATTTGAACCAGAAACCATGTATCTTGTCAATGGTTAGGGTCTTTTTAAGTTCATGCCAGTAAATTCAGTTGAGGAGCAAAGTGTTTTTGCTTGGACCAAGCATCACAGTAGTCATAGCTGCACAATTCATGGCCAGCTTGCATTGTGGGCAGAGCTGATGTCTGTGTGCAAAAGCTGGGTAGACATACTTGCAGGCTACATGTGGAGTTTCAAGCTGAGATGTTAAGTCTGCAGCCTCTACCTCCATATCCAGCAGGACTGTGACTACCAGACACTCCATGAACAAAGGGAACAAATTAGATGGCTCTGCAGGCATTCCTCAGACTGCCAGCCATAGCTGATTGAGCAATGGGTAAGCTTTGCCTTAATGAATTATGAAAGAAATAGAGCTTCAGTTAAATGTCTTGCAACATAGAAAGCAAATAACTTAGCCTAAAAAAATCAGAGTTAAGGATGGAAATGAATGCTATGCTTTGTGAGAACATTTAGTGGTAACATCTAACTTTTTAAAGAAAATAAACCTGCAGTCACCTTAGAGAGGGTAAGCCATTGGTCATACCCAAGATGCAATACCAGGAAGATATGGAGAGCAATTACCTCATGCCCCCCCAGTTAGGTATATCTCATGGGATATCTCTGGATTATTCTTGTTAGTTATCTTCATTTTGGTAACAAATTGTTTGTATCACTGAAGCCTGTTTTGTATATGATTGAAGTATTAGTTCTCCTAGCTGGAGCAGGGGGGAAGAATGAGAAGGAACAGCAGGGTCATGTACTGCCTGTGGCTCCCTATCCCCTCCTGCCTTTGCACACCCCATAGCTTTGCTGAAGGGGCTGAGTGTAACTTCTAGGGGTGCAAGGCAGGGACAGAGGAGCTTGGAGTGAAGTTGAGCCAAGAAAGGGAAGCAGAAAGGTGTTTTCTGTAAGTGTTTTACCATATTTGTTTTCAGTTTTTGTTTCCCAATACCTAAACCAGCATTCAAATATTTATATTAACTGGCAATAAAGTAAGTTAAATTAACCAAAATTGAGTCTGTTTGGCCCAGAACAGTAATTGGTGGATAATTTGTTTATCTCTACCCAGAACAGTCTTGCTCTTATTCTTCCTGTTTTCTTCCTCATTCCACAGGAGTAGGGGGCTAGGGAGTGAACCAACAGCTAGGCGGGAGTTTGGCTGGTCGTTGGGGCCAACCCACCATAGCCATGTTAATAAAACCACCTGTTAAGGGATGCATGTGGAATCAGGGGTCAGGCTGAGAAGCCAGTGGCTATCCTTATATTAAAATGTCAGTTCAGGTTGTTGAGATGTGATTGAAGAACCTGACTTCAAAGTCTAGAGTAGCAAGACTTCATGTGCCTGTGAAAAGGCAGAACTTACTTGCATGTCCTCCCAGCTCCTTTGCCACACCCTGTTCCATGGGGTACGACCTCCCTCAGCTCCATTACTGTGTGTGCCGTAATGGACTGGCTCCTGGTAGCTCAGGTTACTCAAGAGTGCGAGGAATTGAAACAAAACAAAGCAAAAAAAAAAAAAGGCATATGAGAAGAAAAGGCAGTAAAGTCTTTGCTGGAGACTATGTTTTCCTGCTCGTGTCTAGAAAAAGCACTGGTGGCTCATAGCAGTATTGTCCTTTACGGTTCTGGTGTTAGGAGTGTTTCAGCACTGGTGAGCTTTGCTGCAGTGCCTGCTCCACAGTCTCGGCTCAGCAGTCAGTGCTCTGTTCCTTCTGTCCAGGAGGGCTGCATGAGTAATATCAGGACATTTCGGTGGTCAGGAAAGTGTGACTTGCTCTGGTTTTCTCCTGACAGAGATGGACGAATGTTCTCTGCCAGACAATGGTGGGTGTGAGCAGCACTGTGAGAACACACTGGGCAGCTACAAATGCACCTGTGAGCCTGGCTATGAGTTGACAGCTGATAAAAAGAGCTGTGAAGGTAAGTAACCTACAGATCGAGGCATCTGACTATAGGATGGATACTACAGCTAACAATGAAATTGAACAGTTTTGGAAGTGATTTTCCCTGCCCCTTCATCCTCTTTATTTCACTTTTTTTCCCCCAACTAAAATTTTTTTTATTAACATCTTCCATTGGAAAACAAGTTTTGGTTTAAAAAAACTGAAAATGCTCTGATTCTATACTGCTAAACATCCCAAAAACCACTGTCCTTCATGGCCAGAGATTGCTCTTCAGACCAAATCTCTCACAGTGCATAAGGGAAGTAGGCATTACAACCTAGCCATTGAGTGGCCCAAAAGTATTTAAATCTAAAGCTGAATTTAATTGTTTTTCGGAAAGGAATTTACTTCATATAATAAAATATCAGTGTTTTGTCTGCATGCAAAACAGACTTTCTCCATACTGAAGATAATTTTCCTCTCTTCCTCTTTTTTGGAGGAAAAAAAACCCATGTCCATAATAGAAGCTGTTTGTGTCAGCTTTCTAGACAGTTAATCTCATGCAACAAGTGTTGCTTCTGCCAACAATACAGCTGTTGGTGTGCTGAGAATCCATCCGTTGCTCTTGTCTCAAAGCTCTGCTTGCAGGGACATGTGGGGAGCTCCACATGCTGTCAGTGGTGCTCTCAGCATCACCCGGTTTGCCCTGACTTCTGGTTTTGTCAAACTGTTCGGGTAAGATTGCTATTGACTTGGTGATGGCAGAGTCAGGTGTGTGCAAAAGGCTTTTGGCAGCTTTTTTTAAAGTAATTTCTTGCAATTTTGAGCAAGCCAGTAGCTATACCTTGGCAGGATTTTTTTTGAACTTCACTCTTAACCTCCTATTTTAAACTTAATTTGTGAGCAAAACAGAAAGAATGGTCCTTGAAACTGTAGCAATATATATTAGAGTAAATGTTATTTTTAATCCAAAACCACTTGCTACTCTTTTTATATTGAAGCTGCTCCCTTGGGTTAATCCTCTTAATGCAAAATGATGCTGGGAACAAGACATAGAAAGCTTTTATCCCTGTGGGTTTTGAAGATGTGGCCATATCTCATTATTCTCACGAAACAGCAAGAAAAAAATAGAAAAATTTGCTTCATTGCAAATAGAATTTTGCAGTAAGTCAAGGTTGACTCCTTTGAGGTTAACATCCCTGCCCTCCCACAAGAGGATGAAGCTGAGATGTTCTAAATTTTTAAAGGAAATGGCATAATAAAGCTAAGTCTTGATTTTGTATTCAGTTTTCCCTAGAGAAGATGCAGTCCACATATAATAAACCACTGAAGAGTTGACAGAAGTGTCTTTCCTATGATTCCATTATCTTGTAATTATTCCATTACTGATAAACTTGCAATAGTAAAATTTGTAACACTGAGTGTAGGTGAATTTACCAAGCTGGCCTTTACAACTGTGTTATGCATGTCAAGTTGACTGATTCACGGTAAGCCCAAGGACAGAGATTAAAAAGAAAGTTAGTCTCACTGGGTGTGTTTGACTGGTGATTTACAGTAGGTGAAGTTTCTATCTTCTTCTCACTTCCCAGCATTTTGAGCCTGTTCTGGAGGCTGGGATTTGAAATGTGCCACCAACCAGGATCTGGTTCATTTGCTAGTTAACACTGTGGCCCAATCTGTGTGTCTGAACAGAACCAAGTAAAACTTGTGTTCATTTATTGCCTCTCCAGCTGCCTGTGGGGGCTTCATCACCAAGCTCAATGGGACCATTACTAGCCCTGGATGGCCCAAGGAATATCCTACTAACAAAAACTGCGTCTGGCAGGTGGTAGCTCCAGCCCAGTACCGGATCTCTCTGCAGTTCGAAGTGTTTGAGCTGGAAGGCAATGATGTACGTAACCAGTCCCTGCATCTCAGAGGTGGGACTATTGGCTGACTCAGAACTGGATAAATCCTTGGGGTACAAGGAAGAGGAGGCTCTGCGCTACTGGTGGAGCTTCTGGTTGTTTTGCCACCCTTGATATAATTATGCCAATAACAGTGACTGTTCTTGAAGTCTGGATCTACTTTCTCTATAGAGCGGAAATATTAAAGTTGTTCTGTTATAAGTGGGCGCAATGGTTTAACCCAATTTGGCAACTAAGCACCACACAACTGCTTGCTCACTTCCCCCCAGTAGAATGGGGGAAAGCATCAGAAGGGTAAAAGTGAGAGAAACTCATTGAGATAAAGGCAATTTAGTAGATAAAGCAAAAGCCAGACATGCAAGCAAAGAAAAATGAGGAATTAGTTCACTACTTCCCATAGGCAGGCAGGTGTTCAGCCATTCCCAGGAGAGCAGGACTCCATCACACATAATGGTTACCTGGGAAGACACAGTGGCACTCTGAATGTCCCCCCTTCCTCCTCCTTCTCTGCTTCCCCCCTCTATATATAATGTCCTGTAGTATGCAGTATCCCTTTGGTTAGTTAGGATCAGCTGTCCTGGCCATATCCCCTCCCAGCTCCCTGTGCACCCCCAGCCTCCTCACTGGTGGAACAGTACAAGAACAAAAAAAGGCCTTGACTGTGCAAGTGCTGCTCAGCAATAACAAAAACATCTTGATATTTGCAACCCTTTTTCAGCACAAATCCAAAACACAGCCCAGTACCAGTTGCTGTGAAGAAAATTAAATCTACCCCAGCCAAAACCAGCACAATGGACTTCTTTTCTCTATTTGTTTTGCATAACTGTAGGTATTTTCCATCCCTAATAGGTGTCCCATCCCCCACCTCCCCAGTGCTGCCTTTGCAGGAAAATAATTGGAAATGAACAATGAAGTCGGGTTCTTCAAGGATAAATGAAATAACCAGTAAAAGAGCCTATTCTCTGCCATGCAGGGTGGAGTTTGGACAAAGCATTCAGGTCTCAGTTTCCCTATTGTAAATGGGAGCAGTGGCACTTCTTTAATTCAGTAGGCTGCTGAAGTTCATTCAACACTATTGGGTTCTTGGATAAGGTGGGAATAATTACTTAAGCTAAATTCACTGGAACCTTTGCTTTTCTGAAAAACTCACCCATGCTTTAAGATCAGGGCAGCAAGCGAAGGGGTGAGAAAACTGACAGGAGATTTTGGGCACGTTAGAGGTGTGTTTGAGTACAAGGCTGTTTCTGTTCCTTCGTGGTGAAGCCTTTGTCCCCTTCCTCTGAAATGCCCTGTTCCAAGCCCACAGAGCTGAGAAATCTCTTCCTCTCTTGGCAGGTCTGTAAATACGACTATGTTGAGATTCGCAGCGGGATGGCTTCTGATTCCAAGCTACATGGCAAATTCTGCGGCTCAGAGAAGCCTGAAGTAATCACATCACATGACAACAACATGAGACTGGAGTTCAAATCAGACAATACAGTCTCCAAGAAAGGCTTTAAAGTTCACTACTTCTCTGGTATGTGACTGTATCCATTCACTTGCTTAGCTGTCGCCTCTGATCAAACCTCTTGGTTTTGGTGAACTTTCTTCAACCTCCTGTCAGAGCCTGACATGGTTCATTACATCTAAAAGTGTGGCTGCTCTCTGCTGTGTCACCTTCATCTTGAGTTCTCAGTGCAGTGTATGGTCCAGTTTCATTGTGCGGTGTCATCAAGATGCATGAGTTGCATCAATACCTCCAGTCCTTCTGCAGCAGGAAGCAATGTGGAACCTAATCCCAGAAGTTATTTCTGTCTCTAGAGTATTAAAGGAAAGCTTTTACCTCTGAAACTAGAAGACTTAGAAAATTTCCAGAAGTCTTCTGTATAGCAATCATTCCCATCAAAGCAGTGTGTACTAGTGGAAGTTTCTCATCCTCTGTTCTCTGTCCTTTGTGTTAGTGATGTACCTTGTTTGCAGGCAGTTCTGGAGGTTAACTGTATGTCATTTGGAAATAGAAAGTCAATTTGGTTCCATCTTTTCAGCAGAGACCTAGAAGTATTAATGCTTTTGAGGAGAATGATCAGGCAGAATCACCTTGAATTAAGACAGGTGCAGAGAAGAATCAGGGCTAAGGGTTTGACTTACTAAATCTAACAGGAGAAAGGATGCAGTGGGTATGATTCATCTAGAAATATGTTTGAGAGTGAGGAGAAAGGAGTTAAAATCCATTAGGGCATATTTCAGCTTCAGGGAGTAGCTCATACCTTAGATCTTCTTCACCATCTGGCTGTTTGTGTTCAGACAGAGCTAGTTAGAAATGGAGGCTCCTCTGGGCACATAAGACTTCGAAAATATAAAGTAGATCTTTACCTACAGTAGAGATTTTGTGTGATGCTTTTCCTGGACTTTATTTTAAAAGAATGACATGCTGCTGTAAATTTTTTTCAGACAGGAGTCTTTAACCAATAAACTTATATTATAAAATAAAACACATTTGTTGATACATTTTATGAAATGCAAGGTAGTTGAAGAGAATAGTATCTGGGCTAGAAAGCTTACTGGGCTAATCTAGCAGTAGAGGTTGGAGGTTTTCACTGCTATCTGCCAGCCTAGGTATGGGGCTCTCAGCTGGTAACTGTGGTAGCCTGTGTCACTGTCAACTCAGTGTTTGTTGATTTGATCCTGCCCAGACAAGGACGAATGCTCCAAAGACAATGGTGGTTGCCAGCATGAATGTATCAACACCTTTGGGAGCTATATGTGCCAGTGCAGAAATGGCTTCATGCTGCATGAAAATGGCCACGACTGTAAAGAAGGTAAAGTCCCAACTCCTGCCCTCAGGAAAGCCAAGGTACTTCAAACACGGTTTGGTTCAGGGCACTTCCTGCCCTGTGTTGGAAGGAAGTTTG
Organism: Origma solitaria; assembly: GCA_013397895.1. Lineage (NCBI taxonomy): Eukaryota > Metazoa > Chordata > Aves > Passeriformes > Acanthizidae > Origma > Origma solitaria. The sequence goes on from VZRL01000721.1 coordinate 213,862, forward strand.
TACAGCGTACCAGGCAAGGGCACTGAAAAAGCCCCAGCTAACTGAAAAACTGCCTAGAAAAAGGACCATTCTCATTCCCCAGTCTTGCTCTTGAGATGGCCCCAGGGGATGGACAGGGTGGGGACTAGCAAAAGGAGCACCTGTGGATCACTGCTGCTTAATTTAATTGTTGTGTCTGAGTCAGAAGAGAAAGGATGAGCTGATCTAACCACTTGCTGGTGCCAAAATAACCTTTCTTCCTGGACCCCTACCCCTGCTGTGTGCTGCCATCACCTTCCTGTGTATGGTCTCCAGTCCTTATCTGATCTCTCTGTGAGCAGATTCAGCTTTCCAAATTGGTAAAACAATTAAAGGCTGAGACAGCACCAGGGTCAACATGGTGGAGGGGTTGACATTATGGCCCTAGAAACAGGGCAGATGAGCTGAAGGACGAGGAGAGTAGATCAGGGAGTGAGAACATAGATGAGGTTAATGAGGCCCAGGGGAATAAGATGATCCATTTCACCATCTGCCAGATTAGCTCAAAAAAATATAGGACAAACCCACCAGAACTATGGAGAAGGTCTTGTTTGGTGACTGAAGCCTTCCCTGTCTCTGCCCTGTAGAGGGGTCTCAGTGGCAGAGAGGAACATGTAGGACACTACAGGGCTGCCATGTGAGACTTGCCCCAATGCAATTTCTCTCTCCCAAGCTGGTTGCGAACACAAGCTGAGTGGTGCAGAGGGAACGATGAGCAGTCCCAACTGGCCTGACAAGTATCCCAGCCGGAAAGAGTGCACCTGGGACATCTCTGCAACACCTGGCCACCGAGTGAAAGTAGTGAGTAACCAGAGAGTGCGAGTGTGAGGCAAGAAGCAGGCTGGGTTGTGAGGAGCTGAAGTGACTTCCCACCGCCACTGTGTGAATGGGAAGCTGATGCCCTCACGTCCTGTTTGGGGCTCTTGGAGGAAAGTGTCCTGGGAGGCTGCCCTGGCTTGCAAAAGGGCAGAAGATCTCAGAGGGACACAAGGCAGAGGAGAGGCAGCTTGGAAGAGACTCCAGCAAATTACAACTGTGGAGTATTGCCCTCCATAAACAGATGGCATAAATACCCTCCCACCCCTCCCCTCCTTATGACCCACTCTGTTGGGGCCATGTCTGCATAAGGTGGTGGCTGAGTCAGCCCCCAGCCCCTCTGAGGGAGAAGTGTCAGGCCCATTTTACAACATGGCCTGATGCAAATGGCAGGACATGCCCAAAGAGGTGCAGATGGCCCATGTACTGGGGGAAATAATCCCTGTGCTCAGTGGAAGTAATATTGCGGAACAGCCCATCTGGTATGCTGGGCAGGATTTCCAGCAGGAAAAATAAATGTTATAAGGCTTGCAGTTGATAACTGTTGTCATGCACCCATGCAAGGCAGCAAGGCTAAGGCAACACAGCACATTGGTATGGAATTCTGAGCTTTGCCACCCTGAGAATACTCTTGTCTGAAGCCACATTATTCTGTTTTAGTTTGTGGGGAGAGTGGGACAGATGTACCATTTGATCTGTTTCTCACTTGGCATTTCATCCTGTGCTAAATCACATACTCAGATTTACAGATGTCTGTCTTAATTCTCCATGTTCTTCCTGTAGACCTTCAATGAGTTTGAGATTGAGCAGCACCAAGAATGTGCCTATGACCACTTAGAAATGTATGATGGGCCCAACAGCAAGTCACCTATCCTTGGCCGCTTCTGTGGCAGCAAGAAACCGGACCCTGTAGTGGCTTCTACCAACAAGATGTTCCTCAGGTTTTACTCTGATGCTTCTGTGCAAAGGAGAGGTTTCCAGGCAAAGCACAGCACAGGTAAGCTGGTTGCCTACCAATACCCCAGTGCCAAAAGATATCATCAAGTCTCACTACATTTTTTACTAGGTATAAACAGGCACACCTTTCTCCCAGATAAGCTTAGCCTTAAAATTAAGTGGTGTATATTCAGTTCCCAGACCGTTGCCAGCACCATACCGTAAATACCAACTCCCTTAACAGCACAGGTAAGCTGGTTGCCTGCCAGTACCCCAGTGCCATAAGATACCATCAAGTCTCATTGCATTTTTTACTAGGTAAAAACAGGCACACCTTTTTTCCCAAATAAGCTTAGCCTAAATTTTAAGAGGTTGTATATTCAGTTCCCAGACTGTTGCCAGCACCATACCATAAATACCAGCTCCCATAACAGCTCAGAAGTCTCTTGGTATTGGACATTCCTGCTCATGCTGTTTTATTTAAATTGGGGGTGTTTGGTTGAGCAATAGTCCCTTCTGTTCCATATCAACTGCTGGAAAAGGAGGTGATGCAATTTAGCCCATGTATTAGCCCATCCACAGAACAGGCCCACTTTAGATTGACTATGGTAGAAGCAGACCTGTGCTGTGGACAGATGCAGCTTGATCCTCCTATCTGTGGCAGCACAGGGGTGGGTGTGTTGTGCCAACATTCCTTTCTTTGAAATCCCTGCCACTGTAAACAGGTGAAACATGCTCAGAGTGGCTGTGCATGTGACACTGGTGAAGAGGCGTCTTCCTCATTGGTTGCAGAAAAACGCTGCACTAAAGCACACGTTCTGCAGAAACACAGGGCTACTTTTGTGCGTTGTGTGGGCAGAAAAGGATTGTTTTGGTCCCCAGTTTTTTTATGTGCTTTAGCTTCCTGCTGACAAAATACTTTGGATCAGAATTTCACCTACAGGACAAGTGCAAAGAACAAAGCAATTGTTTTCTAAAACAATACATTTTTCCAGAGTATGTGTCAAGAACCCCATCCTGCCGGTTTAAACTGGTCACCTCTTTCCATGTGTGTTCTGTACCAAAAGAACCAAGGTCCTCTAAGCTATGTGGGTCTTTGATTCATGGGTGACTGTAGAATTCACTGCTTTACTGTAATTTGGTACAGTGTTTAATTACCTTCCCTATTGCACTTCAGGCTGGAGGTCTTCTCTGCTCATGACCGACCCAAAAGTGGGATGAGTCTTTGTTGTGAGTCAGGACTGTGAGAGACTCTTTTGTGTCCTTTTCTCCCTTCAGAGTGTGGTGGGCTCTTAAGGGCTGAAGTACAAACTAAGGAGCTATATTCCCATGCTCAGTTTGGGGATAACAACTACCCAGGTCAAGCCAACTGTGAATGGGTGATTGTAGCCGAAGATGGTTATGGGGTGGAGCTAATATTCCAGACATTCGAAATTGAGGAGGAGGCTGACTGTGGGTACGACTACATGGAGATTTATGATGGTTATGACAGCACTGCACCCCGTCTGGGACGCTTCTGTGGCTCAGGGGTAAGCCATGATGGTGGTGATTCCAGAGGGGTCACTGAGAGTGGCAAAGAAGTATCCTCATACCATTTTTGGTGAGGGGCAGCTGTCACAAACTGGTGATGAGAATGCTTTGTGGCTGAGTTTTGCTTCTTCCCCTTACACAGAAGATCACAGCCATTTTATCTGACGCACAGAGTCGGCTGGAAAATCTTGCTTGCTGCCTGTCGCTTTCTAGCTCAGGTCAATGTACAGTAGCATGAGACTGCTGTGCCCCAGCCCTGCCATGAAAGTGTTGTGTAAAGGTGGGAAATGGTTTCCAAGGCCAGTTTCATCCTCAGTCGCTTCCTGGTTTCCAAGTTACATTGTGGTCATTCTATGGTAAGGGTGAAGGGTGGAGGGACTGAGCTGCTTGCTACTTCTAGTATGGCTGTCTCCTAAACTGTCACCTGCATCCTCATCACCAGGAGTGACTTTAGCATGAGTGATGGTGTGTGGTTTTTAAAATCGAGGGTCTGTATTTGATTTCTCTAGGACTTCAGCAATGAAATGGAGAAGTTTCTACAGAATTTAAAGAGAGGCAATCAGGGAGCAGATGTGTAGAAGAAGTTCTCACAAATTGGGGAAATGGTCTGGAAAATAAACAAAGTCATAGCAGCTTGGTGTAAAGAAGTTCGGGGCAGCAGGGTAGTAATCTAACTACCTGCACATTGACAAATGAAGAATGCTTGGGAAAGGGAAGCACAAGGAGATTGTAGCAGGTCAAAACAGTGTGGGACTTGTGAGTTCTCATGTAAGATAAGTATCTGAGTTATTTGAACCCTGGGAGAGTCTTGGCTGCCAAACAGGTTCCAGTTTGTATTGTATCCTTTCCTGAAAAGACAACGATAAATTAGAAGAAATCTGAAGACTGGAACGAGAATATCCAGGGAGTCATGTGAAAAAAGTAAGTGGAAGAACTGGGATTGTAGAGTAGATTGGCATCAAACTTCAAACATAAAGAGCAAAGGAATATGCTTAGAAAGGTGGATCAGGGCTGGAGGTACTGAGCGTTGAAGTCTTCATGTTTATTGGCCAATCTGACTTCACTATGGGTTTAAACTCTAGTATCATATTGCAGACAGTTATTTAGTCTGCGTACTTGACCACTGTGTACTGTCTTCTTTCCTTTTCTGCAGCCTCTGGAAGAAATCTATTCTGCAGGAGATTCCATCATGATTCGATTCCATACAGATGACACCATCAACAAGAAAGGATTTCATGCCCAGTACATAAGTACCAAATTTCAGGATGCATTGCACATGAGAAAGTAGTTTGACTGCTCCTCACAGACGTTCCCCATCTGAAGATTGAGACATTTAACTGTGATCTTTGTCTTTTTTTTTTTCTTTAAAGCTTCTGTGCACTTGGCCAAAAGCAGTGTACAGCATTTTCTGTAACTAAACTAAATCCAATCTCAAAGGTTTGCCTCTGCAATTACTAGCATGACCCTTTCTTGTTAACATACCCAGGACCAAAAAATTGTCTTCTAATCATACCTGGCAGGGCATAAACATTGTATTTTGCACAACTTGCCATGGGGCTGAGTGAAAACTGAACTTAAATTGAGAATAGCCTTCTTCTCTTGCATATCTAGTTTCTAGGTGACATTTCCAAAGCATCCATATGAGGTGTCTGAACATATTTTCTGGAGCAGGTGATTTGGACAGACAACGAGTAGGATTTTTTCAAAGGACTTTGTAAGCCACCCACTCTCCCCTACCTGCCCCAAATACTCTGTGCAATAAGAAAACAACCAGGTGGCTGTGCCTGCATCACTCTTTCTGTCCTGTTTATTGTCTTGCTTATTGTTGAGTGGAGAGCAAGGCTGAGGACAGGGACAGTCTCTTTAGGGCTGCTAGCTACTTGAATTCCAGGGAATGAGAAGGACACAGTGTTCAGTTTGCAGTAATTGTCATGGTATATGTTGAATGGAAGTACTTCAACAGAGTGCCCAAGGGAAGGCTGGTGGCTGACATGGAAATGCTGTGGTGGGATGCAAGGCATGACTGTGATGGTGGCAAAGATTAGTGACAGGAGTGCTGACAGCATGCTCCAGTTACACCACCACGCAAGGCAGCTCAGAGGGCTTTGGCAGCAGTCCAGGCCTTAAATAAGGAATCTCACCTTTTCACTTCACCTATGCCTGCTTTCTCTGCCTTCTTTACCCTGCTTCCTTTCCTATTACCATGTCCCTGTGAGCCCTTCCTTTTCACAGCTGAGCTGCTCTCCCCAGGGCTCCCTGCCACAACCTAGAAGTGCTCTGCAACTTCAGCTGGCCAGGGCATCTCACCGAAGGAAATGCTGGGGCAGGGGGAGTCACGGTGTCCCTGAGGCAGAGGGACACAGGCCATGCTACAGGTCAGCTCTGGTGTTCTCTGGAACTTGTCAAATGTGTGCAAGCTGCATGCATGGGACTAGGAGTTGAAGAGCTCTTCTGGTTTCTGCTTCCTCTCCATTCATCACTGGTGCATGGCCCAGTCTCTTAACTTCATGGCAAGGGTGCAAGCGAAATCGTGACTTAGAACACTGAGCAATAAGGCTCAGACATGCTCTTGTTTGCTTGTGAAAGCTACCCAGCCACAGGCTTGAAGAATTAACAGGTAGCTTGGTGCTTCTTTCAGAAAAAAAAAAGAAAAAGTGTGCTTTTGAGGAAACCACTGTAATTGAGCAGATGTTGTGAGAGGAGAAAAAAAAACCTTTAGTCTGAATGTTTCATTAAGGCACTCATGGGCAATTATGAGCTAAAAGCTGTGGTATGTTAGCTTTAATAAAGTATTTATAATCCAATGATTACTATGTTTACATAACCATTGTGCTGTCAGGCTCCAGGGTGACACCTCCTCTCTGGTGTATGACTGTGGAGAAGTGTGGGGCCGGTGCCACTGTCAGGCAGAAGATGAGGGCATTTTCAAATGGATAATAAATAGACCCAGCCCTCTCCAGAAATCCTTGAATAGAATATGGTCCAAGTATTGTGAATACTAGAAGCAAATGCATGGAGATATTTTCTTGCTTAGAACAAGAGAAGTAAAGTAATTTATACACACACACGGAGGATTATATGTATATAAAATGTGCATGTAGAAGACCAATAGTCAAAGCCTTAATAAGTGTAATGTGAACAATACTGTACCATTGACTATAGCTTTATTGCAGGCTGTATAAAATCATGTTATCTTTGTTTTGTTTTTTTGGTTTTTTGTTTGTTTTATTTTAGCTCTGCTTTGTTTGTTTTTTCAAATTTTGTGGCCCTTTTACAGGCAGGACCTCTGATCTCAAGCTGTTTGACCATGAAGGTCTGGGAAAGTGAGCTCTGCTAGATGGGATGTGTGTTTGTCGTTCTCTTCCTTGCTCCAGTTCAAGCAAAATTTCAGTTACTCAGGTGTGGAAATAAAAGTGTGACATCAATCCCTGTGAAACAGAAGCAAAGTTTCAGGTGACAAGCAGCAGTTCAAGTTTCCTGACCCTCTAGTGGCAGCAATGGCTCTAGGGAAATGTGACTGTAGCAGCTTCCCATGTACTTTAAGACCTTTGTTTCACATTCTGGTAATTTCTTATCTACCCCAGACTGGTTTGTTGCAGATGCTTGCAATGTGATTTGACAGATCTACTACACTTGTTATCGTTCATCCAGGTGTCTTTTGTGACAGTGTGTTCACAAATGTTGTACTGTGCATTTCAACCAATGATCTATGTAGAATATTTCTGCTGTACTGACTGGACTTAACAGTCAATAATTCTAAACGTGTAAAATTTTCTTTTAAAAAAAGTCAGACTCTCTGATGTGTGAATATGTGTTCTGGTCGTTGTGTGGTTTTACATTTCACTAACTAAAATAATTTTTAAAGTGGGAGAAGAAGAGGGTGTGGAGACAATCACAAATGTACCTGTGCCCACAATGAGTCTCTGCTTTCATTAAAGACTGTAGATTCAGTTGCACATTCTGTTGTATACATGCATTTTCCACTTCCTCAAAGGGTGGAAATTTCTTACTACATTCCTTTTCTGCCAAGTGTTGTTTGTGTCTACTGCTAATACCAGTAGCAGTACTGGTACTGCCAGGTATTACCAGCAGTACTGATAATACCAGGATGGAGCTGTCCTGTGGGCCTTTAGGTTTTTATTGGCTTTTGAAATCAGAGGAGCATTTAGAAAGTGGAGCAGAGAAAGAAGTTGGCCAGACAAGGGGCTACATTGTTCTGTGTGTTGCTCATGCTTTAGTGTGCTGAAATGCAAATCTGCAGTGGTATTAGGGATCTGGGAATTAGTCCATTAGTATGTTTCAAAGGACTAGGCTCATTTGCTGCACTACAGGCTGTGGTCTTCAGCTGCAGTCCCAAAGACCAGAGACATGAAACTTCTGTGCAAAGGACAGCAGGATGAGACAGATGTTCCTTACTGCAAAGTCGTGGTCTACATTCCGTGGCAGCAAAATGTTGGTAAGGCAGCACCTAAAATGCTTTTCTTTCTATCCACTACTTGATATCTACCATGCTTGCTAAGGACCACGTCTGTGTTCTTTCCCCAACGCACACCTAGTTCCTTTATGTCTCACTACCCAGAACATTTCCTGTGGTGTGTCACAGCTACCTAAACCTTCATCGTGTCTGAATTTGCTTGCAGCTGTTCCCAAAGGCAAAGGAGCAATGGAGATGAAGTAAGGAATAAGCATCCCCATGTAGCCTCCTGCACCTGTTGCACACTGTGACCCAGTAGCACAACTTACTTCAGACAAAAAAGGATGCCTCAGACCAGAGAGGCTCATTGGTCTCAGCATCGAGCCAGCAGAAATCTTCCACTTTGTCCTGGCATTTCCAGCAAATGCTCTGGCATCTAGAGGTGCAAGCCTTAGAAAGCAGAAGCAGGATTCCCCTCTGTGCTTCACGTTAAGTGCACTCTTAGAGCCAGAAGCTGCCTTATTTGCCATACAGCTGGTAGAAAAAGAGATGGAGGCACCAGTGCCCTGAAGCCCAGCTTATCAGGTACATGTCAGAGCCTGGATGTGCTGGGATCCAGCCAGTTTGTTTGAGTCAGCCCAAGAGAAATGCCATCATCTCTTCCTCTTTGCAGGTCCTGCATGTATTAGCAGGAAGAGAAGCTTATCCTAAAAGGAGCACTAATCCTGGTGTTGGGCAGTCTGCTGTTACTGCATGCAGGGATTTTTCATGGAGAAGAGTGAAATGGTGAGTGGGGGTAAATTGGGTCTTTGGATGCAAGTAGTGGGGGGAGGTTAGAAAGCAGCAGAAGTGGGGCCACTGGACCACCCATCTATTGGTTGAAAAGCTCCCCGGCAGTGTTTAACCCTCTTGTTCTCTGCCCCAACCAGATAAATCAAACTCACTCTTTCATCAGCTTTGCATTTCCTTATGGTGCAGCAGTTTCAGATACCTGCTTGGATTTTAGCATCTGCCCCAGCCTTTCAGTCCTGGAGGCATTGCCTGGTCTTAGGGCAGTTGGAGCAAAGAGGAGGCTGATGTCCCAGATTATGAAGCAGACCTCTGCAAGGTCATTCTCATGGGCAGGAGTCAAGTGGACCCTGCCACTGTTTGCAAATGAAAGAGTGTTTTCACATCCAGTTTAGAATATGTTGGATATTATTTCAAATATTATCCCATGTAGTTATTTATCCCCTGAGTATGTCCTGCGTTCTGGAGCTATTTAATAACAGAACATTTTCTCGCTGCTCTGTGCTTCTCTTGCACTTGTCTGTGAATTGTTGATAGATGTTTGCCATTGTTTTGTTCATTGCTTCTGATGAATCAACATCCCAGTGGGAAGGAAAGGCATGAATATGAATCATCTCCTCTGAGACCTCCAGATGTAAGCCATCTTTTACTTGTTCTCAACACAGCACACATGCTGCTGAGTTCCTGACTGCAGGACTGGCTTTAAGGGTAGCCTTTGACTAATGGAAAGCTCAAGATAATCTCCTCCCCATGCATGCATGGGTCCCATACATGCCTGCTGTTACTGGTTGCACATCTGTCCATTTGATGCAATCCCAGATGAGCAGTCAATGATGGTTTACCATTGTTTTGGAGTACACAAGCAGCAGAGCTGCAGCCTTTGTGGAAAAAAATGGAGGTCCAAGGAGGAATGGACCTGAGATGTGGGCAAATATATTTCCTTCAAAATAATGCTAAACATTTCCAAAGGGAGGTGAAATTCTTGCACACTGTTTTCTCTGCTGTACTTACATGGTCTCTAAATGCCTTGTGACAATCAATCACAGCAATTATATTTTGCCTCTAGGACTTTATATGACTATGGTGCAGGGGAGAACAAGTATCTATGTAAACTGAGATCAAGACAAACACAACAAACTGAACATCCAAAGACAGCCAAAGCCCATGGGAAAAAGAAGCCCAGAGAAAAGTCATCTATGGTAGAATAACTTTGTGAAAACTATCCAGCCTCCTACTGTAAAAAAAGCAAATTGTAGCTGGGACCAGAAATAAGAGATACTACCCTTTCCCTAAAGTAATTAATTTTAATAAAGAATATCTAAATCCCTGCAGTGATACTGATGGTAGAAAAGAGCATGCCAAGATTAGGTTGCAGTCTCCAATGCTCAGGGAACTGATCTCCTTGCAACAGCCTGCAAAAAGCATGAATGCATTCTTTTCATTTGGCAGAAAGGCCCCAGGCTGCAGGACACCCTTTCCCTCCGGCACCGTGAGCCTTCCCGACTGGTGGTGTGCTGTGACTGCTCAGGAGCTCCTTGCAGGCACCAGCACTGAGCACAGTGGATGACAAAGGCAGGATCCTTGCCCAGGAGGGACAGCCCTTCCCCCAGGGAGCTGGCCACAGGCTCTGCAGACCTACTGTGCAGGGCAGCAGCAGATGTGTGCACTGCCCAACCCAAAGTAAATAACAGCTCAAATCTTCATAACAAGATTTCTATTTATTGGATCATTAGTGTACACACATGCAGCACTGTCCATCTGCACAGCAGGGTCTTGGTGGGACATGTACTGTGGAGCAGCCACGGGAGCTGTGTTGGTGAGGGAACAATAGTTTGCTGCAGCCACTGCGCTCAGTGATCCTGTGACAGAACATCAGTGCAAGATGCTGCAATGTCAGCCAGGGCCTCCTGCAGTGTGGTGGAGTTCTGGGAGGCTTCAGAGGTCTCTACTTTGTGTGTCTACCTGGGTTTGGCCTGCCTTCCTGAAGGCCTGTGAAAGGTGGACCAATGCTCCTGCTGTTGGTTTTAGTAAAGGAGGTGTAAAGGAATAGCCAGTTTCAGGATGCTGTGGAGAGTGGTTCTGTGCTTTTCAGCGGGGGACAGCACAGAGCTGATAGGCAGGAGGCACATTGCTTGTCCCACTGAGTGTTGGGGTTATGTTGAGCTCCTGGGGGTCGACAACAGGCTTCAAGGTAAAGTTCTGCAAGATGGTGGCTATGAGTAAGAATATCTCCATTCGTGCCAGGCCCTCTCCAGGGCATATTCGTTTTCCTGAAAGTGCAAGCAGCAAATAGAACTCAACAGGTGTTTCTGAGTAGACCAGAGTTTGTACTAAGCAGCTGTATTGCAAAGATTGTTTACTACCCACAGCCATAGCAGTGAGATGACTGGCAGCATGACTAAGGACATTTTCAAGAGAAAAATTGGATGGTGAAAGACCCTTGACAGTTTGGAGGGGTGTGCGAAGGAAGAATAGGACCAGGACCAGGAGAAGACTTAACCCCAGAGGGAACATCACAGGAGTAAAGAGGAGAGAAAGCAGGGTGACATAAAGCACAGG
>VZRL01000722.1:0-23809 GCA_013397895.1 Origma solitaria
CCGCCGCCGCCGCCGCGGCCGCGCCGAGGCCGCGCCATGGGACAAAAGCGGCTCGGCCGCTCCGGCCCGGCCGTGGCGGCTCCGCCATCGTAGCGGGCTCCAAGCCCCCGCCATGCCCAGCGGAGCCGCCGCCGAATCCGCGGAGCCGCCGCTGCTGCTCCTCCAGCAGCGCCTGGCCGGGCTGGGCCTCCGCCAGGCCGAGCCTCCCGGGAAGGAGGAGGGCGACGGCGGAGAACCGGAGCTGGAGGAGGAGGAGGAGGAGGATGAGGAGGAGGAAGATGCCGCCGCGCTGGTGCTGCTGCCCTCGACGGCCTCGCTGCCGGTGCTGTTATCGCCGGGTCTCGATGCTCCCGGAGCGCCCGGGGCCCGGGGCATGATGGCGGCGATGCTGTCCCACGCCTACGGCGGGGCCCCGGCGCTGGGCGGCGAACAGGCGGCGCTGCTCCGCAGGAAGAGCGTCAACACCACCGAGTGCGTGCCCGTGCCCAGCTCCGAGCATGTGGCCGAGATCGTGGGGCGCCAGGGTGAGTGGGGCACGGGGATGGAGTCGGGCGCGGCGGCCATGGCGGGGCTCCTCCCTCACGGCCTGGGGTGGGACCTTCATCTTCACCCGCTGAGGGTCGGGATCCTCTTCCCGTCATTTTGGAACCCTCCTGTCCACTCACATCCAGGGTGGGCGCCTCATCTTCACCTGCTGAGGGCTAGGACCCTCCTCTTCCTCTTCCCTCCATTTTGGGCCACTCACCTTCACCCCCTGAGGGCTGGGACCCTTCTCTTTTTCTTCCCTCCATTTTGGGACCCTTTTCTCCCCTCAGTCCCCGGGGTGGGCCTCTCACCTTCACTCCCTGAGGGCCGGGACCCTTCTCTTCCTCTTCCCTCCATTTTGGGCTCCTCACCTTCACCCCCTGAGGGTCAGGACCCTCTTCTCCTCTTCCCACCATTTTGGGACCCTCCATTGCCCTCACACTTTGGGTGGGCCACTCATCTTCACCTTCTGTGAGCCAGGACCCTCCTCTTCCTCTTCCCTCCATTTTGGGCCCCTCACCTTCATCCCCTGAGGGCCAGGACCCTCTTCTCCTCTTCTTCTTCTCTCCATTTTGGGACCGTTTTCTCCCCTCACCCCCTGAGCTGGGCCCCTCACCTCCACCCCCTGAGGGTCGAGAACCTCTTCTCCTCTTCCCACCATTTTGAGACCCTCCTACCAGGGGTGGGCCCCTCATCTTCACCCACTGAGGGCCGGGACCCTCTTCTCCTCTTCCCACCATTTTGAGACCCTCCTACCAGGGGTGGGCCCCTCATCTTCACCTCCTGAGTGCGGGGACCCTTCTCTCTCCTCCTCCCTCCATTTTGGGACCCTCCATTCCCCTCACACCTGAGCTGGGCCCCTCATCTTCACCATCTTCACCCCCTGAGGCCTGAGACCCTCTTCTCCTTCTCCCGCCATTTTGGGACCCTTTTCTCCCCTCAGTCCCCGGGGTGGGCCTCTCACCTTCACTCCCTGAGGGCCGGGACCCTTCTCTTTCTCTTCCTGCCATTTCGGGACCATTTTCTCCCCTCACAGCCTCAGGCTGGGACTCTCCTGTCCCATGTCCAGGAGCCCTCACCTTGGTAGGGCCTAAACCCAACCTCTGCGCCCCTCTAAACCCAGCCTTTCTGCCCCTCTAAACCCAGCCTTTCTGCCCTTAAAAACCTGCCTGGCACACATGGTGGGAGGATGCACAGAAAAATGGCAAAATGGGAGGAAAACTGAAAGTTGCAAAGTGGCTTATTAACCTAANAAAGTTGCAAAGTGGCTTATTAACCTAACAGAGTTGGAGGATAAATCAGAAGTAAAAATAAGCTCTTAATAAGACCATTTCTCAGCTCGCCCCCTCCCTCCTTTCTTCTAACCGACAGCTCCGGGATGGGGGCAGGGTGTGGGGTTTTTCTTGGGTCAGTTCATTAGGGAGAAGCATTCTCTGCTTAGCCATGAGGTCTCTCCCATGAGAGACAGTTCTCTGTGGGCTCCCACTGATCACAGCTTGCCCCAGGCCTCCACCTGCCAAGCCAAACCAGCACAGATAGTCACGAGTGGGGCTGTCACAGAGGGAGAGCCGTCGGTGTTTATTCGCCAAGTGCTAGCAGCTGAGGAGCTGCTGGGCTGCAGCCGCTGAGGAATGCTGCCGAAGTGGCTCTGGGCTCTGTCAGAGCCTGGCTGCAGATCGTAGCTACAGGTTGTTGCTGCTTTCTCTAACGTGGCTGGCAGAGATAGAACAGCAGCCTCTGGCTGAGCCCATGAGTCCTGGCAGCCCCTGGGCGGGCAGGTAGCTCAGGAGGCTTTCTCGAGGCGTCCCCAGCTGGGCTGCCCGGCTGAGCTGTGTGTTTCCCCTGCGCAGGCTGCAAGATCAAGGCGCTGCGAGCCAAGACCAACACGTACATCAAGACGCCGATGCGCGGCGAGGAGCCCGTGTTCGTGGTCACGGGCCGCAAGGAGGACGTGGCCATGGCCAAGCGGGAGATCCTGTCAGCGGCCGAGCACTTCTCCATGATCCGGGCGTCGCGCGGCAAGGGCGGCAGCGCGGCGCACGCGCTGCCGGGGCAGACCACGGTGCAGGTGCGGGTGCCGTACCGCGTGGTGGGGCTGGTGGTGGGGCCCAAGGGAGCCACCATCAAGCGGATCCAGCAGCAGACACACACCTACATCGTGACGCCCAGCCGGGACAAGGAGCCCGTGTTCGAGGTGACAGGCATGCCCGAGAACGTGGACCGCGCCCGCGAGGAGATCGAGATGCACATCGCCATGCGCACCGGCAGCTTCGTGGAGCTCAGCGACGACAACGACTTCCACGCCAACGGCACCGACGTCAGCTTTGAGGGTGGCCCGCCGAGCCCCGCCTGGCTCAGCACCTGCCCCGCGCCCCCCGCCCGCGCCAGGATGGTCTCCGGCTACCGGAATGACAGTTCCAGCTCCCTGGGCAGCGGCTCCACCGACTCGTACTTCGGCGGCAGCAGGCTGGCCGACTTCAGCCCCACGAGTCCCTTCGGTGCAGGCGGCTTCTGGTTCGGGGAGGCGCTGCCCGCGGTGGGCACAGAGGAGCCGCTGCTCGACTCTCCTGTGTACGACCCCCTGCCCGCGTCCTCCCAGGCCCTGTGGACCCCCTTTGAACCCACAGCCCCCCTGCCCGGCCTGGGCGGTGACCCCACGGGCAGCGCGAAGGCCCCGCAGCACGGCAGCCAGCCCTCCACGCCCCGCCTGTCGCCCACCTTTGCCGAGAGCCTGGAGCACCCGCTGGCACACAGGGCCAGGAGTGACCCTCTGGGCTGCGTCCACCAGCCCGGGCTGCCCATCTACATCCCTGCCTTCTCCAACAGTACCAACAGCTACTCCTCGTCCAACGGCGGCTCCACGTCCAGCTCGCCCCCCGAGTGCCGGCGCAAGCACGACTGCGTCGTCTGCTTCGAGAGCGACGCCGTCGCCGCCTTCGTGCCCTGCGGCCACAACCTCTTCTGCCTGGAGTGTGCCAACAGGATCTGCGACAGGGAAGCGCCCGCGTGCCCCGTGTGCCAGGTGGCGGTCACTCAGGCCATCCAAATCCACTCCTGAGTGGTGTGTGTGCCTCAGACGCCAAGCGCGGGGTGGCGGCACCTGGAGCAGAGTGCGAGGTGCTCTGGCTGCCGGGCGCACGGGGATTAATTAGGCTGAAGCTGTTAATGGTCTGCACTCTGCGAGGCTGCTATGGGAACACTAAACCTCGATGGGCTCGGCGCGGGCAGCAGGGTTCAGCAGAGATGTGTATGGGGATGTTGGGCCCAGCGAGGGGAGGGTTTCACCAATTACACACAGCAGAAAACACAAATATTCCGTGCTGTTCAGAAGGGTCTCTGTCAGCGGCTGAGCTCTCTGGGGCTCACGGCCTCGGCACAGAGAGCTCACCTGGCGCGAAGGGCTCGTGGCATTACCGGTATATCAACACTTCCAACGTTGCCTTCTTTACACTGCCAGTGCAGGAAAACAGGTTTGGGGAAATTCACTTTCTTTTGCTTCATATGACAACCTACGCCTAATTCTTCAGCATCGCAAATACCTTCTCTTTTGTTTTTTTAGTAGCGTGGTTCGGTTGTGGCGATGGTGTCACCGGCAGGTCCAGGCGCTGGATCGCGCTGCGGTGGTGGGGAGCTGCCCGGCACAGCTCCCGTTTGGCTCCTGATCCCAAGGATCGGGAATTGGGAATTCCCACCCGCGGCCGTCCCGGCTCGGCCCGGCCCGGGGGCACGCGGGGTCGCTGACATTCCGTTCACTCTGTCCGATCAAGCTGTTCGAAATTCCCTTCTAGAGAGGCTGTAGATCAAAATGTGAAGCATCTATGTGTTCAATCCATGTCTGTCTTGCACATATTATAAATATATATTTTATTTTTAGTAAGGAAAAGGAAAAATGGGGAGATGCGTGCATGCCCTTGTATTGTTCATTATTCAGCAGCTGTGACAGTGGCCCTGCAATCAGTTTGCTTCATTTCAAAAATGCTTTTCCAATCACAAGTTTAAAAAAAAGAAAAGAGAGTCTCTTGAATGCTTTTCTTGCGTTTCAACCTGTGGATGTTTCTAGCTTTTTCATCCTCAGTATGTTCCCAAATCTGTGCTGGCATATGTTAAAACAACAAAAACAAACAAACAAGACTAAATGAAAAACCAAAAAAGAAAAAAAAAAAAAGAAAGATACAAAGCGGAGTTCTGGTGGATTTTTTCTAGTTTTTGGGGGGTTTTGTTTCTTTTTTTTTTTTGAAGCATTCTTTTCCCAAGACAAAGCTTTTTTCTCAGTATAACAGAAAAAAAGAAAAAAAAATATAAAATCAAATATGTATGTCGAACTAGTAAATACACAGAATCTTTATTTTTTATTTCCACTTGAAGAGTTACATTTCGTACCGAAGTTTACAGAAAACAGTCTTTATTTTGTGATTCCGAGTCTGGAACCACCGACAAGGACGGCAAGGAGCGACTCTAGCCTAGCATTTGCTAATTTTGCTACACCTTTTGTTATGTATATGTAGGGAGGTCGTAGGGATTATAAATTCAATTTGAATAAAGTTTAAAAAATACATATATTTTATGATAAAGGGCCTTTAACTTATGATGGCCAAAGCACTGATATTATATATTTGCTGTAAAGAGAATTATAAGAGTTTTATTTTTCTGATATTAAAAGTTACTTAATAAAGACTTGTTTCCATTAACTTGAATGCTTCGCTGCCTGGCTGTCACTTGAGGAGCTCTCACCGGGGAGGCTGGGGTGGCAGCCAAAGCCACCGTGCTGTGTCCCCAAACCCTGTCCCCAGAGCCACTGTGCCGTGTCCCCAAACCCAAACCCTGCTCAGAGCCACAGTGCTGTGTCGCCAAACCCAACCCCTGTCCCCAAAGCCAAGCTCTCTCCTGCTGTTCTCCAGAAGGATGGAGAGCAGAGTATTTCTTTTTCGGTGCCTTTGTCACAGTCGGTCTCAGGGAGAGATCAAAGTGTTGGGATTGCTCTGCTCAGAGCCGTTTGGTGCTGTGTCAGGAGAGCCCGGGCACAGCCCCTGCGCGGTGGGGATTTCGGGACTGTCACTCCGGGGCAGATCCGCACCCGGGCACAGCCCCTGCGCGGTGGGGATTTCGGGACTGTCACTCCGGGGCAGATCCGCAGCCTGCCCCGCGCACGGCCCGTCCGGCAGCGGCGGCGCAGGGAGCGCTGCGGTGGCTCTGGAGCTGCACAGGCTAAGCCCAGGCACCAAAGCTCTGCTTCTCCTCACTGTACTGTCCCGGGTTGAATGTTCCTCTGCTCCTCCTCACTGCTGGCCCGGGTTTAGTGTTTGTTCCTCTGCGTCTCCTCGCTGCTGTCCCGGGTTTGTTGTTCCGTGCTGGTGGCGGTGACTAACCCGCCTGGAATTCGCGCTCCTGGGAAGGAAGGGAAGCGCTCGCCGCCGGGCACGGCCACCGGGCAGCGGCACTCGGCGCTTGTGCCCTGCTCGGCTGCCTGCGGCTGCTCAATTAATTCGGTTTTTTGCGAGGGAAGCATTGCTTCGATTTTCTGTCAGCTCCTGCAGCGCTGAGCGGCGCTCCCGCCGGGCTCCGCTGCCCCGGGAGCTCCGCGGGGACTCTGCTCGGGGTGGGTGCCCTGCCAAGGGCAGCAGTGCTGGCACCGACCGAAAATTAGCAGTTCTGTCGGGGCTTTTCCACCCCAAAATAGCCCCGGCACAGTTCCGTGTGAAGGCACGGCACATTTCCAAAACCTGCTTGGGTCAAGTTTGAAGCACACGCACCTAAAAGGAGCTGGGGGTGCGCGTTGTGAGGGAAATCAATGGATTTGGGATGAGGCTGAGAATGGGGATGGGATGGGATGGGATGGGATCCATGGGATGGGATGGGATGGGATGGGATGGGATCCATGGGATGGGATCCATGGGATGGGATCCATGGGATGGGATGGGATGGGATGGGATGGGATCCATGGGATGGGATCCATGGGATGGGATCCATGGGATGGGATGGGATGGGATGGGATGGGATCCATGGGATGGGATCCATGGGATGGGATCCNTGGGATGGGATGGGATGGGATCCATGGGATGGGATCCATGGGATGGGGATGAGGGTGAGGGTGAGGGTGAGGGTGAGGGTGAGGGTGAGGCCAAGGCTGACGATGGACACAGCACTCGGGTCTGGCTGCCCGGGGTCAGGGAGGGGCAGATCCCAGTCCATCGATCGAGAGCAGAGGGTGTGGATAGCGCTGATGGTGGCAGTGCCCAGGAGCCCCCAGGGAGAGCCAGGGAATCACAGAACCGCTGGGGTTGGAAAAGCCCTCAGGCCATTGAGTCCAACCATTCCCAGCACTGCCCAGGCCACCACTGACCCATGTCCCCAGTGCCACATCCACACGGCTCCAGGGACGGGGACTGAGCACTGCCCTGGGCAGCTGTGCCAGGGCTGGACAGCCTTTCCACGAAGGAATTGCTCTCCAGTGTCGGTCGCACTGCCCTGGGGTAGCTCCAGGCCATTTCCTCTCCCCTGTCCCCCCTGTGCCTGGTCCCTCCTGCTGGCCTGGGGCTGCTCCAGCGCTGCCCCAGTCCCCTGCGCCATTGCCAGCCCTGCTCAGGTGTCCCTCGGGTCACTGCGGCCACTGCCACCTGTGCCACCACCGTGCGGGGTGTCCTTGGAATGTCTCTGCACCCAGGGACAGCCTCACCCGGGCCCCGCGGTGCCACCCCAGCCCTGTCACCCTGTCACCCCGTGTGCTGTGGCTGCCCTGCCCCGTGCCCAGCCGTGCTGCTCAGTGTCACTTTGGCTGCATTTGCTGTGACAAAGACCTTCACCCCGACTCCTCAAATCAATGACACCACCGCAAAGCGCCCGGCACCGCCCCAGGGTGTCCCCACGGGCCGCTGACATCCCGTGGCCATGGGGAACAGGACTGGAACAGGGCGTGGCCCTCGCCTGCTGCAGGATGCTCCTGCTCCCACAGCCACCAGGTCGCCGTGTCACCACCTCCGTGGAGCCCTCGGCCGGGCCACCAGCCCCGCCCCATGAAGGCTCCGGGGACAGCCGGGGTGACACTGTCCCCACACGGCTCTGCAGGAGCAGCCGCGGAGCAGCACAGCTCTGCCGCAGTGCAACTGCAGGTGAATAAAAAGGAACTAAAAAAAATGCTTTAAAAGCCCCAAAACCGCCAAAACCCGCAAAGAAACCCCTTCAGTTTTTGCAGGATTTCCAATGTCTGCAGCTCAGTGTCCGAGGCTGGCACGGAATTGTCCCCGCGCTGTGCTCGGAGTCCCCCAGCCGCGGGCGGGGCCGAGCCGTCCCTGAGCGCTGCCGAGCCCCTCCAGCCCCGCGGCATCTGCTCGGGCCGGGCCCTCCCGGGCGGGTCACGGCTCCGCGCGGTGACATGTGCCCTGCGGGCCCCGCGCAGCTGGGCAGGGCGGCCGCAGGGCGGGAGGGTCCGGGGCCGCGCTGGCTGTCCGTGCCCCGGGCTGTCCCTCCTCGGCTGTCCCACCTCGGGCTGTTCGTGCCCCGGGCTGTCCCTCCGAGGGCTGCTCGTGGCCCGGGCTGTCCCTCCGAGGGCTGCTCGTGGCCCGGGCTGTCCCTCCGAGGGCTGTCCGTGCCTCGGACTGTCCCTCCGAGGGCTGTCCGTGCCTCGGACTGTCCCTCCGAGGGCTGTTCCGCCAGCTGGCGGCCGCGCCGGGCCCAGCGGGGGCTCCGGGCTCTTCTGCTGCCCCAAAGCCCTGCAGCGCACACTCCGCTGCTCCTAAATCGCGGCCGTGTGGAGCCGGGGGAGAGGGATCAGCACAGCCCAGGGCGGGAGGGTGAGGGTAGCAGGAGCAGCGCTCCCAGCGACACCGTCGGTGCGGTTCCTGCCGCGGCACCGATCCGCCCCGTGCCGCGGTCGGACGGCAGCGGCTCGGGCAGCAGCTCGGGCTGCGGCGGCTCTGTGTCCAGCGCAGGCACTGCCCGCGGCCGCAGGAGCGCTGGCAGCAGCGCCGGCCGGAGCCGCGGGGAAGCTGCTCCGGAGGGGACAGGGGCTCAGACGGGCTCGGGGCGGTGGCTGAGGGGCAGGCAGAGGCACTGGGCAGCCGGGCAGGACCCGTGGGGAGATCGGGGTTTGGTGTTTCCGTAGGTGCGGGAAGGAGTTTTGGGGGAACACCGCAGTCTCAGGGCGGCGCCTCAGGCCCTGTGCTGTCCCCGCAGCTCCCGGCGCGGCCCCAGGCACCGCCCCGGGCTCTCCTGCTGCTCCAGCGAGCCCCAGCGCTGCCAGGGAGGGATTCTGTCCCTGCCTTGTGCTCACAACCCCTGGGACTGTCCTTTGTCCCCTCTGTGTGACCGGGGGACACCGTTGTGACAGCAGCGCAAACCCAAGGCACGGCAGATACTTCAGCAGCCTCCTGGCTTATCCCTGCGTCCCACAGCCTGCGCTGCTGTGTTCCACTCCTGGTTTGTGCCTGTGTCCCTGCGCTGCTGTGTTCCATTCATTTTTGGGGAAGGGCTCTGCGGGCAGGGCCAGAGTTGCTCCCGGGCAGCTTTCAGGGGATGTCCCTCACCCACCCACGGCGCTCGCCCGGGCCCTGCTCCTTCCCCCAGGCTGCGGCACACACTCAGCCTGGCCAGCGCATTAGAATAATTAATTTCCATTGACAGGAGCACCCCCGGGCTCAGGACAGCTGCACCTGGACAGCTGCAGGCCCGCGCTGGACACTGGGCCTGGCCGGGGCTCCACGCCGCTCCCACCCCACAGTGACCCTCCGGGGCTCAGCCGTGGCCCGGAGCTCTCTCATGGCCAGCAGCACTGACAGCCCTCCGGAAAAGGAATAAAACCTCTTGCTCGATGAAATAAAGAAACCAAGGACTGGAATCTTTACCTTTTTTAATCAAAAACATACTCTGTTACAGAATTTCAGGAAAGTTAGCTACAGTATATTATCCACAAACTAGGTCTAATGAAAAACATACAGGAAGCTACAAAGGAACTACTGGGAATTCTGTTGACCGCTTATCAAAAGGCAATGGCTGAAAAAAATAAATGCTTAACTAGGCTCTCATGCTCAAAAACCCCTCTGACAGTGAGCTCTGGGTTACGAGTACTCGCAGCTCTCCCTCCAGCTGAACCACAGCGCCGCGGTGCCACCAAACCTCACCAAAATGCAGAAAAGGGCCTGGAGCAGGAAAGTGCCAGCGCGTGTCGGTGAGCCCTGCGAATTTGGGAGCGACGCAGCGCTCACAAGGCACAGCAGCAGCCAACGGAGCCAGAACCTCTGCAGAGGTGATCCTGCTGCCGCCAGGGCTCACCAGGGACACCTTCGCAGCAAAGCTCTCTCTGGGGCTCTCACAGCCCCGCGTGACACAGCCGTGGGTCAGCACGGCCACAGCCCGGGGGTGTTTCCAGAAACCCATGATCGAGGAGAGGGAATTGGGGTGGACAACACAGCAGAAGGAGAGTTGAGCATCCAGCCCCACGTGAGGGCGGAGAAACGTTTTCCATCGGTTTGATGTCCCTGTCCAGGCCCAGAGCGCAGAGGAACTGCACGGGGACAGCACAGGGACAGCTCAGCGCCGGTGAGTGACCCCATGCTGGTCACCCGACAGGCAGCAGGCACAGCTCGGTGCCGGCGACAGTGACGGGCAGCGGGCACAGCTCGGTGCCGGCGAGTGACCCTGTGCTGGTGACAGTGACAGGCAGCAGGCACAGCTCGGTGCCGGTGCCGGTGATGGGCAGCAGGCACAGCTCGGCCCCAGCGCAGCCCCGGGTGCCCGCGCTGTCCCCAGCAGGGTCCCCTCCAAACGCAGCCCCCAGCGCCACGCGAGCAGCACATTGCTGCGCAGAGCAGGCGTTGGGCACGGGGACAGCAGAAGGATCTGTGACTCGCGGTGTGACCCCGCGCAGGGAAGGGCCCATCCGCTGTCCCTGACTGGCTCCACTCGAGGGGGACAGTCCCAGCCGCTCCCTGCAGCAGAGGGGACCCGAGCGGGGCACGCAGCCCTTGCCGAGGCGCTGGCTCTGGAGAGACCAAAGCTGTCTGTCAGGAGACCTTCAGGGAGTGAGCCGTGTCCGAAGGGTGTGGCAGCTGCAGCCAGCCCGGCCTGCGCGGCCACGGGACAGAATCCCTGGGGAGAAGGGGGTGGCCCTGCCCGAGCTGCGCAGAGGGGACGCCCTGGGCGCCGCGGGTGTCCCGAGGCAGGGATGGCCTCGAGGGTGCGGCACAGGCTCCACGGTGCTGCTGCTGCCCTGCCTGGCGCCAGGGGACACCGCGGTCACCACGGCAGAGAGGAGCTAGGCGCTCCCAGGAGCCCCAGGGACGCCAGAGCTGCCATGGGATGGCTCATCCCACGGCTCGGCACGGCCCCGGCACTGAGAGGGCATGGAGGGAACGGCCACGGCTCCTCCCAAGGGATTCCTGCTGGAGTTAAACACTGCCAAACCATTCCAGCGGAACGGTTCCCTCTCCTGCAGCTCTAACGCGTTAACTCTGAGTGCCCTCGCTCTCCAAACCACAGCAACAGGGAAAAAGCCACCTAAACCTAATCCCAGCTGCCGGCACAGCGAGCGGAATCACAAAGAGCTCCAGCACAAAGGGCTTTTCTGAGGCTGAGGAACACGGGGGCAATCACTCCATCGGCAGAGCTAAGCAGGGCGGGCAGGGAGCAGGAGAGGCGGCAAGCTGAATAAATACTCGCGGGGTCACCGGAACGTGAGAGGCTCAGAGCTGCAGAGACAATTGTGGCACCCCTGACAGCGCTGCCTGCGCTCACGGGGACCGTCACAGCTGTCAGGGAGCTGCAGCTCTCGTTCAGCTCTCAGACATAAATGCAAGCCTGTCAAAAACTCAATGTCTGCTGCTGCCAAGCAGGTTCCAGCCCATTATCTGCTGCCTTTTACGCCTTGTCATAAAAGTACAAAAGTTAATTTAACAGCGTATTAAAAACTAAGAATAAGATTGTCTCATTTTTCTTTAACAGCTGCAATTGCATCCTTTTGGGAACTGCTTGGTGGAGAAGATTAATGCCTTTTCAGCTTTTACTGCCTCCGATTTCTCCTGGTGTACATACAGCGATTTCCTGTAATAAAATCACCAGATATTATTTTTTTGTTCCATTCTGAACATTTTGGGCCATCTAGGTACTCCACTGCAGGTGGAGTAGATGCAAAACATCTGCAAAAGAATCCAGCCCCAAGGAGTGAATTGTCTGAGGATGTTACACAAGCAGAACAGCGAAGAGGCCGAAGCAGCCTGTCCCTGCGCGGTCCGAGCTCGGCACAACGAGAACATCGGTGAGCAGTGCGGGTTCCGAGCGAGGCGGCCCCGACAGACACAGTGTCCGTGCCCCTGAGCCCTGCAGGGCTGCGGGAGGGGCACGGAGTGGAGCCCCAGCCACAGCACCAGCCGGGAGGGCTCCGGGAGGCAATCTGGCAAGCAGGACAGGCGTTTGGGCTCCATCCACGCCGCGCCGAGCTGCTGGGCAAGGCGCTGCTCTGGGGTCAGAGCCCTGCACTGGAGGAGCTCCGGGAACAGGGAGCAGCTGCTTCGGGATCACTGGGGAGAGCGCAGAGCCAAACAGCTCAAAGGGACAGCCTGGAGCAGAGCGAGCGCCGCTTTTCTGAAGATGGGGAGGAGAGGAAGGCTGATCTCATTGGGAGTCAGGCTGAAGCAGGCACCAGCGCGTGGAAATCCAGGGCAGACGGAGGCATTCGCGGCCATCGCTCGGAGCCCCACAGCCGCACGGAGCAGCGCTCTGGCTCCCTGCGCGGTAATGCAGCGCCTGAGCTGGGACAAGCGGCACCTGAGCGCCGTGTGTGTGCGTGCCACAGCCTCTGCGGGCCCCTGGAGCCGCGCAGGAGCCGGGACAAAGCTCCCGACAGCCTCTGCCAGGAGCTGTGCTCCTGCTGAGCACCCAAGGAGCTCACAGGAGCTCCTGCTGCTCCTGCTCAGTGCACTCCGGCTCCCTGCACACGCGGGCAGAGAGGAACTCCTGCTCCCTCCTCACGGCCGTGCAGCTGCCAAACACAGAGATCGCCAGGACACGACTTTATTGAGGGGCAGCGAAAGGAAGGGAAGCTGCACTTGTTTCCTGGCAAGTTCACTCCAACAAAAACCCCTACGCTGTTGGCTGCTGCTGTCCTTGCAGAGGGAAGGAATCCATCGCTCGGGATCGATGGTCTCGAGGTGCAGAATTACGTATTAGAAGCAAACTAAATTTGTATAAATCAGGGTTTCCATCCTTTTATTTGTACTACTAGCTAGAGAGAAAGCATACATGTCGTATCTGTCATACAGCTGATACATGTGCATGTTCTTCTACCGTAATTCTCTATACAAAGTCATTGCCAGTTGATACGGTCACCGATGGCTTAGGGCGTAAAATAACCGAGAGGTATAAAAACAGGTTTGCCATCTTGCCCTGAGTGAAACGGTGAACAGCTACAAAAACTCAGTCCCAAGTGCTGATGGATTGCCGTACATGATTTCATGGTCTATGCCAGTAAAAACAGTCATGCAAGCTCCTCTGTAATACCCGAAAAGGGCATTGTTACCTTGCCGATTAATCTGCAATACCCGACAAAGGTATTTTTGGGTCAATCCACAGAAGGCAGTAGTAGTTATGAAAATATGTTCCTGCCTTTAGGTTCTTGCGATGCAGTTTCAGTGGCAGCTTTGCAGGCTGGGTATTTCATGTTTAACTGAGTGCCAGCACTGAAAGTAACCATTTCCTTTAGTGTTTTAAAACTCACATGGCTACAGAAATAAAAATCTAAGATATCTTTTTTTTTTAAAGACAAGTGAAGTTTTTGACCAATGCCAACAATGTATGTGTCATCCCCTCACTTTTTGGCAGCTGCTAGGCTTTAACCTGGAAAAATCATAACATGATCATCAACAAAATAGAGAAGTCCTCGGTTAACTACTGTTCCCTAAACAGAATATCACAAATCAGTTGGAATTTTAAAGTCGCTATAAGGTAAATGTCTTTAACTACTAGAAGGAATTTTCAGATATAAATATATATATAATATATATTCTGCATACAAAAGGCTCCCGTGAGGCTGATCGCCGAGATGCCATCATAGAGAAGGAGAGTTTCAAAGGGAACAAACCCAATACTGTGAAGTCTCTATAGAGCATGTACCTTCCACTTCAAGCCCTGTATTATGACTATCGAGTTCTGAAAATAACTGAAATCCAAATTCCGCATGTTCGGTTTCTTTCTGCTAAGAGCAAGGCGGCAAACACATTTTTAAAACCTGTTTTTAGGAGATTAAGCAGAACAAAAGTAAAATATCTCTTGAGGTTATAAACAGAACCGTATTTTACAACGCAGCCTCCTCACAGCAGCAGCAGCAGCAGCGCAGGTGTCAGTCTAGCGGCTGGGGGTCTGCGATGGGCATGGTGTGCAGCACCTCGTCCAGCAGCTGCAGGGCGCGGTGCAGGTGGATCTCGATCCAGCACGGCGTCTCCTTGATGCTCTGCCGCGGGTAGTCCGGGCCCCAGCCCTTCACAAAGCTCATCCTGAGAATGCACAGGCGGCGCAGGTCATCCACGCCGATCCCGGCGGCGGCCGACAGACCTGGCGGGAGAGAAGGCACCTCAGTGATCACAGTGCGTTACACCGTTCCTGCAGCACTGCTGCCATGCACAGCTCCCTGTGCCCACACCATGGCCATGGCCACCCCGACACAGCCTTACCCTGCTCCTGCAGCACTGCTGCCGCGCACACCATGGCCATGGCCACCCCGACACAGCCTTACCCTGCTCCTGCAGCACTGCTGTCCCGCACAGCTCCTTCTGCCCACACCATGGGCACCCTGACACAGCTTTGCCCCGTTCCTGCAGCACTGCTGCCCCGCGCACAGCTCCCTCTGTCCCCCGACACAGCTCCACTGCAATAATTAGTTCCCCTGCACTCCTCGCAATCACATCGTTCCCCCCATTCTGCAATCCCGAAAGGCTGCTGAGGTACACGGCTCTCTGTAAGCACAGCCACGGAGTGCTCTGGGCTGGGAGGGACCCTCAGAGCTCATCCAGCCCAACCACCCTGCCCAGCCCAGTGTCCAGGCTGCCCCAAGCCCCAGTGTCCAGCCTGGCCTTGGACAGTCCCAGCTGCTCTGGGCACCCTCCCAGCCAGGAATTCCTGCCCAAGATCCCACCCAACCCTGCACAAAGCAGATGGGATGGAGCCCAAATGCTTTGCACGGCACAGGGCATGAACATCACACTTAGGAGATCCAGTCAGAACCACTCATTTCTGAGGTTTGCCAAACGCTGCATTTTCAGGGTAAGCACTCAGCCTGGGCACCTGCAGGAAGCTGCACCAACAAACACCACCACGCACAGCTGATAGAACAGAAAGGTAAATACAGCTGGCAAACCTCAAATCACGAGGGTGGCAAAGACAAAAAGGTAAATACATCCCTCAAAATGCCTTGTAGGACGGCTGGAAAGAGCCCACAAGGCAACACAAGGAATCCTGTGGCGCACAAAGCAGCCTGAGACATGTTAAGCACTTACGCTTCTAAAAGTACTTAGGAACAATTTCAAGAATCCAAAATTTAGAAACTGAGAAAACACCAGCCCTGAATAATTTAAAAAAAATAGAGTCACCCACAGCAGTCTTCCCCAAGAATCTAAATAATAGGTGCTCCTACACCTAGTCAAGGACTTTGTTGCCCAGTAAATCCCTTTGTTTTGAGTAACAATTTCACGAGCTTGGATACAGAGATCATTTTTCAAGCAGGGGTTGGAGCAGCCAGAAATACCTCAGTTTAAAGTAACAGTGTTACGCTATTTGACCTTGCACAGAACAAGAGTTCTGCAGGACAATCAGCGACATTCCCTGGAGACCATGGAGTGAAGAGTGAGAGTGGGACAGGGACAGAGTCACCCACAGAGCGAGAGTGGGACAGGGACAGGGACAGAGTCACCCAGAGAGCGAGAGTGGAGCCGCGCGGCGCAGGTACTCACTGATGGCGGGGGCGATGCCGCCCACGGAGCCGGGCCCCGGGATGTTCCCCGCCACGGCGGCAGCCTGCGCGGCGGCAGCAGCCTGGGCGGTGGCCGCCTGCTGCTGCATCTGGCGGTGGCACTGCCGCAGATCGAACACCTGCGGGAGGATCGCACACAAAGCGGGTTAGACAGACCGGACAAACACCGAAACCAAGAACGCAGCCCCGGCCCCCGTGCCCGCACAGCTCTGCTCTCCTGGGCAGCTCTGCAGCCTCAGCATCCCCGGGGAAAAGCAAACCCTCCCCGACGGGGCTCATTTCTAACAGGAATAACCCAGGAAAGCGGCTTCGCAGAGATCCTGCCCATGATGGCACCGCCACTGGCAATACCAACGCCTCCTAAAGCTGTACCTTACGTGGATCACAGTCTGAAGGGTGCTACAGGCAGGTTAAATCCCAGCTTTTTTGTTAAATCACGGGAATTCCAGAAAAATAGGTGTATAAACAAAAGAGCAAACAGGCCCCACTTTATTTTACTGAAATAGGATAGTCCATCTGAAAGAAACACCCGTAACTGATGGGTCTGAGGTTGCAGGTATCATGCTGGTGCCATTTCGTATCTTTGTCATCACTAAGCACTCTTTGCCACCAACGTATGTACAGGACTCTGTTTTCATATTAGAAAGCTCATACACAGAGGTTGTGGAGTTTCTTTCACCTTCACTGCACAACTGCCTGCAAAACTGATGCTTTAAAAAAAAAAACACCGCAAACTTCAAGCAGTTTAATACAAGATTGGTTTTTCATGAGTGTGACTTGTCCTACATACAGTTTCAAGTCTGTCCAAGTCAGAATCTCCTCAAAATGATTTGTTTCCGCGCAGCTTTCTCTGACCTCTGGATCCCTTCATGCTCATGACACTTTAACACATGGCGCATACTTCTGCTCCATTTGTATTTAATTTCACAACTGTGCTTTTCTTGTAGAAAAGAAATGGATAACCTACGCTAAAAATTTTAGCTGCAGTTAATTTAAACCTGTTAGGCTAAAAATACAAAGAACTGCTATCAACAATGTTTGTGATGAAGTACGAAATTAATTACGTTCACAGTACGCAGATGACACTTTCAGTTCAGAGGTGTTTTTAGAAGCCATCTTTAAGCGCACTGCAAATGGGAATGGTTAGGGAGTTTGAAAGCAGAGCTGCGTTCGTTTCAGCGCCTCACAGCCTCCCTGACGGTCCCGGGACCCAAACCGGCGCTGCGCGCCCCTCGATTTCCGCCCACCTTGATGTAGGCGCTCGGGTAGATCTTGTGCACGGCGTCGCCCGGGGCTCGGCCGGCCTCTCTGTCCAGGTAGTAGCTCTGCACGAACACGGCGTGGTCGCTGAGGCACCGCACCCACACGTCGCCCTCTCCTTTGCACTCCAGCTGCACGCCCTTGCCTATGTGCAGCCTGCAAGGGACACGCGCGTTAACACCCGCGCGGAGCAGCAGCAGCTCCGCCACACCTGAATCCCGACCCCGCTCACACGAGGCCTCGGAACCGTATTTCACCAGTGAGTATTTACATGAACCCGCGTGTAACAGCGTGTGAGGCTTCATGGGAGCGCAGACTGCGGGAGCAGTGATTTCCGACGAGCTGCTGCCCCACTCTCTGGCGATACAGAGCTGGGACACCAAACACACTCCGTTCTCTCCGGAAGCATCAAGTGCCACAAGCCCTTTTGTACAGAAAGTCACTCAGGAACATACACAAAGCCACACTCGAGAGCAGAACTGTGTGTTTGTTTGGATGGCACCGCGGCGATCTAACACTTTGATTGTCACAGTGTGACATTTCTGGAGATGCGGAATAATTTTCTTCCATCTCCTTTCAAAGAGGGAGTAAAAAAAGCTGCAAGATTGCTTCAGTTCTCTGTGCTTCCACTTCAAAGGCCAGCACATGCACGGTGAGAAGGAATGAAAACCAACAGCTCCCCGTCAACCTTCCTTTGCTCCTCTGACAAATGTATATATCGCAGCCATTCTCACATCACTCTGTGGTGTGGAGAGCCACTATTCAGACTGCATACATAATGGCACGAGCTGCTAATTTTATCCCTGAGGCGCAGCCCTGAAAGCAAAGAAAGGCAACTGCTACAAGGCCTGCAGGGCTTTGTCACAGGGCTCAGCTCCGAATGCATCACCGGAGCAGGGATACACGCCGAGATAGCTCAGTCCAAGCAAACAGACCCTACTTGACATTGCGATGGGAGGCAACACACTGAACACAAAATGCTGTCAAATTTCACATTCAGCCGAGCCCCTGGGCTCTGGGAAATACCTTGCTCTTTCGATGGCTTCTGTTCTGTGCACGTTGGAGAGCTGGCCCAGGCAGAAACGGTCTCCTCCAGAGGGATCCACATATCCATCCACAGTGACAATGGGACAGCTGGAAGGGACCTTAAATGTCTCCCCGACTTGCACATCCATTTCAAAGTATGCGATGGAACACCAGTACTCTGGAGCTGAACAACAGACACAATTAACTGACTGGAAGGGACAAAGAACCTGTAAAACCATTCCAGACAATCAATTCTGCACTGCGTTTGTCACGCAGGGGAGAGCGCGCATCCAGGTAAATGCGTTCTGATAGACAGAGATGTGCCTGCCAGCCCAGAAAAACACTACATGCTCCAGCAAACATGGGCTTGTTTTCATCCAAGCACACACCGGTGCTGGAGGGGTTGGTACTGAACACCTGACAAGTTTGTGTCTAGTCTGTACTTCCAGTCAGCCTTGCTAAGCCATCCGCAGTTCGTGACACACGTGCCCTGCAGGGCTGGGCCGGCAGAACCTGACTGTGACACAGATGTGGCTGCAATCCCTGCCCAGGTGACGCCAGTGCTCCCTGCCCTCCTGCAGAGCAAACCGCACCGGGAGCGCAGGACACGGGGCAGGAGCATCAGAGACCCCACACTGACCCTGCAACACACACCCAGGGACAGCAGGAAACCAGGAGCATCTGCCCAGGGCGCAGCACAAAACGGCGTGTTCTGAAGGCAAAGAGGTGCCTTCAACATCTTTTAAGTATTTGAAAAAGAAAAACTGTCTACAAAGGAAAGATGGCAACCGGAACAAGGTACATTGTGAGGAAAGAAGACCCTGACTCTGCCTAAGGCATTCCACTGAAATCCAAACTCTCCAGTAAGCAGCGAAACCTGACAGAGCACACAGGGTGGCTGGCACCTGAGTGTCAGCTATTTGTGTGCCACCTGGGAGCAGCTGGCTGTCAAACCTTCTGGCTGTTGTGTGTGACTGTTTCTATGTTTAAACACCTCAAAACCTAAAGCTCCCCTGAGCTCAAGCTGCTGTGGGCTCTGGGGAGCTCAGCACCTTTGCTGCTGTTATCCATTTCCACACGAGGATAACACAGCTGGGACCTGCTTGTTGGGAGCACAGAACAAATCACGGAATCCCAAAATGGTCAGGGTCCTCTCATTCCAAACCTTGCCATGGGCAGGGACACTGCCAGGGACCCAGGGGCAGCCACAGCTGCTCTGGGCACCTGTGCCAGGGCCTGCCCACCCTCCCAGCCAGGAATTCCTGCCCAAGATCCCATCTCACTGTCCCTCAGTGAAGCCATTCGCCCTTGTCCTGGCCACAGCGTAGTCAGGACAGGAGGAACAGAAGGAGCACACGACAGAACCCAAATACAACATCCTGATCAGCCAAGGGGAGAAGAGCTCTCCCAGCTCCCCAGGCGACACTCATTCAGTAAGCACAGCAGCACCCAGCAGCACACTGACTTGCCTTAGGAAACTGCTCTGGTTTCATAAGAAAAAAATAAACCAAAATGCCTCAATTCCTTTCAGTTTTTTTATCTTCAAATAAATACTCCCATCTGTGAGGACTCGGTTGGATGAAATCAACAGGGTGAAAGAGATTACTAAACAATGTGGAACACAACTTAGCTACAGATAAGTTCCCCCAGCGGTTATCAACAATGTCCTTCCTGGCAGTGCTTTAGTAACTGGACAGGAAATAAACAAGTTAAAGTTTGAGGCTTTTCAAGGAGGTAGCTCTGGCTCTGCGGGCACCAGCGTTACTGTGGTTACAGACAAAACAGCCCCTTGCCCCCGCAGCAGCGAGAGCTCGCTCTGAGGAGCAGAGCTCCTCGGTCAGTGCAGTGCCACACCCAGGGACTCTCTGGAGAGCTTCTGTGCCGAGGGGCACCGAAACGCCAGGAGGGACAGCACCCTTTCCTCAAGCTGTGCGGCCGCGATGGCTGAGCGCCGCGCTGTGGATCCCGGCGGGGCTGGGCGTGCCCTGAGCTGCACCACGCTCTGAGCAGGCAGGAAGGACAGCTGCGGCAGCGGGCAGGGCTTGGCATCAGGACACACAGGGGTCTGACGCCCCCGGGTGACAGCAGCACAGGGCGGCGTGGCGGCTGCGGTGCCTCACCCAGGGATCTGAACCCAGCTGCGGCCACAGCTGCGTCCCTATGCCCACACAGACACCCGAATCCAAAGCAAGAGTTATCATAATAAAGCTCCTCTCCTTCTCACAACATCAGCACGTCTCTCCCACAATATCACATTCCGGGTTAGGTTTTACTCACCAGGATGATTTGATATAGGAGGCTGGAATGCAAGTTCATTGTGAACTGGCCCTTTAAAAGAAAACATGCAATTTGTTTCACATGAGCAAAACCAAGGTTTTCTTTCCTCAATTGCTTTCCTATGAAACCACACTTCATCAACTTCATCAATCACAGAACAAATTGCCCAGCATGCTATGGACTTGATAATGAGAAACAATCACTGAAGGTGGAAAAAAGCCCCAGAGAATATGTTTTCTAAAGAAAAATGAACTGAATACAATCTTGTTATCAGATTGCTCTCTCCCCTTTCTGAACTGGGTCCCTGAGAGGCAGCAGAGAACAGGGAGGGAAGACTTAAACATAGTATTATAAGTAAAAGCAGCTTTTGCAACAAGATGCCATCGGAAGGTGTCAAAACACACGGCTTCGGGAAGCGAGAAACGGCAGCAGCTAAGAAAAGCTCAGTGCAGCACCACCAGCCACTCACAAATATTAATTCTGGAGAGACACACGCACTGAAAAACATTTATAGAGTATCTACAGCACCACCAGTGCTTTTTACATCCTGCTATTCCTGACAAATAATACCATAAATGAAGTGGGATCCTAACAGACTAAAGTAATCGATCTTAATAATTGTGCCTAACCACAGTTTTATTAATAAAGACAGGCTGAAAAGTCATTCTAAGGTTAATTTATGGTATATTCTCCCCTGCACTAACAACCAGTGCTGCATACAGGTTATCTACATTAGAACATATATTATATATTCTACCACAGAATGCACATTGCATACTCTACTATAGAATACATAGAACATATCTAATATAGGGAACATTCTAATAAAAACTGTATTAGAAAATAAAGAACTGTTATACCTTTTTTGCCACAAAATTAGAAACCTTTTATTTGTGAGAATTTTTTTCTCCACTACACTGTTACAATGCATTGTGCTAGACCCCTACAAGACAAGCTTGACTGCTTTTTTTCCCCTTCCCATCTCCCGTGCCTTAAAGTAATAGATTGTTGTCCTGTTCCATAGATGAGAAAGATTTTCAAGTTTGTGTGCTAGTGCAGTCATGAATTGACAAGTTTGAATTGACTTGACTGCACAAGGCTTCACTAAGCTCTTTTAAACTGGCAAGTGTGCATGGGCACACGTCTTCCAAAGCTTAGGATGGCCTCAAAATCTCTAAAAAATAAAAATAGGCAAGAATTTCCAAGTTTCGAAAGAAAGAGCTATCCAAACATGGTGAATGAGGCTCCTTTTGTGCCAGGGCAATGCTCAGCACAAGGTGGCAAAGCTGCAGGGAGAGGCGCGGAATGGAAACGCTGTTTTTGTCAGGCACGGTGTGACCGTGACACCGATGGATGGCATCGCTGCAGCTACGTGAGCTCCTGATCTCTGCTGCTTCCCCAGGGGAGAGCCCACGGCGTTCTGACTGCCGGGACAGACTGACCCCGCACGGTGGTTTCTGTACCCACAATGAGAGGTCTGAGCCCTGGCGGCGGTGCTTACAGTAATGCCCGGGGTGCATGGGCGGGTGGTGCTGCAGGTGGCCGTTCTGGTGGTGCGGGATGCTGGGCGTGTAGGCGGCCGTCCGGCTCCCCGTCCAGGTGGTCGTGCTGTCTGCAAAGACAAACGCGCCGTGGTTCTCACGGGAGCCCGCCCGCAGCGCCCTGCTAAGCCTCTATTTCTCCTCAACATTCGGAAACTGCATTTAGGAAACTACGGAGAGCGCCCGGATGTGAATACTCACTGTGGTGGTAAGTGGCTGGCTGAGCTGTAAACCCATTCTGCTGAGTTCCTGGCTGAGGCCCTGAAGCAATCTGTAAGAGTCCATCACTATGGCTACCTGTCAATATACTGGTAGGTTGACCTGGTAAAAGAACACACTACCTATTCATGAACGTTCCAAAATTTTAATTAAGAAGAGCTCAGCACTACTGGGTAGGAAAATACACCCCACTAAGGGCACTGCAATACACAGCTCCCACAGGTTTGGTTTCAGTATTTTTTTTCCACCCTCCAGAGTGTCTTAGGAAACTCAATGCAAAATGCTCTGCATCACATAATTTTGACTCTGACACCCTCAACATTTCAGGAGTTGCAGTATGCAGAGAACTCTGTTTTATCAACCATGTTTTTGTTTTGGTCACATCTTATTTTTCAGTTTGAGAGGAAGGCAGAAGAGATGTCACGATTTTTATGCGATAACATAGCCGGAGTAGGTTTGGTGTGAATCCAAACAGGCCAACAGCAGGTCCAAATAAGCTGCTTGTTTTCACCATGTTTTAACTACTGTTCCTAAGGAGGACACTCACTGAAATTCATGTTCCTCCAAAACATTCTGAGCAGTATTTTATTTTTATAAACACTGCTTCAATAGAGCTGCACACATCACTGGACTCAGAAAGTCCCTGCTTTTTCTTCTTTTTTTCTCCCAAATAAATATTTCAAGAATTATCTAAGATTAAAAGTAAAACTACATGTATTTTAGAACAGGTTAACAGAATTAGACTTAAAAGGCTTCAGCTCAGCCATTAACACTAAGCTTATCAACAGTTTCACAATTAAACTTGCATTCTCAGACTGGTGTGGCTAGCAGAATTTAACACATTGAGAACTTGAGTTAAACATAAAAATGAACATTTTTTAAATGTCCACTTGCCTCCAATAATTACAGCACTGATGAGAAAAAGCCACTGACTATAAGCAGTGGTGCAAAGGCAGTAAAATTAACTATCCATATCCTTTTTATCTTTGCTGGAGACAAACACAGACATAGTGTTTCAGCTTGGCCAAATCACCTTAAGTTTTAGCCAAAAAGGGGTCAGCTAAAATTAAAGAGCATTATCAAAACACCACGCCACCACAATCTAAATCTGCAAAGGGAATAAACTATATTCACACATCTTTTATGTGAAACGCCTCCAGCCTTTGTGGTTTCCCTGCGCTTGGGCTGCAGGACGCTCGAAGTGCTTTGCTGTTCTGCTGCAGTGGCAGGTGGCAGTGGTGTTGCACACCAAACTCTTCCACTTGTACCACACACACAGAGAAAAGTAAAAAAAAACTTCAAGGCTTACAGAAATACTAATTAGGGCTGTCACTTTGGTAGCACAGTGAGCCATTGTAAAAATAATTAACTTAAAACTGGAAGACTCAAGAATTGCCTAAAGCTCTCTTGATGCTGCCACCTCACAGTATATACAGCAGCGGCTGTGCTTGCTGTTGCAATAAAACAAGGGAATTCCTACAGTAATTACGAAATAATAGCCACAATGTTCTGTTAGAGGTCAACTGCTCTAACATTTTGCCGCTGACGGTTCGGCAGAGCCAGAGCAGCGCCAGCCTCCATGCAGAACAAGGCCGGGTCAGCAGCGCTGCCACTGCAGTGCCGCTCCCAATTAACACCTGGTGCTAACGAGGAGCCCGCCCGGGTCATTAGGAGCACGCTGCTCGCAGGAAGCAGCGCCTGTCTGTCCCGCGGCGCCGTGGAGCCCTTACTTGTGGAGGCCACGGGAATGTTGGGGAAGTTGGTGGTGCTGGTGGTGCTGGCCTCGGCGGGCGCCAGCAGCGCCGGCGCGCTGTAGGGCTCCGAGGAGGCGCGGTTGCTGGGCGGGTGCTGGATGGTCTGCACCGAGTGGCCCTCGGCCGACGACAGCGACGGCTGGCCCTCGTAGTCGTGCACGTACTCGTCCTTCACCAGCATGCTCGACGGCGCTGCGGGGACACGCTGCGTCACACCCCGCTGCACACGCGGCGACACGCGGGACACACACACAGTG
>VZRL01000722.1:24656-37206 GCA_013397895.1 Origma solitaria
CAGCGCCACACACACAGGGGCACACAGGGAGTGATACAGAGTGACACACGCAGGGGCACACACACAGTGACATACAGGGGCACACACAGAGTGACACACACACAGAGTGACACACACACACATGGTCACACACACACACACACACAGAGTCACACACACAGAGTGACACACAGTCACACACACACAGTCACACACACACACACAGTCACACACAAACACGGTTACATACATACACAGAGACACACACATGGTCACACACACACACACACACACAGAGTCACACGCACGGTCACATACACACACACGGTCACACCCACGGTCACACCCACGCACTGTCACACACCCACTGGGTCACACACTCAGTGACACACAGGGTCACACCCTGGCACAGCCCCTGCCACAGCCATGCACCCTGCGGCAGGGCTGCCACACAGCAGCAATGCCAGCCCTGTCCTGGGGGGCAGATCGAAACCACATGAACACTGCTACAGTGCTCCCCCAAACTACAAATTAACAGCTTCCAGCAGCAGGGGAGTCTAGGGCGGAGCTGGATGGCAAACCAAGCTGTCTGTTTGCTTAATGCTACTCAACAAGCAGCTTGGTCCCACGGCAGCAGGCTTCAACAGCTTTTTGCTCCCCAGTCCATCACCGGGTGATTGGACGCTGTTAATTCAAGGGAAGAACGTGTTTTCTACAAGCAGCTGAATATATGTTAAGGCAGCAGTAACAAACCAATTTCTAGCATACAAACAGGAACACACACAAAGCTCCAGTGAAAAATATAAATCTGTGAACATGGCACATAAACTTCATGCATCCCTGGAGTAATTTTAAGCACCTCCCATTCAAACTGACGGGAAACATCCAATTCCCATTCAAAGAGCACAGAGAACTGCTGTGTGTTCAGCAGTGTAGCAGTAATTCAGACTATTCCATGCACAGTGCTAGGAAATCACTGCTATTGCCACTACACCAATTTATTTCTATATATGCTATTAAGCACATTCAAGTAAAACTCTTATATCACATTACACTACCTCCCATGCTCATTTCTAAAGCAGCCTAAAGTATGTTGAAATTTTTCTGTTTCCTCCTGCAAAACCAGGAGCAGGACAAGGAAACACTTGTGATGTATTTAATTGCTGCAGTCAGCTCTGTACAAAAGGATGAATTTTCAGGAGACACAGGTGACAAAGCAAATTAGCAGAGATGAGCACAAGATAAAACTTGTGAAGTTAAGTTTGTTGGGGTGTTTGGTGGGGTTTTCTAGTTCATTTTTCTTGGATATTTCTAATAATGTGCCAAAATCATTGCATCACACAAATGTATTGCTCTGTGAGTTTCCTCTGGAAGGAGAATAAAATCAGTTTTGAAATAAAGTGGTTACCAGCTACACAATCTCAGATTTCTGAATAATGTGTATTTGAGATTTCATGTCCAATTTCTCTCAAGTTTCAGGGAAAGCAAGAATATTAGACTCCTTCATCCAACCGTGTATTAATTGCACAAATTCTATTATTTTCTTCTCATCCTACTTATTAAATCACATTTACTATTCCCAATCCAACTAATTAGCATATCCTACAGGTGTACGCATTGGGTGTGTGCTTTTATTAATTAGCAGCGCTCAACCAGTGTGGTTTTTGGTTTTGTTTTTTGTTGGGTGTCCCAAGCAGCAAGCACCGAGAACAGGCCGTAGGAGCTTGGCCGGAGGCTCTGCTGAAGGAATTTATCAATACTTGCCTCTGGTACAGTCCTTAGCTGTGTTTTCAAAGCCAGAGAGACAAACACATTTCCATCTGCTCGCTCCCCTCCCTCCCAGAGAAGCAGAGAACAGCCCCTGCCTGCCCCGCAGGGTTTCTCCGAGCCTGTGCCCGCAGAAACGCCGCAGCAAACACAGCTACTCACCAGAACTCTGTAGTGTCAGTCCTGAGAGATCTTTAAAAAGAAGGAGAAAAGAGGGGTGGAGAGGGATATATTCAGAGATCTCAAAACACTTTTAAACATTTATAAACCTTGAACAATCAGTACTGCAGGCCGTACGTGCTAGACCCCTTCCACCAGCACACAGGCCTCCCCGCTACGCTATCCCTGGGACACACAGCAGCCGCAGCAGCTGTGTGCAAGGCCAGCACAAAGGCTTCAGCAAAACCCACAAACTTCTCTTTCACATCTGGAGCAAAGGCAATAGACCAATTCCACTAAGACAGGTAAGAGCATATGAGAGTAACTCGCAATCAGATCATTAAAAGTTAATGTTTCTAATTTAGGGCTGTGTTTTCTACACTCAGAAACGTTTCACATTTCAACCCCACTGTTCCATTTTAATTCAAGGGTCTACTTACCGATGCCAGGTGATACTACACGCTCATAATGGTAAGGGTTTACACAGACACTGTCACATTTTAAGTCAAAAGCATACTGACAGTATTTAACATGCTTGAGTTCATTTTTATGAAGATCAGGCCACCTCCAAAGACGGGCGTAAATCACATGAGGGAATCCCTTGCGACCAGCCACCTAAAAAGCCAGACACAAAAGTTGATTGGGAAAG
This sequence comes from Origma solitaria, assembly GCA_013397895.1. NCBI lineage: Eukaryota > Metazoa > Chordata > Aves > Passeriformes > Acanthizidae > Origma > Origma solitaria. Next base: position 27,211 of record VZRL01000722.1, read on the forward strand.
TAGCACGGCATGGCACTCTACACAGTGAGAAGCGCTAAGGGAAGGGGACAAACAACACCGCACCCTCTCTCCATCACCAGAATATAAATTACAAAAAAATAAAAGGCGGTGTACAGTTTACCCAAGTTCTGTGCTCAACAGAAATAAACTTCTCTTGGGGTTTAGCCACAGCTAAGTCAACACTGTGATTCTTAAGTCAAAAATACTGGATACAAAATGGCAGAAGCAGAACTTGTGCTTAATGTAGTGTGTTTGGTCACCTTGCCCACCATGGATACCAAGGAGCCTTGCCCCAGAAGAAGAGGAATGAGGTGCTAAGCTACACTGTCAGGAATTTACAAGCAGAAGCCAATCTGTTATAATGAAAAATAACATTTAAAAAAAAATTGCTTCAAGGGTAGACAGAGAGCTAGCCAGCAAAGATGCCATCTGCCCTGGAAGAAGGCAATCACAGCCCCGGCCGGAGAGGCACTGAGTTCTGGTGCTGTAAGGCCAACGAGAGTCCTCAGGGCAGACTCCTGCAGCACGTGAGCGAGGGATCGCAGCTCCTGCTCACGCCGCTGACCCACGCAGAGCTAACAGAAGCTCGCAGTGACACACAGGCTGAGCCCAGCTTGGCTCGGGACCCTGCTGTCACTGCCACACGCACTCCCTCAGAACGCTGACCCCGCGCCTCCTCTGCTTTGGCAAAGAGCAGAACTGCTGCAGCGTCCAGGGCCCAGCCACAGCACACGCCTACACCGGGGCCAGGGCTGCCGGAGAGAGCTATTCCTCCTCAACGCTCTGGGCCCTGCGCCACTCACTCCCTTCCGTGCAGCTGCGCTAGGAGGAAAACATCTCATTTTCACTGGTACTAACCTGAAGCCTCCCATCCAGCGTTCTCTGTATTGTAACACACTTGCTAGGATGAGCTCCATTTGTGGTTATAGCTGTAATCAAAGAATCCAATTCATCTTTTTTCTCCTTTAGCTTTTTAACTAAACTTTCAATTGCGCGTTTTGCGAAAGTTTCGCTCTCTCCACCTTGTCGATGGCACATCAAGCTGTGAACAATGCTCAGACACGCATCATTACTTGTTGGTGTGTTAGTAATAGACATATTGTCCATTTGTGACAGCTTTTCTCGTTCAGATCAAATGTCAGTTTTGGGGGCTGTTATGATTTTCAAGCTGATGAACAAGAGATGATCCAAGTTAAGTGTTAGATGTACTGTCTCTTGGTAAAACCTAGGAGGAAAAAATATCTACATTAGAATTGTTTTTAACAAATTGCAGGTCATGTTTCTAAGGAAGTTTGTGGCTTTTTTCTTCTTTTCTTTTCAAGCTAAGTGCAGGATATTAAAAGCACGTGAAAAAACTGCATTGCTTGTCCCATGACAGCTAAAACATGCCTAAGAGGCTGCTTGCACAGTTTTAGGTATACGATTTATTTGTCCCCCAGTAACAATATTTAAATAAGGGTTACGGTTTATATGCACGTACACAAAGTATGTGCATATAGAAAGCTGGGGAATATTAAATGAATCAGGGAAAGGAGAGCAGTGACAGTGATTTCCTGTTTTATACTGGCAGGATGAAACCAAGTGAAAATACTGACTGGGAATCCAGGGGCATTGATTTAAACAAAACCTGAGTGGTGAAGAAGCTTGAATGCACACCAGAACCGTCTGTCATCTTGATTCAACAACCCTGTTCATAGTTCAGCTGTGTCCTGACCTCAGACTAGATTCCTCTTTGCTAACCAGAAAGGCAAGAACTGTGCCTGGCCATTCTCGTGATACAGAATCACGTAAATCGGTATTGCGCGTATCGTCAGACGTGGAAATCCCAACATTCATCTCCACTTGTTTGCACCCAGCTTTTCCCGGATCGACAAGCCGACCAAAGGCACCCAGAAAAAGCCCTTCCGAACTGTCTGCACAGAGCTGTCTCAGGTACAGAGAGGAGGAGCAGGGCTGAGAGCCCCTGGCAGCCCCACGTGGCTCCTGGGGCAGCCAGCACAGCTCATCCTCGCGGAGCCTCTTCCAGCACACGCATCAGGAGGGCTGTCCCGATGTGCCCGGCGCTGAAGGAGCTCGTTACTGCACTCCAGCTCCATTTACCCGGGACACGGAGCAGCACAGACAGAGCCTCACGGTGCCAAAGAGCTGCTCCGGCTTCACGCAGTCACCAACCAACACCTTCCTACAGGGTCTGACTTCCTTAAAACACGGGCAACAAAAGCACACGAGTGTATTTACTACATTTTCCGAGTAAGCTTAAAATATAAGCCTTTCTGAAAACTACCACGTCATTCTCAACCACGCAAATAAAATATATCCGATTTCAAAAGTTCAGGGGAAAAAAAGCCTGTCATGTTATCTGAGGAACACATCCAGTCAAAGACCTGTTACTGCGCTGGAATTTTCCATGTTATTAGAGGCACAGAAGCAGCAGCTATTTATTGGAAACAAATACGTTGCACAAAAATAAGAGGGGGATGCTAATTTAGAAAGGTATGGCATCACAGAAATTACAGTGTGAACGCATGGCTTCCCTCCTTGTAAAATGAATACTGTTACACAAATCCAGCACAATTCTAAAAGCAAACAGACTCTTCCTTATTTGATGTTTTCTACAATTTAAACTGGAATACACCACACTTTAGTATACTTGAAAAAACACACAGTGCAAATCCCTCCCCCTCCCTCAATTTTCAAGCCTTTTCTTCTTTTGTAAGGATGCTTCTGCATCTAATTTTTCCCAAAGGAAAACAATTACCTCCAAGATTGAGTAGGATCACAGATTTTACCAAGCTATTAAAATTTCTCCCTCAATGCTAGGGGGTTTTTTGTGCTTCAATTCAATAAACCCCTTTTAAAAATCAAGCTTAACCTGCCAGTCATTCTCTATGGCAACTCACACTGGCACTAATCTGTAAAAGCCTGCCAGCTAAAGCAGAATAGAACATCATTTTCCTTAAATACAAGACAGCATCCCAGATAGATATGCATAACTAATCACAAATAAATGCCCTGATAAAGCTATTAGCTAAAAGAGCTTTAAATAAAGAGATTATTAAAATTAGGCACGCAGCTTTATCTCCCACAGCCCTAAAACTACAACTGAGAATTTCGTTTGCTGACTTTCAGAAGGTTCAGATCAAGCACATTAAACCTTATCTCAGTGGAATGGTCTTCAGAAACGTTGAGTCACTTCTCAGCTGCCACTGTGCTCAATAGGAGCTTCTGGCTGCTCAGCACTTCTGAAAGCCAGGCCACTTGTTGAGGATTTTGAGTGCTGCTGCACGCTGCTGCTGCTGCTGTTGCGTGACTCCAAGGCAGTTCAGGAGTGCCCTCGACAGGAATTCTGTCAGTCCTGGATCCCAGGAAAAGGGGGTGAGGACAGCGGGTAGTGACTATCATCAGTACCGATAAAAGTTGTGACACATTTCTTTGGAAGCACCAGAAGCATCAGTGTGCGGATGCAGGCAAACCAAGTTTTCACATTCTACAAATTTAGTTTCTCACAAAATAGCTGGAGGAGCCCGTGTTTAACTCAGTCACACATTCGAGAGGTGCCTTAACACCTCCGTACTACGTCGGTGCCGTGCGTGCAAACAGGAGCAGAGGCAGCACTGACGGCTGGCGCTGGTACACACAGCCCCAGGGACACGGCTGCAGCAGGGCCCGGCGGGAGGGCGGGTGTTCCACCCGCGGCACACCTGAGCCGTGCCGTGGAGCCCCGCGGGGTGTGAGTCGGATCTCCACACTCGCCCTGCCACAGCCTGGGGCCCAGCGGCAGATCCCACACTCAGGCACAAAGCACCGAGCACAGATTCGGCCCTTCCGAGCACGAACGAGGGAGAGAGGGCTCCGGGGGAAAGGGGCGCAGGGACACACAGGGAACGTGAGAAGAGCAGCAGGACACAGCACAAGCTCTCGGCTTCAGCCAGCGCACAACAAAAGGGCGTTTCTCTCCCTACCGCTCGGGAGATGCGAGGAGAACACGTTCAAAAAAAGGGACAGGCTAATGTGAAACACGAACAAATTACAAAGGTATAAAGAACTTACAAGTTACAAACAAGTTACGGACTTACAGAGAAGTAACTGATTACATTCAGACTCAATGATTTTAAAAGTCTTTTCCAGCATCAACAAGTAATCGATTCTGTTATAGAAGTAATTCATTTCCTTAACAAAGAATTAACAAGTATGTTACAAAACAAGCAAACAACAACTAGGATAACCTAAGCATTGGAACAAGAATAAGAACCACTGCAGGGGAGATAAATCTGAAAGACAAAAGAAGTTTAATTGCCAGGTAATTAAAATCGCCTTTGACGATCTGCAGTAAACTTCTATCTCAGAGAACCAATAACCAACGCTAACTAAAACCCTTCCTTCCAGACAGATGCAGGCTCGAACAAACACCATTATTCTTCCACACACTCTGCTGCCCCACGGCTGCCTCGCTGAAGGGAGATGTGTCTTTTCAGCCCAGGCAATAAAATGCAAAACACGAAGCAGCTGTCTAAAATTGAAAACACAGCACTGGTGCCACATGCCTCATTTTCATGCCTGTGGATAATTCTGCCAGAAACGGTTACCTGAGCAGTACAAACAGATTCCAGAAATGCAAGCTTCTCTACCAGCATGCTGCCCTACAGAACTAAAATCAAATACAGCCTTGACTCACCCATGCGGAAGAAGGAGCTCTACTGAGCGGTCAGGCTCCTGCCCTCACTCTACTTATACTCATCTTAGGGGCAGGAATGCAAAACAAGCCCCACACGGACCCAGACTATTCCACTGTTTTTGAAGCAGCTGGGACATCCTCTCTCCAAACAGAGATTATCTGACTGCTGTGACCAGATAACAACGGAGACAAGGTTCCACACTTCGTATCTCCTGCAGAAGCTGCAGGCGAGTGCATTCCCTTGTGGGGAAGCAAGGTGTTCCTGATCAACCAGAAAACACCAGGCGATGTACAAAAAGCAGATCAAGGGATAAACAACACATTTATGCAACAGAAACTTAATATTCCACCTTGTGTGCCACTATCTCCTCAGCTGCACCAGCAAGACAGTATCGTAGGCTAGCACAGCCAAAGAACAAGCGCTTTTACGTGCCAAAAAAACACGGGTAAGAAAACCATGGCTTCCAAACATTCGCAGCAACTCTTCAGGCAGCAAATTAAGTATTTAAGAGATACGATCACTTGGACGGCCTCACTTGAGGCCCACGAGCTGCTGAGGTATGTTACAGTTCAAAGTACTACTAAAAAGCAGGCAGACACACACAGACAGAGGAGACACACACAAATGTAGGCTGAAGAAGATACAAGACTTTGAGAAAGAGAAAAAAGTCTTTCTGATTTTGATGGTTAAAAAAACACACATGGACTTCATTTCCTTGCTTTTATGGAGGTGTTACCACAGCTGCGCAGAAGCGCAAGGGCAGGGGCTGCTAAAAAGACCCCAAAACCTAACTAAACTTGTGTCAAAGTGCTTCAGCCATGCGAATTTTAAAACTTAGCTGAAAAATCCCTTTGTCCAAACAACTCCTGTTTTCAATATTTAGCAATCTGATTGAAATCTGCTCTGAAGTTACACATCCAGGTCCTCAAAAAAACTCACATCCTCTTCCACATGTTAAAAGCAACCTTAAATGAATGCTCTACACACTCAGAAGTGGTTTATCTTCCCCCTCTCCTCCCACAAAAGCCACACTTTGCAATTCGGGGAAAACCGTCAACCCCAAGCAAGAAGATAACAGACAAACCAGGCAGTTATGGATGGAGCTGGAAGTCAGGGACATAACCCAAAGGAATATGATCCAGGCAATCAGCAGTCCCACAGCCCGGGCAGGAGGGCTAATCCAGGCCCGGCACTGACACCACACACAACCCCCTTCCTTACCGTGGGGTTTAGGCCAATCGCAGCTGCGCAGGGATCGGGTTCACCAAGAAACTCAGTCTAAAAATGTGACAGTCCAAATGCCACTGGATAATTACTTTAAGATACAGGCAGAAGGCCAACGCCCCCTCCCTGGCACTTTCCCAGCATATGTATTTTATTCCTTTACTTCCTACAGCAAACTAGGTATTTTCCAAACAGGAGACCCCTTGAGACTCTTGGGAGACTTCACTGTTTACATGGAGAATTACGTGAGAAGTCGTGTGACCAGGAGGGATCACAGAACGCTTTGTTGTTAAGAACTGAGATGCTGAGTGCCGTGCTTAAGGGGAAAAAAAAAAAAAAAGTTAAAATACATAGCACAGCCTTGGCACAACTGGAAAAATAGTTCCAGCAGGTGTCAGGAAAGCTTTGAATGGAGAAAGGGAAGTGGTCCTGCCGATCAGCTCAGAAAAGAGGTTCCAGGGGCACACATGGTGCTGAAGGCGCAGAGCTGCTGCTGGGGAAGGCTGATAAACACAACAGGCAGTGCACAGCACACAGTGACAACCAGAGGGACGAGTCCAGCCTGGATTTGCCACTGCATGCACAAGAGTACAGCGCTGTAATGGAAATCCAAACAGTCTGTGAAGTTAAAATCCAACAAGAAAGGGTTTTACACATGCTAATGCGGCACGCTCGGGGCTCAGGAACCCTGCAAGCAGCCGGGCAGAGGGAGAATTGCCTTCTTTTTGCACAAACTGCTCAGGTAACAGCCTTGTGTCAGAGCATTTCAAATGATCATCCATACACAACCCTCGTAGGTCCCTTCCGACCGAACTGCTCTATTCCAAATCACAGATTTTCAGCAGCACTAATGTGAAAACGCTCTCTGACGCAATGTAAACAGCACGCCCGAGGATTTTCAGTCCCAGCACATGTGTGTAAGGGCTGGTGCTACAAACAGGGCAGGCCCGTGCGTCTGATGGCACTCACCAGGTACAACACGGCACTTCTGCCCACACTGTAAATCCTGGGATAACTTGGCCACTATCCATCGCCACCCTACTGTAGGAGGGGCTGAGCCACTCAGCAAATCTGCAGGCTCAATATCCTTCACCATCAGCCATTACTTCAGGGAGCACTACTATGATCTCCAATAAAACCCCAACAAAGCTTCCAAGTTAAAAAAGGAAATAAAGACATGTATATTGCAGTAACCAGAGCCGGAGCAAGGCTTGTGGTGCCACACGAAGAGAGGGATGCAGAGGATGCAGTTCCGGGTAGTCATGTGCCGGGGTGAGGATGGAAACTAATTAATGCAAAATACAAAACTGTATTTCCAAGTTGCCACTATGAAGGCAATTTTTGGGAAACTGCATCAAAGAAAAAAACAAGAATTGCTTGCTAAAAGCTGCCACTAATGCTCTGGGAGGTGATTTATGAGTAACAGCCATCCCAGACAGATTTCCAGCATTTTGATACCAGGCAGTAACACGACACTAACAAACTGGCTAATTAGAATAGTGTGTAAATTGACATCTTGCTAGAACATTTCACAGCAATAAAGGACAAGACAGGCTCCTGCATCAGCTGCTGCCTCCAAAATTAGACAAACACAAAGATGTCAGAGAAGCAGCACATACATTTGATGGCTTTTAACCACCAAAACACTGCTGTTTAATAATGCAGGGGCAGAAGTTTTATGATAAACACGATAAAGGAAAATCCATAAACCAATGAAACAAAATGCAGCTCATGATTTGATGAAGATATGAATAAGTGATTAAACTGCAGATACTTTCCAGCACATTAGACTATTATCTACTTGCCCGACGGGTGAACAGGAACAAAATGTTTGTAGACATGAGAACAATTACTGTGAAAGAGCACGAGAGAGAGCACTGAGAAGGCACCACACTCCCACTGTTCCATGCAGTGAGAGCTAACACTCCCCAGAACACTATTTCTGTGCATGCATCTGAATCATCAGTATCAATTCTCCTCATCTCACTGGCAGTAGCTATCGAAATTTAAGACACATGGCAGCATAAAAGGAACTGGAGAAGAGCTTTAAGAAAACTGAGCGGCAACTGTTCTGTCTTAACATAAATTCACGTTTGAGAAGTCGGAGCAGCCCTTTCTCTGTGGGAGAAGCTGATCCGGCGTGGCTCCTCTCTGCTCCCACCTGTGCACTCCAGCTCCTTCCAGAAGCACTCCACAAGTGCAGCAGCCTGGTCCTGCACAGGGAGAAAATCCTGCTGCGGCACAGGGCTACGGGGTTTGAAATCCCCTTCACGGAACGAACACAACAGCAAGACCACATCCAAACCCCACCTATTCTCCAAATGCGTGGGGGCAGAGCGAAAAGGTAACACTGCTCTAATGATGTGACTATACATGTCTTTTAAACCCCAGAAAGTTAAATTTTACAGATTTCTTCCCCTTCCCTCTTTCTATGTTTTGAGAAAGCACACAGCTGAAATAAACCTCCTCTTTTCAACACGGGCTTCTGTATGGTCAGAGAAGGAAGAGCTGCACGTGTGACCACCACCTAAACTCCTCTGCAGCTCAGCCCCACACGCATCACCCCCGAGGGGCAGCCCCAGCACTGGGGTAAGGAGGAGATGAAAACCTGGGAGACACCACACTCAGAGAGCAGAGGGTGCTGGCATTCCTTGTGGTGGAATGACAGAACAAACCTGATCCCGGGCGGTCCTGCAAGGCCCCATCCTCTTGCGGGAGGCCTCTTTCAGACAGTAATTTGTCCAAAGCTCACAAGCAGAGGAAGGGATTGTGGCTAGAGCAAGCAGTAAGAGTGAAGCCTTGCCTGCACAGCAGTGGTGTGATTTCTCACTGCTCTGTCACGTTCGATACCCCGGCAATAGGTGTGTTAGATAACATCTGCTCTTTATTGTAATCTGCACGGGGATAATGTTCCCTGCATTTGGTAGAGCTTTTAAAAAAAATCACCTCTGGGCAAAGCAAGCATGGAAAATTCCAGCCCCAACCAAAAGTACAGTTTTTCACTAGGTTAGCGACACAGAGAAACAGTGCCCTAAAATTCCAGCAGGACCTTAACAGGCAGCTTCTCACCGGGATCTGCTCGCAGCACCTTTGTTTGCACCAAATCCGTTGATTCCTCTCAAAGCTCACATCCCCATTGTGCCAGCCGAGCCTGCATGCATTATGTAAAGAGCTATCTACTTAAAAACGGAATTCTAATCAGTGTGAGGCACTCAGTGCTTCTCCCTAGGCCTCAGCTCTTTGAAATAAAGTTCCTGAATCAATATTAAACATGCATGCTTACGCAACAAGCAAATCCAGAGAGGCTCATGAATGCAAAGTGAGAAGAAACTCCTCGCAGTCACAGGGGAAGGGGAGGGCCAGAAGGACAAGTCGCCACTTTATTCTGTCGCTGGAGCACGAGAACACGTCTGGCTGGCAGGGCTGTGCAGCTGCTGCAGGGTCCTTGCAGGGGCGACCCGCACCACTGAGGGCAGAAACCACGGCACAGGGGCCTCACAATTTCACAGGTGACAGGGAGCCCTGAGCTCCCTCCTGCCCGCGGACAGCGGCACAGCACTCGCAACCAAGATAACCTGCGAGCTGGCGGTGAAAAGCCACGATCGTGCTCGGTGTGTGAGAACCCTCAGTCTGAGCACCTCAGCTCGGGCTCCGAGTAGTGACACACCTAACCCGCAGCTGGACTGCCCCACGGACCAACCACCCTGCCGCGGTGAAACCCCCGAGGCTCAGCTGCACAGGCCACCAGCTTCCCCCAAAGGCACACGGGCAGGGCCGGGGACGGGAGGGAGCACAGCAAAGAGCAACACTCTGCCATTCACAGCCCTTTGTGCAGCCCCACGCCTGGAAACCGCTAACAGCACCGTTCTCCGGATTCCAAATAAGATGGCAGATCCCAAAGGACTAAAGAGCCCCCAGAAAACCATCGGGGGGGCTTTTCCAGCATGCGGGAGGGAGCAGGGACAGCGGGAGAAAGTTTGGCCAGGGACAGGACGGCTGCCCAGCGTTTCAAACAGAAGACTAAAAAGTTTGGTACTGGGAGGGGGGTGTCTGTTTTTTTCTCGCCGAGGAAAAGCGAGGGAAGTGGGGAGGAGGT
>VZRL01000722.1:48008-84104 GCA_013397895.1 Origma solitaria
GGGAAATGAGAGGGTAAATTGCTTCTTGGAATGGATTCTATTGAAAAGCATCAAGTGCTGGAGCTGCACCTGGGCAAGGTGCCGCCGGTAGCACTGCAGGCTGGGCGGAGCAGATGGAGCAGCCCCGGGAGAAGGGAGAAGGTGCTGTGGGTGAGAGCTGGACCTGCCCCAGCCCTGAACCCCCCGAGCCCTGGGCTGAGCCCCAGCGTGGGCAGCAGGGGAGGGGGGGATTGTGCCCCTCTGCCCCTCAGGTGAGAGCCCACCTGCAGAGCTGCCCCAGCCCTGGGAACAACAGCACAAGGAGCTGGAGCTGCTGGAGCCACTCCAGAGGAGGCCACGGAGATGCTCCAGGGCTGGAGCCCCTCTGCTCTGGAGCCAGGCTGGCACAGCTGGGGCTGTTCCCCTGCACAAGAGAAGGCTCCAGGGAGAGCTCCGAGCCCCTGGCAGGGCCTGAAGGGCTCCAGGAGAGCTGCAGAGGGACTGGGGACAAGGCATGGAGGGACAGGACACAGGCAATGGCTTGCCAGTGCCAGAGGGCAGGGCCAGATGGGATCTTGGGCAGGAATTCCTGGCTGGGAGGGTGGGCAGGCCCTGGCACAGGTGCCCAGAGCAGCTGTGGCTGCCCCTGGATCCCTGGCAGTGTCCCAGGCCAGGCTGGACAGGGCTTGGAGCAGCCTGGGACAGGGGAAGGTGTCCCTGCCCATGGCAGGGGTGGCACTGGGTGAGCTCTAAGGTTCCTTTCCAACTCAAGCCATCCTCTGCTTCCGTGATTCTATGAAAAGACCTTAAAGAGCATCACATCCAACCATTTACAAAGCCCCTTGAGAAACGGACTTGTTCCAACCCTGGAGAGGTCAAGCTTTTGTTGTTTTTTTTTTTTTTTCCAGAATAAACAACATCAGGTACAACTTAGGCAAAGGGAATGCATTTTACTAAGAAAATAGAAGACTGGAACACACATTTCAATAGAGTTACAACGTTATAAAGTAGGAAGAAACCCAACCAGTTCACATTTTACATACAGTTTTAGTTTCAGCTGAGCAATGACCCTCCAGGCACAGCCAACCCCGCGCAGATCAGACTGGAACTGTTCTCACAAGCGCCCCAGCAGGCTTACACTGATTTGCGTAAGGTAGATATGTTTAAGATAGAAATAAATGCAGATTATTTTGCTGTTTTGTTGACAAACCAGCCCTCTTTAGTCCTAAGAGTATTTTTACTCCTGTTAGGAAGGATCAGCTTGAAGGATGGATGAGTCAGTCAAATGTACATGGAGAGCCGAGTTCAGCGTAGCGCCAAGCTCAGGTTTGGGGAGCAGAGCCGCCCAGCACAGGGCTCCTGCAGCACGAGCAGAACGCCTGATGACAGAGAAGCTTTTCCCCCTGCTCAGCACAGCCTGTGGTGCCAGCAGAACCGCGAGTCGGTGCCGTCCCCACGGAGAGCGGGGGAAGCGCTGGTTCTGAGCTGTGCCGGATCGTCCTGGCGCTCACCCGGAGCATCCACAGGGTGCCGGTGGCATGCTGATGTGCCTCTCGGGGGCAGGCCGGCAGGGCAGGTGGCTCCACAGGATTAATGTCCCTCCAGCAGCAGCAGCAGCAGCAGCTGGATTGCTTTGCTCACATTCAGCTGCCAAGCAGGTGCGATTAGAGCTTTGCTCTGGATTTCCTCCTTGCTGCAGTACTCCACGGAGCACCATGGCTGCCTGCTGCACATGGCTGTTACAGAATGGGACAGCAGCACGCATATCTTAAAGAGAGTCCAGAAATGACAGTGGTTTTCCCCAGCTCAGGAAGCGCTCGCCGTGAGATGGGGCCCAAGCCGTTGCTGCAGTCTGATCTGAGGGTCCTGCAGATCCCTCTTGTGACGGGCACAGGAGCTCAGCTCTGCCCCTCAGCAGGCGAGAGAGCGCGGGGCGGGTGGAGAGCAGCTTGGGCTGCCTGAGGCGCAGAGTCAGCTGAACTAAAACGCAGGGTTGGAGCTGCACAATAGTGATCCCCACGCTCCCACAGGAACAGTCGCCACGGAGGGCTCCTAATGAGAAACTAAAAGGTGTATCGTTCATCTTTGCAGCTACTACCAGAGGAGTGTGACAGAGTTACTTTATCCCCATAAAACAGCGTGCTGGAAACAACAGTACAAGAGGAAGACACGCACCTACCACAGGAAACCTGTTACACACCACTCTGCAGGTAAAGTGTCACTTGGTTTGAAGCTTGGAAAACAAACACAACGCATCAGGATGCATCACTGTTCACAAACATAACCGAGAACTCGTGCCACGAGTCACACTGGGGGGTTAAAATCTATCAGACACAGCGTTTTAATAATTCTTCTACATGTCACGTTGGCACCTGGGCAGAGGCTTCAGGAACACACAAACCCTTGTAACATCTTTGAATAAAAAGACACACATCTGATAAAGAAAGGCTGTGCTTCGTCACCTTCGCTATCCCCCAAACATTCCTACAGGTTGCTGACAAGAGGCTCAGTCCTGCTCCTGTTGGTTTTAAGGAAGCAAGCATTGAGCAAATCCTGGGAAAGTCCAACCTCAGTGCAAGTTCCTGATCCTCTCAGAGGGGCTCTGCATACCCCAAAGAGACATGGAAGACAGTCTTTTATATCATTTGTAGGGCTGTGTGACAAGCTAGAACACGGGCTGTCCTGTAGCTGATGTATTTTTTTAACTTAACACTATGTAACATGACAAAATGCATCCTGGTGACACCTGTTTCCCTTTGCATACTGTGTAAGAGAACTTTCTGTACAGATAAAGATCGGCAAATACTTTTCAATAAGCCAGCAAACAGAAAAAAAAATCATGTTAAGTAGAATATGAAAAAGGAAACTGTGGTTCCTTACTAGGCAGCAAGATTAGCAGTTGTAATTAATTCAAGGATTAATTGTACCTGAAGAAAAACTGAACATGAACGTATGTATCTTAAAATTCCATGTCTCTAAAAAAAGTTCTGGAGAAGATGAAAGAAGGAGTGAAATGGACTTAAAACTCGGTGAGCTGACACATTACCTGTGGCCAGGAGGAAACAATGGCTGCACACCCAAGGGGAAATCCCACCATGGCCACACTGCAAGCTGCAGAAGAGGCGCAGAGCCTGTCAGACACACACAGCCCGGGGGTGTGTGTGCATGGAGCGGCTCAGCTTGTGAGGGTGGCAGGGGACAGAGCCAGCCAGGCCTTCTCTACCCCGAGCTCCAGGCATTCCTAACTGCAGCCTATAGCTCTGACAAGGGCTGCCTTTCCCCTCACCTGTGCAGTGCGGTTTCCAGAAAAATTACTCTGCAGGAACGTTTGTCCCTGGGAAAATCCCGCTGCCAGCCAGCTCTCAACAGTCCCTCCTGGCATCCGCCTGGGGACAGCAGGGAGCCTGCGCCAGGAAGGGAAAGGACTGCACCGTCCCTCAGCCTGACAGCAGCCGCTGCGGATTCCCCTTCGGGAGCCAGAGCCATCCTGCCCGGGCAGGAGCCCTGCTGCTCACAGGTAACGCTGCTTTCCCCAGCTCCAGGGCTTCCTGAGTGCTACAACGGCCACTGATTGGGGACAATGACTGCAATTCTTGCCTGAAAACAAGATAATCAGCCCGGAGGGGTGCAGGCGGATCTTTATTTCCCAAGTCAGAGTCAGGGACTGGTGGCCCTGCCTCTGTGATCGTTCCTAGCTGGGACATGAGATCAGTGCTTTGGATATTTTTGTTACTCGTCTGTCTAATTAGGCTGTTGGCAGAAGGGAAAAGTGTGTGTTCCCAATGCACTGGAATCCAGTGATGCAGAACTCTGCTGGCACAGTGCTACAGGCTTCGGATAGAGTTGAATTTTCAGAAGGCAAAAACAATTCATACATTGAATAAATAATTTTTTCAGTAAGATCACTAATTTAAATACAATAAAAACAAGGCATAGCAAAAATAGATGAAAAAAGCATTCTCTGTAAAAACCTCCTATGTGTGTGTTGGTGTCTTCTGTACATCTACTTACAAGTGCAAGCTCCTGTCCACGTGCATCGCTCGACTCAGCAATGCAGTGCTTCCAGCCCCACCAGACAACACTTTACCACAGCATGAACACCACAGTTTTTCCCGCACATCACTGCTTTCTGCGTTTATATAATCAGTCTTCTTTGCCCACTTAGGTAGAGCCTTCTCAAAGTTTACTGCTCTTTGTATGAAGGTAATTTTCAAACCATGAGATTAGGCTGTAGGTGCCCAAGGGGGCACTGAGACCACTTTCCCTGCTCTGTTCTGGGCCTGTTCTGTGGAGACTGCGTTTTCCTATGAAACGGAGGGTATGAGAGCAGTGCTTGCCGTGGGTAAACGCTGAGCACGTGTCACTTTATCTTTTTGGATTTCAGCTTGCCAGCGCAGCGCTGGCACATCCGTCTGTTTATTTACTGTTGTGCTGTTCTTGCCTTGAAGCAGCAAACCATGGCATAGCACGGGATCTTTATCCCTGGCCACAGAGCCCACGCTCAGGGACCGCAGCCCTCATGGCTGTCCTTGCCTGCTCCTGCGGAGGGACGAGGGCACCTCACCCTCACAGCCACGAATCACTGTGACAAACCTGCAGCGCTACCCACGGCAAGGAAAAGCTCTGCTTGGAGATTTCACACGAGAACTGATGAACTGGAGCTGTAAATGGAGGGAGTAAGTTGGAGTGATCAGCGCAGAGCGTGCAGGCACTCACACTGACCTGACTACACGGGACTGAGAGCACAGGAGACATTCAGTCAGAGCGCTGTGAATGTGTGTCAGGAGCTGCCTGACAGCAATTCCTGCTCCGGCCTCAGCAGCTCTCTGGGGGCTCTTTGAACTCAGTCCACTCTGGAGTGCTCGAGTCAGCAGAGTCATAAAACACCACCCACGAGAGTCTTGGTGAGGATAAGGGGATGCAAGGGACAAAACAGCCTGACTTAGAAGAAACAGACCCTTGAAAAAAATTTAAAAATTTTGGTACATCATCTTGCAGTCCACTCTGTAAAGTCTCCTTGTAAAATCTCTAAAAGATTTCTATTAATTACTTCAGGCCCTTCAGGTGACAAAATTTATTCTGTGGCAGCGCAGCTTTGTTTCTAAAAGCTATTAAGTGATTAATATTATTTTCAGGTTTCCCAAGGATAATTTGAACTAGTTCACATTTTTCCTGAGAACAGATGTGATAAAAACAAAACTGAAAGCTTTGCTGCAGACTCCACATCTTGCTGCTCCTCAAGGAAACAGCAGCCTGTGCCACAAGGATGTCTGGACATGGGCATCTTTAAACAATAAACAAAACAGAAAGCCCACGAGACTCTCACAGTTGTCTTTAACTGTCCTTTTTTTTGACAAGTGGTCTCCCTTGATGTCACAGGTAATGCAGTGAGGCAACACCAGGACAATTAGAAGACTGATTATTAAAGGCAGAAATAAATAATTCTAGAGATCAGCAATGATCAGAGAGCTATAGCTCATCATCAAAAGCATGTAGCCAGAATATTAATGGAATTCTTCCATGTGGTGCTGACTCTAAGCTGGAAATGCAATGCCATTATTTAAATTAATTTTGGAGGGCTCTCTCACCCCTGTGGCAGATGCCATCATCCATACAGTTTATCAGGTACTTGGGAGAAATCAAGTGTATAAGGGGGAAAAAAAAGGCAACAAAAGGAGCGAAAATAAATTAGAGGAGTCAAAGATCATGATTTAACTTGGTCTGAGAAAGGGATCCCTGCAGAGTAGGAGGTACTGCCTGAGGAGTGCGTGTGGTGGCGCATCAGTGGACCTTCGACTCGGGCCAGTCGTACACGTCCGGCATGAAGGACTCGTACTCGTAGCTCCACACCTTGGAGCGGATGTAGCGGTCCTTGTCGGCAGGCTCGGGGTAGTGGAAAGCCATGTTGTTGGCGTACAGGAACTCCATCACCTGCGGGGGAAACCACGTGGGGTGAGACTGTGCAGGTGAGACTGTGCAGGTGAGACTGTGCGGGGAGAAACTGCACAGGGTGAGACTGTGAGGGGTGAGACTGTGCAGGTGAGACTGTGCGGGTGAGACTGTGCGGGTGAGACTGTGCAGGTGAGACTGTGCGGGTGAGACTGTGCGGGGTGAGACTGTGCGGGTGAGACTGTGCGGGGTGAGACTGTATGGGGTGAAACCAGAGCAGGGTGAAACTGTGCAGGGTGAAGCCCCCGCCATGGCGGGTGCCACTGCTGCAGTCACAGAGCACCCATGCCCAACATAGCAGCACCAGCAGCCCCCACATCTCTCATCAGGGCCCTCAAAACTTCACTGCAGGGACCAAAGGGACACCATTTTGGCCCATTGTCACTGCCAGGCTGGAGCATCCAACAAACTGAATGTTTTTTTAAGCATCTCTTACTGCAGGCACAAAGAACTGGGTGCTCTGTGCCCAAGCTCCTCGCGGTCCAGAGTGACACTGTGCGATTCAGCAGGTTAATGCACACATAAACCACTTCTAGTACAGTGCAATTTTGAGTTTCATACTCACCTTGACAGCAATATAAATAGAAACTTCCCTGATATTGGACAGTGGAGGATAAAGTCTTCCTTGTGCAAGCTCTTCATCTGTCAACTGCTCTGCCAATGCCTGCGTAGGAAAAACAAACTGTTTCTATTTACTGCACCCCAAATGTGACTAACACTGTGCCAGGACACCTGAGCGAAGCAAGCTGCAGTGCTCTTCCTACCAGAGTGCTCCCAGAGCACTGCAGTAAGGCAGCCAGGATCTCAGAATTCTCAGCCTGTAGAACTGGCAATCAGCACATCCTGGCTGTAAGCACTCAGCAGGTAAGCAGTGGTATTTTGGAGGATGGATCCCCATCCCCACGGAAGCTGTCAGAGTGTGACTGCGGCACTGTGCAGGGCCCGGCCGTCGCTCCCTGGACATTCCAGTGTGGAAGGTGCTCCTGCTCCACGCTGGAACAGCAGGACAGGACAGGATGCCGGGGCCACAGCAGCCCTGGCCACCGTGCCAGCTGCAGGACCCGGGGCGGGGCAGGGGCGGCCCTGCTGCCACAGCTGCGAGGCTGAGGCAATACACACAGGGACACACTTCCTGCCTAACCAAAACTGCCATGGAACCGGATTCTTGTCACAGTTTGTTTGATCAAAATGCTTTTTTTTCTCCATTGTGGAGGGATAAGCCAACAGAAATCAAACAGGAAACCCCTGCGTTTCACCAGGATTTGAGAAAGAGCCCATCAAGTCATCCCTGTCGTGTCAGAGGCCACAGCCTGCTCTGCCCCCAGACTTACCTTGGCAGCTGCTAGGAAAACCTGATCACTGATGTGCCGGACACTGCTGAGGATCACAGCCAGAGCCACGCCTACAAAGAAATTATTGCCGTCAGGGCCACATCACTTTAAAATATGCAGCCTTCTGCTGAGAAGCTGCAAGTCACTCAGAATGTTACTCTGAAAAATCTTCCCTTAGCTTTCTACACACATGCACAGAGTTGTAGGACGGTTTGGGTTGGAAGAGACCTTACAGATCTTCTCGCTCCATCCCTGTGCCGTGGGCAGGGACACGTTCCACATTCACAAACTGTCACCGTGTGTGCAGCCGCTGGCCACAGCAGGAGGCTTTTGACAAGGGGCTGCAGTACAGCAGCTCAGGGAGGAACGGGGGAGAAATGGAAGGCAGAGAAACACCCCAGTGCTAATGTCCTACCCTCACTCGTGCAGATGTAACTTTAAGAACTGTTAACTTCAAGAATTACTAACACAACTTCACGTGCATATTAACATTTATTTTCTCCTTTCCTCCCAAAACAAGCAGAGGAACCCACAATGCAGCAGGTTCCAAAGCCTTTAATAACACCCTTCTGTTTTCTTACAAATACCCAGCTGGGTTTGCTCGCTGTGCCGCGTGTGGAGCCGCACATGCCCAACACCCACCCTGAACTGATCGTCATTCATTCATTCATTTTTTTCCAAGGGCTCAGCTTCAAACACTGGCAGCATCACCCTGTGCTGCTTCCCCAGTTGTGCAGGAAGGGAGCCCAGGGAAAGGTGCAAGCAGCCCAGTCTCGGAGATTAAACGGTGACAGTTTTGTTTATTACCTGGAAAGATGTACGCGTTGTTTCCTTGGCCTGGTTTGAAGGTTCTCCCATCCTTCAGCGTCACCAGCTCGAAGGGGCTGCCGCTGGCAAACAAGCAACGGCCCTGGTGAGAGGGAATGGCCAGAGTCAGGGAGAGCTGGGGACAGGCACCCACAGCGGGCACGGAGCATCTGCTGTTCAATCGTCCGTCGCTGCTCAAGGCAGCAGGGGCTGACAGGAGCTGCTCGCACACAGAATGAAGCGCTTGTGTGCTATCGCAACCATAACCACACATCAGCAGCCACAGGCTGGGGCCACAGGGACTCTGCAGGCTGATGAACGACCGCAGCCACTTCCGAGGGAGACGGGAGCAGAAGGAGAAATAAGAGGTCACTTTCTTCCTGGAGGGTGGGAGGGCAGAGGGAGGAACTGCTGTATCAGACTTCTGCTGCCAAGAGCTGTGAGAGGAGTGAATAATGTGGTGTGCTTATCCTTCCTTTGGAAAGGATTTTAATTGGCACAAAATACTAAAACATATCTGAGAGCGAACTACACCCTCTGGATATATAACCCTCTTCTCAAGCAGTAAAACCACTGAAAGCAAAAAAATGTTGACTTTCTTTTGAGTAACAGGCTTAAGTACATCAGTTTAAAACCTTTAAGGCTCCCCAGGACCGCTGTGTTTGAAAACAGATTGCCAAAGGAGCTGCAGGGTCTGGAGCTGTGTTTGAATGTCAGGGCACACCCGCGACGAGAGCCTTTCTGTGCAGGGAGCAAAGCACACGGATGCTCCGGAGGACAGCACCAAGAGACAAAGCAATTAAAAGGCAGCAGAAGCACATGGAACACACAGGGACATCGACAGGCTTTCACAGGTGCCATCTAGTGGAAAAGAACCAAGGAATGAAAGGTTGGTGATGGTGTCTTTGTCTCCATGTTGCTGCTAGCGCGGCCTGAGATTTCAGCCCCGGCAGGATCAGGCTGTTCCCGAGGCCAGGAGACACGGGGTGACAGCTCTGATCCCTAACGCCTGACAAATTGCATTAGGGACAGGACAAAGGGAGTGAAGCTGGAGATATTCAGAGAATCACAGAATAGTCAGGGTTCTGGAGTCCATTTCCTGGGCAATTACTGTATCTCGAAGGGAAAAATATATTTTGAAGGGCAAACCGTGGGTCAACGGAGTACATTTCAGAGAACCAAAGAGCATAATGAAAACAAACAGCAGAACTGGAGAACATTTAAAGAGACAGAAACATCACAAAATCTATGAGTAAGGACTGGAATAAAACTACACCCTTTCATTTACTGACCAGCAGTACTTAATTGTCCAAATAACCCCTGTATAAATAATTGGAAATATGGAAAGCTATGAATAAAAATATATGGATCCAATACAGGAAAAGAACTCCAAAAGATCTTCTCTCCCTTGGGCTCAAACACTGCAAACACCGCTGTGCTCACACAGCTGCTGCAGGGAAGATGCCACCACGCCTGACCCTAGGAGCGCTTCCTGCTTCTGCACCTGACAGCGACAACACTTTGGGAATTACCCACAATAATATCCAGAATAACATCCATAATAATTATCCATAATAATATCCATAATAATCCAGGGCAGACAGTCATCCTCTTCCCTGAACACATCTGCTGATCTGCTGATATTCCATGAGAAGTACAAGAGGAATTATGCTGATTCCCCCTCTAACTGTGCTCCCGGCCTCCTTCAGCTAGAGATGGCAGTAGTTTTCACATGTATTTATGCCAACTGAAACCTTGGCTGCATAACTAACTCTTGTTTACCTTCTATCCAAGACACTGGAATTTATATACTTGCAACACTGCCCAACTCAGCATTCTGGTTAATGCAAGGTATCTGAGAGAGATTAAACCATTTTAATTCAGAAGTTTGTCCAGGGCAGGGAACAGAGCTGGGCAGGGGCTGAGCCGCAGGAGAGGCTGAGGGAGCTGGGAAAGGGCTCAGCCTGGAGCAAAGGAGGCTCAGGGGGACCTTGTGGCTCTGCACAGCTCCTGACAGGAGGGGACAGCCAGGGGGGGTCGGGCTGTGCTCGCAGGGACAGGGACAGGAGGAGAGGGAACAGCCCCAGGCTGGGCCAGGGGAGGCTCAGGGTGGATATTGGGGAAAATCCCTTCACGGAAAGGCTGTCTGGCCCTGGCACAGCTGCCCAGGGCAGTGCTCAGTCCCCATCCCTGCAGGGATTTAAAGGCCATGTGGGTGTGGCACTGGGGACATGGGTCAGGGTGGCCTTGGCCGTGCTGGGGTACGACTGGACTCGATGGCCTTGGAGGTCTTTTCCAAGTCCAAAATTCTACTGTTAGAAGATAAGATGTGGACTTTGTCGCGAGGCTGCTGCTGCAGGGCTCCCTCTGAGCTGCAGTGCCTGCAGCAGGAGCTGCCGGAGCTGCCAGGCCCAGAACAGGGAGGAGAACCCGGGTGTGAGAGGGGACAGCGCAGTGCCACCCACCCCGCGTGACACTGCTGGATGCTGAGCCACGCTAACGGCGCGAGGGACGAGTTCGCAGCCTGCACCAAGGTATGGGAAAAGATCTGCACCCGCCCATTTTCACGAGAGTCACTTAATTTGGGACTGCATTAAAAAAAACAGAAATAGCAACCAAAGAAGTCCTTTGACAAGGCGCACCCCTGGGTCTGCAGGCAGGTGCTGAGGCCAGGACAGCGCTCACACCAGCTCAGGCTGAGTGCCAAGGACAGGCTCACAGCCACTGCCCTGTCCGCACAGTGCCCCCGTGTCCCCACCGCCCGCCCCTCGGGCTCCCTTCAGAGGCCATCAGCTTCACACAAAAACTTGTGCAGGAGGGAAAATGACTTGCTGCATTAAAGGGAAGACCAAGGTCTCGGTGTGCTATTAGGATAATAACAGAGTTATTAAGAAAAAAACCAGCCCAAAACCTGACTTGCAAGCCCCACGAGGTGTCGTGGCTCCGAGGGAAGGGTGCAGAATGAGAGTGTTTGCTCCTGGCTGACTCACGGCAGCGTGCGGCGGTGCCAGCGTGAGACACGGCGTGGTGGCAGGGGACAGCGCCAGCCCTGCCCCGAGAGCACAGGGCTCCGCGGGTCACTGCCGATGGCACAAAGCACAGCCCTGCCCCGCCGCAAGGACACCGCCTGCTCCAAGGACTCCACTCGGCCGTTACATTGCAAAGTTTGCACTTAGTCTCTATTACACGCTTCATTAAAAACACATAATAATTAAACAGAGCAGTGGGAAACAGTAAATTGATCGAAGCCATGTAACAGTACCAATGATCATTCTCTTAGAAAAGTGGCAACAAGATTCAGGCTATTTCAAACTTTGCAAAATGTTGTTACCTAAAAATCAAGACCAGTTTTCACTTCAGCTCCATGTACTTCTGGCAGAAGGTGAGGAAGGTCTGTGTTACGATGTCACTGAGTGCAAGCAATACCGAAACAATCGGAGCTCCCGTGCTCAGGCCCTCACCGACAGTCCCACCCCCCGACACTCTGGGTTTACACACCTCTGTGAGCGTGTACGCCTCCTCTGCCGTGCACTCGGCCTTCACCGTGGGGTTGCTCAGCGCAAAGATGATGGGCCGCTCGTTGATGGCAGCCATGGCTTTGAGCACGTCCTGCGAGAAGAGGCGCCCCGCTCCCGCGACTCCTGAGGGAAACGGAAACACACAGAAATACAATCGGTCCTCGGCTGCCTCGGGGCAGGTGACAGCGACCCTACGTTCAGCCCCCGAGTGTCCCACTCAGAGCAAAGCCGCTCTGGCAGCTGCAGATGGAACCCAGGCACCGCTCCTGGCTGACTGAAATTCACCATTTTCACGGAACAGCTACGGAGCGTGTTCCGAACGCCTACTGCACGGTATTTTTTGGTGCTGACGCGTACAAAGAACAGTGTCCTGGGCAAGCAGTGGGGACTGCAGGTGCTCTGTGGTGATTCACCCCAGCTGGGTGTTGGCTGTGCAGTGCACACCTGGCGCTGCTGCTCCTGGCCACGCCCGAGCCCAGAGGCACAAACACGCAGCTATGCCATATGTTTGTACAGCGGCTACACGCTTCAGGGTGTTCAGCCAAAAACACCTTTTCTTTTCCAAATAAATCACATGCAAAGGAAGTTGCAGTCACACCAGGAAATACCTGAAATCATATCTGTTCTCTGCAGACAGCTGTAAATCAATACCTACGGATGTCAGTGACCCAACAGGTGTTGGCGATCTGCAGCACGAAACTGTTCCTCCAGCTGTGCTGCTGGGAGAGTCTGACCAGAGAAGCTGACTGGGGGAAAGGAGGTCAGAAAATACCAAAACTTCTCAAGTTCAGCCGTTTCTGCTTCACAGGGACATGGTAGTTGA
Organism: Origma solitaria; assembly: GCA_013397895.1. Lineage (NCBI taxonomy): Eukaryota > Metazoa > Chordata > Aves > Passeriformes > Acanthizidae > Origma > Origma solitaria. Next base: position 60,416 of record VZRL01000722.1, read on the forward strand.
GGCTGCTCTGTGTCATCAAGGACACAAGGTTCAGAGGGAGCACCATGGCTCAGAGTATTTTCAAGCAGAAAATTGAGCTCACATTTTCATCTTATTTACACCAGCAGAAATGCAGATCACTGCCACCAAGCTCCCCGGAGCCGTGTTAGCAATTAAACGCAGCAAATAACCAAATTATAGAAACAAAAAACCCCTCACTTACCAATGATAGCTGAAGGCTGAAGTACATTCACTGCCTCTACAAATGTCTTTGGTATGCGCTCTGGAGGCTGATGTGTAAATGGCTCCTGATTGGAATCCACCTTTTGCTCTCGGCCCTGTGGATACAGCAGCGGTTCCTCTGTGAGAAGCGCAGGGACAGCAGTGCCACCCACCCCGTGGCATTCCCAGCGCAGTGCAGCCCTACCTGGACCAGCAAACCGTGCTTGTCAAACATCCATATTCTCTGGTGGGCCTCCTCGGAAGAAACGCCATTCTCCACCAAAGCCATGACAATGAGGTTTGCAATCCCCAGGGCAGCCTTGTGGATAAAAGCGTTTTCATTTTTAGCAGGTCACAGAAGAGGTCAGTCCTCACAAAACCCACCCTGCAGAGATCCCCACAAAAACCCCTCAGTAAGCCTGCTCTGAGACACAGTCAGTGTTTCCCTGCATGGGGGCAGACCCCTGGCAGTGGTGACACATCTGCAAGCAGAACGAGAGGGACAGGTCACCCGGAGCTGTGCCCCGTGCCTGTGCCAGCCCAGCAGCCACAGCAACACAGCCCAGCCCGGCAGTGACAGCCAGCGAGTGCTGCAGCGCTGTGCCAGGGACAGCACGGCGCCGTGTGCCCCTCTGCCTGCACACCACCCCTGTCCCTGCTGCCCGGGCTGGGGGCTGGCACCATGTCCCTGTCCCTGCACGCTGTGAGGCTGGCAGCAGACACAAGGCACAGCGAGATGCAGAGCAGGGCTCAGCGCAGCGCTGGCCAATTACTGCAATCAGGACCTTTCCCCAGATGGAGAACTTTCCAGATAATTAAGTTATTTTGTCAGCACCACGGGAGCAATTGTGCTGATGGCCCAAGGAGCTCAGCGCTGCTCCTGGCACTGCAGCTCCAGTAACCGGTGCCTGCTGCAAACTGAATTGCCTTGCTGAGAAAAGCTGCCCCTACTTCTCTCCGGTGCTATAAAAATTAACAAGATGGGCTGACTACATCACCATTTTATGGTGAGTTTCCCTTCAAACACGCACGAGTCCCTGAGCAAATGAAAAATCTGAGTCCCTGCAAAGGATAAACACCTTTCACATAGTCCTGTTTAAGCAGAGTCCCCTCTGTTAATGTATTTCAGTTGGCCTTCTACGAAAAGCGGTGCAGTGCAATTCACAGAATGCTAATCTCCACAAGTCCTACAGGACTTATATGAAAAATACACACTATGTGAAAATACACATTTAAATATCTCTTGCTGCTCTCGAGCCCTGAAGAGAACTGACCTCTCCCGCTCCAAGGAACAGCACTTTCTGCTCTGTGAGTGGTTTTCCAGTGGCTTTCTGCGCTGCCAGCAGTCCCGCCAAGGCCACCGAGGCTGTCCCTGCAAAAGCAGTGCAAATCTAAGGGCAGCTGAACACATCAACGTGGCAGGCTGTGGTTTCGGGCAAAGTTTCTGCATGTATATCGAGAAACATACACAGATGGCATACCTTGAATATCATCGTTGAAGGTACAGTACTTCTCTCTGTATTTCCTTAAAAACCGAAAAGCGTTGTGGTTTCCAAAGTCTTCAAACTGGATGAGTGTGTTCTGGCCGTACCTACAGAACATGGCAAACATTTCCATCACTGGACAGGGACAGGGACAGGGACAGGGAAAAACAACGAATCCTGCACGTTATGCATTATCTCTGGAAGCAGGGTGTGCTCGGGCCCCTCGCTGCTGAACGGCTCTGTCTCCGCTCCGTGCCTATTTACAGATAACTACAAGCAGCGTGTTCTAGGTCACTGAGGATGTCACCCCAGGGACAGATACACACGCTTCTCTCAGCTTCCAGCGCTTTCCTTGCTCCTTAAATGACCGCTCCAAGGACACGGTGTTAGGGTTTTTGTGCCATCCTTCGTGCAGACCACTCGGTGCCGTACCTGTCTGTGATGGCTTCCATGAATTCATCTATCAGGTCATCGTAGACCTGGGAGCGATCCCTCTTTTGGTACAGCCCCATATAAAACGGATCTTTTAGGAGTGTCTGGAAGAGAACAGACCAGAGAGAGCAGCAGGATGAATCACCTCCCCAGGAGACACCCTGCAGAGCTCACAGGAGCACGTTTCACACCAGAGACGCTGCGTTTATACGGCCCCTCTAACAGCCTCCAGGCTATGGCCATGTTCTGTAATTTCAGCTGGCACTTGGGGTTGGGGATGGCTGCTTCTGAAAGGGAACAAATCAATACTGCGAACAATAAACTGCTTTAATAAATCTAATTCCCATTCCCAGCTTCTTAAAGTCAGGTCAAAACCAACTGCCTATTTTGCAGTATTCCAGCACTCCAATTACTTCCAAATGCACCCCTGCATGGCCAAATTAACAGGCACTTTTAAATCGCTGTATAGTGAATTCCAAATAATTTACCCTTTGCATAATGTATTTGGGTTTATCTTAAATAAAAGTGCTCAGATAGAAGCATTCTCTTTTAGTACTGAATGTTCTTTTTTAAAAAAGCCGTTTTACCAGGGGTAACTCATGTCAGGCAAAGCTCAGGCCACTCACTGTGTTGTCAGTGCCAACGTCGATGCAGACAGGCAGGCATTTATCGGGATGTATCCCTGCGCAGGCTGTGTACAAACACAGCTTTCCCACCGGGATTCCCATCCCGTACACCCCCAGGTCTCCCAGACCCAGGATTCTTTCTCCATCAGTGACGACAACAGCCTGAAGAAAAAAAAAAAAGGCAGGTGGAATCACCTGTAATCACTGAAATTCATAAAGATTAAATCAATACCAGTTGTGGCTTTTTCCCAGGCAAAAATTCAGGTATGTTTGCACAGCCAAACAAAGAATAGATTGCAAGGAACATTTTCTTCAGCCCATAAACCTCACACATGGGATAAAACACTGATCTTCAAGATATGCATTACCTTAAATAGCTGCATTTTGCTACTGTCATTGAATAGTCAAGGATGCATTATTTAATATTTATATTTCCATCAAATACTAGTAAATCTTAAAAAGCTCAACTGAGATGAAATAACAACTAGAAATTAAATTACGCAGTGACAGTACCTTGACATCGTTCTCTGGCCAGTTGTTCACAATTGACCTTATGTGGCCTCTGTCTGAGATAGAAATAAATAATCCCCTGAAAAAAAGAAAACAAAAAAACCAGAAGTGTTTTATGGGTGACAATTAAAAATTTCACCTTGCTTTGCAGAACTAAATGTCAAACAGGACAATTTAAAATTCAAAGAGTTACAACCACTGACATAAATCACCCAAAGGACAACATCTAATAAAAAAGTGTATTTGGATACTTTGGAAATCTAAACTAGTAGATTTTAGTACTAGTACTAGAGTACTTTTCATGATTCTACCTGGATTTTACACTACTGAAGATATTGACCTTTAATACTCCTCTGGTGTTTTCATCAGCATGACAGGACCCTTCCACTCCCCTGTAAGGATATGAAACAGGATCCTAAAAGCTTGGCTTCAGCTCAGGGAATCTCTACCGTGACATTACAGAAGGGGAGGCACAGGAGAGGAAACGCAGGAACCGAACATTCTGCATCCCCAGAGCCGGAGAACAGCGCTCCCAGTGCCGCTGCTCCTCCAGGGGAGAGGAAACGCAGGAACTGAGCATTCTGCATCCCCAGAGCCCAAGGAGAACAACATTCCCACTGCTGGCTGCTCCTCCAGGGGAGAGGAAACGCAGGAACTGAGCATTCTGCATCCCCAGAGCCGGAGAACAGTGCTCCCACTGCTGCTGCTCCTCCAGGGGAGAGGAAACGCAGGAACCGAGCATTCTGCATCCCCAGAGCCCAAGGAGAACAACATTCCCACTGCCGCTGCTCCTCCAGGGGAGAGGAAACGCAGGAACTGAGCATTCTGCATCCCCAGAGCTGGAGCAGAACAGCGTTCCCACTGCTGCTGCTCCTCCAGGGGAGAGGCGCAGAGGTGAACCGTGTGCCTTTCTGCTGCTAGAGCAAACCCTCTGTGAGGAGGAAAGCGGCACAAAGGCTCAGCTGAGCTGGGAAGAGATTAATGACCAACATTTGGAAAGCGCTGGTTCACGGGAAGGAAGGAAGTGTTGGGCTCCATCCTCAGCTCCAGCCCGTGCTGCTCTTTCCTGTACAGACAAGACACATTGCTGCAAGGCTGGGGATGGATTTCAGACTGATCCGTGACACACATGGAGACGTGAAGAGGAAGGGAAGTATGTGAGAACTAAGAGCACATCTTTCACATCCCCTGCCCCAGATCAGGAGAAAAACCACGAGCTTCTCACTGTATTTATCACGGCAGTGAAGGATCAGCCCTTCCTCCACAGAGCACAAAAGCCCTCAAGGCAGAGGGCTCTGGAAACAGTCCCTGAATTGCAGTGAGAATCTCATGGAAATGAGCCGGAATGGCTGCCAGTCTGAACTGGTTTGGCCACCACAGAGCTGGTAACAGAGGAGATGTTTGGCAGTCCCTGCTGAGCCCAAAGCAGATCCCAGGCAGGCACACTCACCGTGTCAGGAACCGCAGCTGACTGCGGGCAGCACAGCTGTGACGGGAGGATCTGCACACAGCAGGGCCGGCTGAGCTCACGCCTCTCCGCACACCCTGCTGCTCCTGCAGCCCATATGGCACACCGCGCTCTGCACAGCACCTGAGCACTGCTCCAGGGTTGCAGAGACTGCCTCCACCGCTGCCACCAGCAGGGACACGGGGACGGCTCCGTTCCTGCCAGGGCCGCTGCCCCCAGCACTCCTGCTCTGCCTCCGTGCAGGGCTGCACAGGGATGGAGAACGGAACCCACCCAGAGTCACTGTCCCTGAGCAGAGAGTGGAACAGGACGATGTCCAGAAATCCCTTTGGAACGCTCTGTGCTGACACAGACCCTCAGAGCCACAGACGCGACTCTGGGAGTTGGGGAAAACCCCCCTGGACCGGCAGAGCTGTGTGGCCCCTGTGGAGAGCTGCCTATGGGGCTGAAGCCCTGCATTTGGGGTATTTTCTGAGACACATCACCATGTCCGCTTTCAATTGGGTTTTTCTCAATATAAACTGTGTCCTGAGGTCTATTTTAACAAGCTTTTACTGCCCTCAGTTGGCTCAAGTCTTGTGTAGCTGAATCCAAATGAAAGTGAAATAAACCATTTCCAAGCCTCAGGCAAGAATGCAGAGAAAATGCTAATAAAAGCAGCAGCGATGTGTATTTATTGTCCTTACTTTGGTCTCCTGAAGATGTGTCCGTACTGGGAGCAGGCAAGGCCCACCGTTGGTGTGTACACAATCGGCATTAACCGCTCAATATCATCCTGCAGCACTCTGTAGAATAATTTCTCATTTCTCTCTTGGATTCCCATTATGTAGATATACCTGTAATTAACCAAAACAAGGAAAAACACATCTTACTGTCTCCCATTTCTGCTTATTTAAAGCAGTGTGAAAAAAGGGAAAGCAAAAAACCCATGCTTCGTATCATTTCTTCATCAAAGTCCTGCTCCCCCTCAAGTCAGGCTTTGAGCACTGAACAGAAGTTGGAAAGGAGAGAGCAGCGGCACTAAAAAGCTGAAATAAAAATCCTGGCTGTGACACACCATGCATGCTAAGGTAACGCACACAATGAGATTAACGATGACCCACGGATTTATTGCAGGATGCAGCTGGGAGTCTCGTTACTGTTATAAACAAAATTATCAGTGAAAGGATTTTTCATCCAAATAATGTGAGGGCCTTGCGAATCCCAACATTAACACACACATAAAACAAACGAAGCCCTGACAGAAAGTTCACTCTGAAGGACTTACGTAGGTGTGCAAATTCAATCTGAATTTTTGCAGATTTACCCACCAACGTACTGTGTATCAATTCATACTCAGTCCTGCTGACCCAACAACATAAAGATAATGAATTAGCAATTTGTCTCAGGCTACAGCAACTGGGCACCTGGCCAATACAAATGACACGACTGTTTGGGACCAGCAAGTGACATGATGTGGATTTAAGAGCCATCTTTCAGTTCTGGTGAGAACAAAAGAGCTTTGACGTGGGGCCCAGTGAGCCCCAAGCCACTCCAGTTCTCCTCCTGCCTGCAGGAGACTGTGTTTTTACAGGCAGATACACAAAAGGATTATGTGAAAACAGTAATGGGATGCTAAAAACACGGCACTCTAAAAATAAAACACAGCAAAATCCTTTGCAGTTCACCAAACCAGTGGGTTAAATAATAAAAGACTGATATAAAAAAAATACACATTGTGAGGCTTAAAATTCTAACCTCGTAGTTCCTTTTTAGCAGCAACTGCTGTATATGTTAAACACTGGCTTTGATATCTCAAACGCACAATTTACCTTCATTATCACACATTTTTATAGAACGGGCTAAATGCCACCTCCTGTGCTCTAACAGCCTGCCACTCCATCTTACCTGTTACAGAAATATGCATTACAGGGTACAGGCAGGTTTGCAGCTCTGTTACTAATTCTCACACATTCTCTTCTGCTATTTTATGACCATGGAATATTTAAAAAAAAAGCTCCCTGACCTCATTAAGCCACATGATGAATGCAGTTTTCTGTGCTAAAATGAAAATAACACCCAAGAAGTGAGAAACCCGGTGGAATCACTATAAACCTTGTCTGGTTCTCCCCACACAGTATTTCCACACTTCCATTTCATTCCCGTTCCCACCATTCCCATTTCCTTGCAGGGCAGGACGAGGCCAGAGCAGCGCTTACTTTTCCAAGGGGTCGGTCATTTTTGCCAAGTTCTTGTGGAAGCGTAAGGCCTGGATGTCCTGCGTCTCTATTTTAGGAGGTAGAAGTCCCTGCAGCCCGAGCATCTGCCGTTCGTGCAGCGTAAAGGCCATCCCCTGGAACGAGAGGTGAGGAACAATGGTCATTCTTCCCCGGCATTCCCAGGAATTCCCAGGAACGCCGCGGTCCCTGCAGCCTCTCCTGGGCTGGGGCAGGTGCCGCAGCCGGCAGCGCTTGGATGGGTTTCCCTGTGAGCTGCGGGTATTCCTTCTGACCACAGCCTGGCCACATCCCTGAGGCCTCGTGCCTTTGCCAGATTTCATTTTCCTCTGTGAAAATGGAGAGCTACGGCGAGGTCCTGCTGCAAACAGGTCAGAAGCGAAACAGCAGCTGATTTTCCAGTTCTTTCATGGGGGTCAGCCAGTCTGGTCCCTACAATCACAGACAGTAACATGTAGCCCACAGGTTTTTATATTAATTGCTCCGTTTGCTGCTTTTTTTCTACACATTTTCAGCAATACAGCCAGCTCCCAAAGTTACTGAACTGCCCTAACGCTTCTATTAAGATCACAGCTCAACCCAAATATTTCATTTTCAGTTAGGGACAGAACTAATCTATTTGTCTACTACCAAAAAGCCTCATTTGTGGCAAATGAGAACAGTGAAACTGTGAAAACTTCCCACTCTTCTCTGTTTCAGGGCGGAGGAAAAGTTCAAACCGTATTGCAATGCAAACACTAATCTGAATGATTTACTGATAACAGCAATAAAAGTGGTTTTGTGCCTGGTACACACAGCAGTTGCTGCGAGGGTCACGCCGGGAGAGCCTGGCAGGCTCCTCCAGGAGCACTGAACTCCGGTGTCACTTTGCAGAGCATTCCCTGGTGCAGGGACAGGGACGGACTCACAGCCAGCCTGCCCCAGAGCCCTGACCCCAGAGCCCCGCTGAGCCCGTGAGCAGCGAGGAGCTTTCCCCTTTCAGCCCACGCACAGGGCCAGCCCAGCCACCGAGCGGATCAGGATGTGCAGCCACAGGAGCAGAGGGACGCCATGGCCGAATTCCTCATCCATCCCCGACGAGAAGGGCGATCCGGCAGGGAAAGGCCTGGCGGCTGCAGCCCTGCAGGGGATGCACACCAGAGACAAACACTGCCTCTGTTTACCAAAGCAGACAGGTCAAAAAAGAGAGGCGCAGCTCCTCAACTTTCACATTCTCACTGCCAAGTTACAAAAAAAAAAAAAAAAAAAAAAAGACTTAAAAAAGCTTTGTAAGGTTTGCTGTATGCCTTGTAATTACACTCCAAATTCCTCCTGCAATCAGAAAGGTCACAGAATCAGAATATCCTGAGCTGGAAAGGACCCATAGAGAGCATCAAGGTCCAACTCCCGAAATTACAAGAAAAAAAATCAGTACTTTTCCACTTGACAGTAAAGACATCAATCCAGATCAGAGCACAAATGTTTTCACCTCTGCTTGTGTGAGAACAGACTTTTCACAGGTATTTGTAGAAAGCATACCCATTAACAAAAATCTCTAAAAAGAGTCTAGTTCTAGTGCAATTCATCACACTTGAATGGTTTCTAAATAACACTCCTTAGAGTAAAGATCCCATCATTAAAATAATGACTATTTTTACATGATTCTTCTTTCCATATTTAAATCATATTTAATATCAGTTGTTTTGACTACACTGACTTAAGCAGTCCACCTGCTTTTCTGTGCTGATTCTATACTATGGTCTACAGTAATAAAATACACAGAAAATTAGAAACCAAGAGAAAAAAAGGACAAATCCAAAAACCTCAAGTGTTTTGTAAAAGAACACTTGCAAATACCTTCTCGCAGAGAACTCCAAGTATTTAACCCTAAAATAAATTTGGTTTTCCCTGTATTTATTTTCATTTCTGCCAATCTTCCATGTAATAGATTTGACACTAAACATTGATTTCAATTTAACATTTTACTACTAGGATAGTATAATTTTTTTACAAGTAGTTAGAAGTCATTTGCAAAACACATTTTTCTTTCCCAATCTAATTGTTATTCTCCAGTATTGTTCCAATACTAAATAAAAATAAATTTCAGATGATGGTTCATTCCTGAGGTTTTTAACCTTGCTGCTGGCTTTCTGGGGATTGGTTTTTGGGTTTTTTTGTGGGTTTTAACAGCCACTTTAGCCATTTTATTGGTGTATTTTTCAAAAAACTGACTTGAATTATCCACCATTTCCACTGAGAACACAGCCATGTAAACAGCATCGACACAAGGAAAAAAACCCACAAAAACACACTCCGAATGCCACGGAGGTTTTTTTGGTATATTGCAAAGGAGCTACTTCAGTTCCACTTCTGCATACTTTACAAGAAATATTGATGTCCTGTGAACATAAATGCACGTTCCGCACAAGATCTGCGGACATAAATGCATCTTCCACACCTCAGCCCTGCTGCCCTTCTGCTCTGCCACGCCCTGGTCCGGTGCCATCGGCAGTCTGTGCCTTCTGGAAGCAGCGCAAGTGACGGAGGCTCCCAGCGCAGTGCGGCCGGGAAACATTTCCAGCGCCTTGACTCTTACTTTAGACACCACACAAACAACAGCGATGCCAAAGCGTTTGCAATGCTTAGAGGAAGAAGGAGGAAAAAAAGGAGAAGTTTAGCCTCTGGTCAGCAAGGCCACCGAAGTTTAAAGCCTGTGGAAGGCCAGAGTCCCTTCAGCGGTGCCACACTGGCTACACGGATGATTTACTGCAAAGTGAAATACCTCACCAGCAAAACCTACGTGCTCCCCTTCTGAAAGCCTCAACCCCCTTGAAAACAAAGACTACCAAATTTCTGATTTCCACTATGAGCATGACACTGGAATGTGGCTTTTCCCCATCCTACTGCACAGTGAAACCTGTGACCCTAAGCCATCTGGGCCCCTCATAATGCCCAAGAGCCCCGAGCTCAGCTCCAAGCAGAACAGAGAGCCCTCTTTATTCAGTTTATTCACATTCTTTCCTGTCTGCAGGCAACCTGGGTTTTCAGTGTATCTGCAGTTACAATAGCATCAAATGGGGTGAATTCTTAAGTGATACTGAGTCCTTTCAGCTGCTGATTTACATGACAATTACATCTTACCACATTAAAAGATGCTATAATTTCTGCCTAGGCCTAACTTGGGAATGACATCAGCCTTCACACAGAAATTCAGTCCTTGTTCCAACAGGAACAGAACAAGCTTAGTCCAGAGCAGTGTGATAACACCCCCTGGGTCCTTCTAACACTTGCTGCATTCCAGTTCATTATCTTTATCCATGACCATGCGCTTGTTTTGGATTTGGGATGCAGATTTGGGATTGCAGCCTGCTGCCCATGCGGTGTCTCCCAGGATGGAGGATGGCCCTGAGCTGGTGTGCCCGGGAGCTGCAGCGTTACACATTTAGCAGATTTAGTACCCTTTTACCTCCTTCCGTAAGCCCAGCACGGCTCGGCAGGCCCAGAGCCAGCCCAGTAAATCGAGAGGCACTCAGCCATTCGCAGCCGCGGGACTGATGTTCTCAAAGGCACTCACCGTGCCAGCACTTAAGGGCCGAATTCCCTCCAGTTTCTCCCGGGATTAAGTGCTTAAGTACTCTAACAGTCTGAGTTTAAGCATCAGGGATCGCTTTTTGGTTTCCTTTGACCCCGCAGCGCTGGGTGTCCTTTCCCCGAGTGCTGTGAGCTGACTTTCACTTAGATTAGTTTCCCTAATCCACTTTAGAGCTCAGAACAAACAGGTGTCCTCTCTGAGCCAGCACAGACAAAGCAGGGAGTGCATCCAGGAGGAAACTCAGCACACTTCAAAGCCACTGACGAATGAATTAATTAACACACCCGGACAAATTTACTGCAACAAAACCCATGTTCTGCTGGGATGGGGGAAGAAAATGCAAGTAAAGTGAAATGTTGGCGGCATTTTAGCTAAGACAAGCTCACATTGGATCACCATGAACTTTATTCCACAAACTCTCTGGCACCGGCACCTTGCAGCAACTGGGCTCCATCACACAAAGCCAGGCTGCTATAAATACCAGCATACACAAATTCTGGCTGCCTGCTTTGCATGGAGGAGCCTGAATCCTGCAAGCACGGTTTTTATAGCACCACTGAGTAAGTAACTCAGAGAGGTTTCCAAGTAGAGGAGGAGTAGTGGTGGTAAGTTTTTCCCACCAGGAAAGTCTTGCAGCCATATATAAGAGGCTGTACTTTTACCTGACCCATAAATGCTCTCAGATACAACAAAAACCCCACGCTGGGGGCTCCTGATAAAGATATACATACTGATTACATCCAAACATGCCACTGTTTGGAAAACGAGCTACTCTACTTCACAAAAGATTTAAAAATGGTTTCCATGTAACCCCTAATAATCGTCAGTACAGATTCAGCAGCATAGCACAGCCTTTGGAGCAGAATCATAAACATCTTGAAAATAAAGTAGATTTGATGTTGGATTGTGGGCTGCTTCTCTTGACTTTGCTCCCTTAGGCTAAACACAAAGTTCACTATTGCACAAGATGCCTCCACTGCAAATTCATAAAGTTCATTCATAAGAATCAAAGGTATCTTTGCTATCTCTACCAGAGATTGAAAGTTCATGAGAACAGGGTCAGAATATGAAAATCTCCTTTGATTTTTTCCTCCTTCAGTTTTGAACTCCATTTCCTGCCTTTATTCTGCCAGAAAAAGCAGAGTCAATACCCGGGAGGGTGTGGCTGGCACAGCACAGCACTGTGGAATAACGCGGATCTCCATCAGCTCACGCACCCTTTGAACACCTCCATCCCTGCAGGCAAAGCTCCCGGACCCCTCTGCAGGAGTGGGACCCAATGTGCATCACTTTGGTCCATCGACGAGCCACACTCGGCCAACCCTTAGCTGCCTCATTCGCTAAGGATGTGGCTGCAGCTGAAAGCATTCCCCCGCAGAAAAGGGGCAAAAGCCGGGAGCAGAAAGCCTTCAGGCACTGCCAAGAAGTGACCCAGACTCTCTCACGTTTGTTTTCCACGGTTAGGGCACAGCTGTACACTGCGAATCATGAGCGTGATGATTGAAATGGCATCCCTGAGCACCTCGGGGACATCTCATTAAACTGCTGTTTTTCCAGCTGAGCAGATGTGGCTGCTCCTGCTCCCCTCTAAGGGCATTAACCCTACAACAAAAACCCCACGGCAGAGCCCTTCCTCCTCCCCCCGCCATCCCAGCAGAACACCTGATCTAAGGCAGATGAGCTTCCATACCCTCCCACCACCTTGGGCACCTGGTTACAGATTAAACAGTTCCATCCTTCCACATTTAATTCCTTCTGGAAGCACGCAGATCTCGGGGAAGCTGATAAAACCTGCAGGTGCGTGGCCATGCAAACTCCATCCGGTAATCCCTCTGTCTCCAAACCAGCGGGGCAGGACACAGAACTGCGGGGGGACTTTTGGGCTGGGGGTGTGTGTGCACAGCTCCCGTCAGTTTCCTGCCTGCCAGGATCTTTCTCTGTGACTGATCAGACACCGTTAGCAATGTTTCAAGCACTGCATGTCTCAGCCACGAGACAATCACCGTGTGCATTTCATCTGCACGTCCTGTTTATCCTGGCTTCCCCAGGAAGGCACACAGGCATTGTGCATCCCACGCCCTGGCTGCCCAGCCCAGCTGACACAGCCTACATCCAAAAGGTATTGAAATAAAAGAGTCAAAACCAGCACGGTGAGAAAGGGCAGTGGAAGGGAGCATCTGCTTTTAGATCTTCAAGCTAAGACAATCTTTTCTTTACATTCTCTTGTCCTGACCTTTTTATTTTGTCCAAATAGCTTTGACTTTGGTTAATTTTTTTTTGTTTTTTCATTTTTTATTCTGAATTGGAAACACACTGTCAGGGTATTTCCCAGAAGTCAGTGAGATCCTGCACAAGTTTGTTAAGGAAACTGTCTCTTTACACAAAGGTAAATTTATCACAGTTTCTGGAAGTATTCAGTAAGACATGGGTGAGAATAAATTGGGCTGAAAAGGCTGGGAATGAACACAAATGAAACTGTGAGCAAAACGTAACATATGAGAAAAGGACCACTCATATGGAAGAGAGACACTGGGGAAGTTCCTCAGGATCAGTCTGGGATTAACCTGCCACCAGTGAACTCCTCTTTAACATTTATCATGTATTTCCACGCACATGTGCTCAGGCACATACATACACACAAATATGTGCATGTAAAATTCCTACAGATACCTGCTGAAGCTGGAAATTTGAGAGGCACTGCCAGTGCAGGAGGAGTTTTTGGACAACAGAAGGGCTTTCTCCATGGAAAGGGTGGTCAGGCATCAGAACTGCCCAGGGAGGTTTGGAGTGCTCAGCCCTGGAGGCGTCCAAGGAACGCCAGGACACGGCACTCAGGGCTCTGGGCAGGTGACAAGGTGAGGATTGGGCACAGCTTGGACTCGATAGTCCCTCTCCATGGGAGGGTTTCTCCATCCTCAAGGATTCTGTGATAACCTAACAATCTCGAGGGGCAGAGTCACAGAAAGGGAGTAATGGAATCAACTGTACAAAATACAGTCACGCACTTCTCCACAAGAAGAGTTGATGCCACCACCAAAATCACCAACTCAAATATAGGAAGTGTCACCAATTAATTATTCAGAGTCACAGATTTTCTGCAAGCCACCGAAAGCAAACATGCAAATAACGCCACAGGTCGTGTATTTCCAGTGCAGATAAGCACATACTGATGGCACTGCACGTGGCAGAACAGACATCACCGAAGACAGGGGCCTCACACTCATGCATCACCTGTCCCGTGCTGAAGGAGCAAATCCTGGCCCATGTGAAGCACCACACAATAAAAGTAACAATTTGATTGCCAGTACTAAACTGATGAGATTGTCCCTACAGCATTCTGAGCGTCCAATAAGCTGAAAGTGCTGCCTTGGCACAGCAGGGACCTCCGGCAGAATAGAATGTCCTGAAGCCAATTAACTGCAATTTGAATCCCTGTCAGGGAGCAGAAATCAAACATCAGGGAGGACTCTGAGCACAGGGAGGATGGCAGCAACAGTCGCAGCAGGCTCTGCAATTGTGCGGCTGTAGCACTGAGGGCGTGGCTGGGAGAGCTCACTTGGAGCCACCATGACACTGAACAGCTGAAATGTGGCCCTCAAACACAAAAACCCAAACCAGACGCTGCAGGAGTGGTGTCCACCTGCAACAGACAGGTCAGGGTGGGCAAGGAAAGAAAAAAGACTATAAGGGAAGAAGCTCCTGCAGCGGCAAAGAGCAACAGATAAGTTTGCACAAGGGCGAGGGCTGGTCTCTGCCCCTGATGCTGTCCTTCTGCAGCTCTTGTTTTAGGGACACGTGTGTTACGGGAGACCAAATGTTCTGCAGAGTTGATAGAAGACCGTAAAAATGAAATATAATCAAGTAAAACATGATAAAACTATCTCAGCAAGCTGCCAGCAAGAGATAACACCCTTTATCTGTGCCTGTATGTAGATTATATATATATATATGTATATGCACATGAGGCACTGTGGGCAAGGAAAGCACAAGGGGTAAAGTACTTGGTGTGTTTCATAAATCAATTATTTCTCTGCTGAATATCCAAAATGCACTTCCATACAGATATCCAGCATGATGCGGTATCACTTAATGAGCTTGCTGATCCATTCCAACAGGCGTCAGTAGGAAGGACAGACTGATACAGCAGAGACAAATTAATGCACCATGGGTTTCCCTCTCACAAGTATAATCTCTTGGAGGTATTAAAAAATTCAAAAAATCAATTGCCATTAACCAGAAGCTCCCTACTCCCTCCTACTCCTCAAAAAAAAAAAAATTGCATTGTGCTGAGTCCAGCAGAGAATCCCAGGGTTAAAAAAAAAAAAAAGGAAATATATTACCACTAGAAAAACAGTAAGAAATGACCTATTGTTCTTGTTTCTGAATACTGTTGCATAATCAGCATTTGGAAAAGCTTACAGGGGTTGAAGTAATTTCCACTGGCATGTCAAAGTCTTTAGAACTCAGAAAGTCTCGAGATAATCTGATCTTGACAAATCACATCAATTTACTCTTTTCTCCTCCCCTGACACAGCAATCTCAATTTTACTTTTGCAGTCAGCCAGTCTCTAACTTCCACAGTTCTCTCTCTCTCTTCAGGCAGCCTGGATTCATGCAGGATGGAGGCATCTTGCACTCTGCTGTCCAGGGGGAAAGGGAAGGGGGAAAGAATCCCCTTCTCCACAGCTCCACTGCTCAGGAAATGCTCTGTCAGAGACAGGTACATTTGTCACTTTTTCTGGCCACTTCAGACATCTTGGATCAGTTACCAAAAGCCTCATCTGATTTCTTACCAGTTTTAATTTACACGTTAATGACTTCAAGAGTCCTGAAGGCCGCTACAACTCCAGGAAAAAAAAAAATGTTGAGGATGGGCTCGTGGAAATAGGAGCAGTTTTGTGAAGGGAACAAAAAAAGTACTTTCTTAGAAGTTTGTCTCAATGCATGTAATTAACACGGTATCTCTACCTCCCAGTCAGCTCCAGTCAAGGCTTATTTTTAGATGCTCTTTCAGACTCAGGGATGTTTCCTAAGTGATGTGGCTCAGTCCCAATTCTCACTGTTCCAGGACAGAGCCAGGACTAGCACAGAGAGGCTAACACCTTCTATCATTAGCAAGACCGAATCCAGAGCTAACTTTTGCAAACTAAGAGGTAAGGCTCTGTATCTATTGAAGCTGTACTGCTCAGCCAGGCCCAAAACGAGCCAGGGGTCAGCCAGCAGCAGCAGCAGCGACCGTGCAGGACACAGAGCCCGGCGCAGCCCAGGCTGGCCGGAGCAGCAGCGACCGTGCAGGACACAGAGCCCGGCGCAGCCCAGGCTGGCCGGAGCAGCAGAGACCGTGCAGGACACAGAGCCCGGCGCAGCCCAGGCTGGCCGGAGCAGCAGCGACCGTGCAGGACACAGAGCCCGGCGCAGCCCAGGCTGGCCGGAGCAGCAGAGACCGTGCAGGACACAGAGCCCGGCGCAGCCCAGGCTGGCCGGAGCAGCACTGACCGTGCAGGACACAGAGCCCGGCGCAGCCCAGGCCGGCCAGAGCAGAAGGTGCCCTGTGAGTCCTTGCCCTGCAGGTGTCCAGGCAGTGAACTTGGACTGATCCCCAGCTCCTCCATGCTCTGTGTCCTTCTCTGGCTATGTCCCAGCGCCGCAGGTGGCTCGGCCCGGGCCAAGGTCTGCAGGACTATCAGCAGAGGCAGATAAGACACCTGGATAGGACACAGCACCCACCTTGTTTGTGCGTGGGTTCAGCATGAGCGGCTTGCCCTTCTCCTTGGTGTGCAGGCTGCGCCGCGCCAGGGCGCAGGGAGCCGCGGCTGCGCGGAGTCGGGACAGCATCCTCCCTGCCTTCCTTGCGCTGCTGCACCTGCGGAGGCAAAGGGACAGCTCACACACTGCTCGTGGCCACCGCGGCACATCTGCTGCACCACAAAGGGGCACACGCTGCAGAACATTCCTTTTAACACTGTGAAGGAACAACCCAACGCTGCCCCGTGGCAGCCAGGAGGAGGACAAAGGAGGCAGGGTTTGGAATGCTGAGAGCCCAGGAGTGGAGAGAACATCCTGGTGGGAGCTGGAACGGTGCTCAGGCAGCCAGCGCTGCCCAGGATTGCCTTACAGCATCGCGGCACAGCACAAGCGCCAGCAGCAATTCCAACCGTCCGTGGTGACCGTGGAACTGGCACTGGCGCAAATGCCAGCCAGGACACGGCAGCTTGGTTGAGCACAGCCACAAGGTTCACACCGAGATTCTCTGGGAGCTTTCTAGCAATGAAATCTCCTGGCCTGGACAGCACACAGGACACAAACCGTGCAAAATGTGTCTATCAGCATGTTAAAACTGTGCTACAACAAAATGTGGAACTAAACCGGCTGAAAACTCCACTGAACTCGGGATTCCAGGCTTAGCTTTTTATAATTCCAAACATTAAAAAAACTCAAAAAACCAAAGTTACTTTCAGAGAGAATATATATCCTTTTCAGTAAAGAATATGTTTCCCAAAAAAAAAATTAAAAATTGTTAATACCACTCAAAAGCTTAGTCCTAATCTGGTACAGGTGATAGCAACTTCTGAACTCATTTCACTCAATTATTGACCACAAGCTCTTTGGAGAAGGAATTACCATTTATTACATGCTTGTGTAAGGCAGGACCAGCAGGGAATGTGCAGCGGGCTCCTCTCCCAGAGATTATTTCATGGAGACAGAGAGACAAGAGTGACCACAGCTGGACCTCACACAGGAGCACGGTCCGTGCGGTGACACATCAGGGGACAGGCCAGCACGGACAGCAGAGTGCCAGGAGCAGTTCCACGGCAGGGAAACCTCTCTGCAGCAGCTGGCACCCCACCGTCCCCAGGCCCAGCTATACATCCACAGCCAAGGCAGGCAAGGACAGTAAAGCACGCTAGGAGACATCTTTAAGGAATGAAATGATGCATGGCTTGGATTTTTAATTTCTTCCAGATGGGAGACAAAATTCAATTAAGGAACAAAACTTCATTATCTTAAATATGGCCTGAATACTTTAGAAGACCTTTCTATAATCAAATTTGCACATAATGAGCTTTTAAGATGGCAGACTGGTTTTACAAGTTACAATCTCAGGATTTTCTTGAAAATCTTTCCAAGCATTAAAAAAATATGCAAACATTTAACATTTTTCATCATCAGTTATGCCCGGGTTTCTCTTCTACCCATTGTGAAACATAGAGGGAAGCTGCCCTGAATCCAGAAGCATCCCTTTCTCTCATCCTTTACCTCTTTGCTTAGGCCTACAATTGACAAAAGTTCTGCTCAAAACCCTGTGTTTATTTGTTTTGAGGTAAAGATCATGAATTTACAGTGTGGCATGGAACAGGCGGCACGGAAGCCATGCCAGCACTGCAAATAAATGTTGCCTTTAACACGTTTATTCTCCCCGAAACCTGCTAGTGGTGGGCTGAGCACAGCTGGCCTGCCAGCACTCAGGGCAGCTGGAAGCCGGGATCAGACAAGGGAAATTAATTCTGTGCTGCAAAACACATTAATTTTGTGCCGCCTTCAGGAGCACCACGTTCAGTTGTAACTGGTTTTAGTTCTGACTGCTCGTTTGCCACCGTTACACGGTTGCGGGTCCGTCTCCCTGTGCGCGGGAGGCTAAAAATGGTCCGCGATTCCAGAGCCACAGCAAACCGCATCCCGCAGTCCCATCAGCCTGGTGCCAGGCTTCAATTTGCCACCAGCAAATACCTGAAAGAAGGAATTAAAAAGTAGGACAAAGACCAAACCTTACCTTACTCTAATTAAATTTAAATTACTTCCTTGCAATTAACAGGCATTTAAGAACCAAACAAGATTGTGGCCCAAATTCATCCTAACCTGATCAATTAACTCTGATCACCAAGGCAGAGGGGAAAAGACTTTTCAGAGGTGTGATACAAATCTTGCTTTCTTCTCTGATGAGTGAGAGAGGAGACTTGCTCTTCTCCGAGGTGTCACACCGGCACCTAAAATTATTCTCTCGATGGAGGTATCTCAGACTCATAAAGGGGAAGAATCAAGTTTCATTTTCCACTCAGTCCTCTGTTTAGATCCAAGAGATATGATCTCAGTTAATTTCTATCCATCACAAAACCTGACTGGTTGCTCAGTCCTGAGCTCTCCCTCCCCTGCTCTCCTGATTGCTCCCTATTCCTGTTTCCCATCTTGCACATCTCCTTCTGTCACAGACTTCCAAATGTGGTTCAGCAAGGCCTTGCCTCCAAACCTCACCTGAACATTACCCTGACACCCAAATCAAGCAATCCTTCCCCGTGCCCAGTCCACGCTGCACTGTAGGAGTGCCAGGAGCTCTGCCTGTGTGGCCATGGCTCTCTGTGGCCCAGCCCAGCTCTGCTGGCCACCAGCCTTGTCCCCTGGACTCATGGGGAGGGACAAAGGGACATGAAGCCTCTCGCTCTGTGGCTCACAATTGCTGGGGAGCTGCAAGGACAGGTCTGCAACAAAGGTCCCCAAACCACCACCTGGTTTCAAGGAGGTGAAAGGGCTGGATCGTGCTGTGTCTGGGGAGGTTTCTAAATGGTTTATGACGGTTTTGTAGAAGAGGGGCCAGGCTTGAAAGGGTGACAGTTTAACCGTAAGGAGAAGGAGAGATAATTGCAGCAGGAGAGGCTGACAGAGAATCCCAGAGTGGATTGGGTGGGAAGAGACCTCAAAGTTCATCCATTCCCACCCCCTGCCATGGGCAGGGACACCTTCCACTGTCCCAGGCTGCTCCAAGCCCTGTCCAGCCTGGCCTGGGACACTGCCAGGGATCCAGGGGCAGCCACAGCTGCTCTGGGCACCTGTGCCAGGGCCTGCCCACCCTCCCAGCCAGGAATTCCTGCCCAAGATCCCATCTGGCCCTGCCCTCTGGCACTGGCAAGCCATTGCCTGTGTCCTGTCCCTCCATGCCTTGTCCCCAGTCCCTCTGCAGCTCTCCTGGAGCCCTTCAGGCCCTGGCAGGGGCTCGGAGCTCTCCCTGGAGCCTTCTCTTGTGCAGGGGAACAGCCCCAGCTGTGCCAGCCTGGCTCCAGAGCAGAGGGGCTCCAGCCCTGGAGCATCTCCGTGGGGAGAGGATATGAACTGAGGGGAAGAGCAGCACATGTGGTGATGTGAAAACTCACACAGAGGACTGAGGTTGTGCAATGGCCTGTGAGGAGGGATTCAGGAAGAAAGCAGCAGAACTGAATGAGGAATAAATTCCTGCCAAAACATGTGTCAGCATAACCAGGATCTCTCTTCTCCCTTCAGCACTTGACAATGGTGAGAACTAAAGAAGACTGTGGTGCACCTCCAGACTAAGTCCAACATAGTAATTTTTGTCTTGCTGTGTCACAATTTAAGGGGATTAAATTCTTCAGCACACCAGACGACAGCTCCCTGCTGTGCCTTATCAGGAGGCATCTGGCCAGGTCAAACTAATTACCAACATGCACAAGTGCCCTTATCTGGGAGCAAATGTTCTGCTGGTCCAATTACAGATTTGTTAAAAGGCAAAAGCTACTCTTAAGGGTAAGGTTCAGCACACTCTTAAAAGGCAGAATTGGTTTGGTCAGAGAGTTGGGAAGCTCAGTGACAATTAGAGCAAGGCCAGCTTCAATTACTGCCCAGGCTGCCTGACCTGTGGCTCTGCCCTCCGTGCCAAGGAGAATCTGTCAGTGCACAGCAACTTGTGCTGGATGACTCTGCAGTCTGCCTTCCCTCTGAAGGGTGGCTAAACAGAAATGCACTTCAAGTGCTCCTCAAATCCTGTGTCAGTGACAGCTCCAGCCTTTCTTTCATGTACAGCAATTGACCTGTGTGTTGAGGAGGTTTTTCTGGGTAACACATTAATTCAAGGCCACATTAATGAAATCGTTAATTCAAGGCCATAGAGGCCTTCTCAGAGTTTCCCATCCTTTAGGCCTCCACCAGTTTTAGGCCAACAGACATTCTCTGCTATACACCCACAGCAATCCTCTGGTGACACTGCACTACCCCAGCTCCCGCATGGATGCACCACTGCTCTCCATTCTCTTTTTTTCCATAATAAGCAGACGAGCCTGGCCCACCCAAGCATGACACAAACCAGGCACACACAGGCTGGCTTCATCACTTCAGCAATGATAAAGCAGTCTAAAATTATTACATTAGGCAAGAACCAGCTATAAGTGTGTCTCCCCATGAGACTTCTACCTAAAGAAAGCAGCTTTCCCTGCACCCACCACCCTTCAGCAGGCCAAGAAGTCACTTTCGTTTTAGAGCAGGAGCATCCCAGGAGGAAAGAGCGGAGGGCCGAGGATGGAGGACACAGTTCTGCACAGCAGCTCGGCACCTCTGGCTCCCTGAGCTGACCAGATGCTACTGTTGAGGGAAGTTAGCAGGAAACACGGGCAAAACTATTTCAGGTTCCCTCCAGCAGAGTCCTGAGCCACCACTTTAAAGGACATTTCTAAGGCACCTTGAGATCTGCAGATTAAAAGGAACAGTCATGGGGGGAAGTTACTAATAAAGTGTTTGGCAGAGGCAGGCGGGTTATTTTGGAAGCAGATCTTTAACATATTCAAATTACTTTTATTCGCTTTTATTCTGAGGCAGCCAGTTCAACAGGGAGAAAAGTTAGGTGTGGGGTACTTAAGCAGAGTAAGTAAGTTCACCAGTTGAGGCTGGAAACATTCAGTAAACAAAGCACACTTAGGTGAACCCAAATGAGAATAATTTCAGAACATCTTCCTAAAAAGAGCATTTGTGAATTACTGTAATTTACAGTATTAGAAGACTTCTTGCAGCACAAGCAGAAAGTAGGGCTGAGTTGTTTGATATTGGAGTCTTGGTTTGCAGCAGCTCTTACCGGATGACATGAGAGAGCTGTATTTTTATACATTAATAAACCTGACCTAAATATTCTGATTCCTAAGCATCACAAAGTCCATTATCTTTTACTGTGGAAACTGCAGGAGCAGTATTTTTGGCCCAGTCTGACAAGAAGATGTATTCACATTCTTGATTTATTTTCATTTGTGTAACTGGGAGGGCTCCTGGTGGTAAAGGTAAGAGCACATCTGTATGCAGGACAAGGACCTGACCCTGAAACCGCCTCCGGAATACTGCAGGAATAAGCCAAGAGGTTCTCATGCTTTATTCTGGAGAACTGGTGCACCTCTGGGTTGGAGCTGTTCAGCTCAAATGCAGATTTTTTATTTTCTTTTTTACGAGTTGAGAAGCGGACAAGGATGTTCTCAACAACTGCTGCACTTAAAAATGGGAATTCTTCCTGGGAAAACAGCTCAGCACTAAGCACAGCTCAGAGAAACTGAGCTGCTTGCTATCTCAGTGCCAATCCAGTAAAGTATAAGCCTGCCAATCACTCACAAACCATGGTGTGCACTGGTTAGGGCTTAAAGAAGAAATACCCTGCTTGAATTACAGAAGGACCTGAGAAACTATCCATGCACCATGAGCTACCAGTGCTCCTTCTGCTGCAGAGAAGGTGCTGGCACCCCTCGTAAAGATGAACATCCAATTAGTACTCACTCAACCACGGCACACTACCACGCACTTTGACAGCTTCTGTCTTAGTTTGCAGAAGAAAAAGCTCCAAATCTTGCCTGCACTCAAGCTGCTGACTCACAAGCCACCGCACAGGATTATCAGAAGTTTCCTCCTGTGACTGTTGCACACAGTTTCTTTTAAAATACATGCTCAGGCTAAATTTCAACAGATCTTACCGTGTCTAATAAGGCATTAGGCACTGCTGGCTGCACACACATGGGTCACTTGCAGAGCTGCATGTTCTGCCCAGCTCTTTCATTTGCCCACAGGTAAATACAGGTACATAGAAAACCTCTCTTTGATGTGCATTACTTTTTGGAATTAAGAACACGAAGACACCAAATAATCAACATTTGGTGGTTTTGATCTTGCTTGGCTGCAAGACTGTCCTTCTTCATCAACCTTTTATCAATGTGCTGTAAGTTTGGCTGTTTTTTTTTCTCTATTAATTATGAGATTCTTGCCATGACAAAACACCTCGGGCTGCTCAGACAACACCACTTATTCACTACTTTTCAGTGTTTTGGTGCAGCGAGGCCACGAGGAGCGTGGGGCCAGCGGCGTGTCAGCAGCCAAGAGGCCAAACCCAAACACCAACTCTAAAGGACCAGGCGGCGCTTCCTGCTCCAAGGCCGCGCTAGCTGCTCTGCTCCTTCCCAACTTTCACTCTCCAGGGCCACGGAAGTTCATGGCAGGTCGGGCCCGGAGCGGGGGGCCCGCGGCAGCAGCGGAGCCCGCTGGGTGGGCGCTCCCCGCGGCCTCGGGCAGCTGCCGGCGGGCTGGCGGGGCGGCAGCTCCATTTGTCACCGTCTGACAGGGGTAAACACGCACAGGCACGGCCGGGACTGCTTCCCCCGGCTCCTCGCAGGCACCTCCGCACCTGCCGCAGGGCCCAGGGCTGCCCCCGCCGCAGGCCGGGCCTCGGGGCCTCGCACCACCGTGCTGCTGCTTCGGCACTACCCCCCGCGGGGCCGGACCGGGGACACGGAGCATCCCGGGCGGGCTCCATCCCCTCCCCGCGCCCGGGCGGCCTCCAGCCCCTCAGGACGCCCCGTAGACTCGGGTTTATAAAGAGATAGAGGCCTGTGGTGCGCCGCCGCAGTTGTATAAGTGTTACCAGAACGGGATCTACCTCCTCCTGAGGCTGCTGCCCGCTGAGCGATGCCGGCCGAGGACCTGTTCCTACTGAGCGAGAGCAGCGCCCGCCCGCCGGAGCTGCGTCCACCGCGGAACCCGCCACTGAATGGAGCGAACACCGAGGCGCCGGGGAGGGACACCCCGGGGGGCGGGTGTTGGCCGTGACTGACAACTCACAAAACCAATCGAAGGGACAAGAGCTCGCAAGCTACGGCGGCGCTTGGCCAATGAACACTTTATCCCGCCCCAGCAGAGGGGAAAGCGGGACAGGCGCGACGGGGCGGGGCCTGCCGCATGTTAATTGGGCCTGGAGCGACAGCAAATCAGCGCGGAGGGGCGGGGCGAGGAGGAGAGAGGGGCGGGGCGAGGTGAGGGGAGGGGGAATGTGAGGGGAAAGGGAATGTGGGGATGAGGAATGTGAGGGGAATGGGGGTGTGAGGGGAATGGGAACGGGAATGTGGGGTTGGGGTGTGAGGGGAATGGGAATGGGAATG